>OZ059906.1:1231233-1718733 GCA_964057215.1 Oscheius myriophilus
TTAAAATTTTTCTGTAACTAGAGTATCATATAAACAACCAGGGGTTGAAATGAAAGGATAATAGTATCTTTTTGGCGAAGTTTCTGTCAAACTATTTAAAATCGTGTTTATTGGGATACTGTAGCATTAGAGCACAATTACTCACCTTAACAGACACCTGGTCTTTGCTTAACGTCATAAACAAGATCTTGTTCCCCATACTCCCTCTGAGGGAGTTTTTCCATGAGTCACTGCCAGGTTTCATACACCCAGGGCCCTAAAAAGATGTGTATTCAATTTTTAAAAAATTTCAAAACGTACTTGACAAATTCGTAGATTTTTACGGCGGGAAGAGGTAAATTTCCATTGAATATGGCGAAGTAGACTAGCAGCAAGAAGGACGTCTTGCCGCACTTTTTCCCAGCCGTTTTGCGCTTCTTTCCCTGGAAAATGTATTTTAGTGAAAAATAGATTGGTTACTGTAGGAATGGAGCATATAAATTTCTTATCGAGATTTAAGATTCATATAAAGGGACGAGGAGTAGAAAACAATGAAGGAAGATGAAAGATGTTCGAAAGAGAAAGAGAGAGAGAGAGAGAGAGAGAGAGAGAGAGAGAGAGAGAGAGACTCACATTGTCGAAAACGTTGGGATCGTAGTGGTTGGCATTAATGTAAGGGAACTGGATCTGTCCACTCAGGTTGAAGTGGCCGTAGGCCATGTTATTGAACTGGAATCCCATATTGACAGCCGGAACGGCCATCTGACGGATAGGCGGGAACTGATACATTTGCTGAAACAAAATAGATTAACAAGAATTACTGTAGCAAATGCTTGTTTTGCCATAAGTTGGTAAAAAAAAAAAAAAGACTAATGTAGCCAAAAAGCGTACTGTAGCCTTCGAGGGTTACTGTAGCTTTAGAGCGGTGATATTTTCTAAGTTCCCATAGCTAAAAGTAATCCAAAACTGGTGGGTTTAAGGTAGTTTTAGAGTAATTTTGCTTTCTAGGTTACTGTAGCTCAAATTAGAAAGTATTACTGTATTCAATTCTTAATCTACCGTAATACTCACATTATCGTATGCCCTCTGCTGGTACTGCTCGTACTCCTCCTCCCTCCCCGCCTGCTGCTCCACATCGTTCGCCGCCCTCTGCGCCTCCTCTTCGTGGCGGGACCTCTTCACGGGGGCGGCATAACGTCCTAAACCTAAAGAATATTAATATAAAAAACGAAAAATCACTTTTAATTTTACTTTCAAAATTACTTTTAATTACTTTTAAAGGCAGAGGCCCAGGAAAATGAAAATGGACCTGTCCATGACGTAGCGTAGGCGAGAGAGTGTCATTTTCAATTGTGAAATGCAGAGAGTTTGATAATTAACAAGGACAGGTCCCCCTTTCCATTTTACGTGGGCCTCTGCCTTTAAAATTCACGTATAATCCTTACAAGGAGCGCGCAGACTTGTGAATCAAGTGAATCGATCGCGGCAGGACGATAGCTGCAGGGCACAGTTGTTATAGGGTAATGTTGCTTTAGGGCGAAGTTGAAATATGAGTACTTTAGTTTTAGGCCGCGGTTACTGTAGGGTTACTGTAGGATACTATAGCTACAGATGGCTAATAATTTTAGGTACTGTAGCTCTAGGGCGCGGATTCAATAACTTCAATTTGCTGTAACTTTGCTACTGCAGTAACGTCGATTCCCGCGCAGTTTCTGTAAAACTATTTAAATTGTGTTTTTGGGTTACTGTAACATTACTGAGGCTTACCAAGCTGCAAAGGCTTTCACAGAGATAGCAGCTGGTAATGCATGGCAAGTGCAAGTAAAAGAACAAAGGTTTGGACCTGGGACAAAGGCGTTGTTGAAAGATCGGATACGGTTGAGAGGTGATCCAACAAAGACTGTACAATATTCAATAGTTTGCAAAGCCGCCAGACAGAGTTTGAGAAACGATTTGGTCAAGAAGAAGGAAGAGAAGCTGTTGAGAGCAATAGAAAAAGGACGAATGATCGTAAGAGAGGATGAAGGTAGAAAGCGGCTGTTGATTGCAGACCCGCAGACAGGGAACATGTCGCAAGACATTACGGTACGAATGGTGAAAGACTTCTACAATGAACTTTACAATCCAGCAGTACCGTTAGTACCGCTACTAGCCGGTGACCGTGACCCAGTGTTATTGTTTACTTTAAGTGAAGCCAGAGAAGCTCTCCGTGCTGCAAAGTGCGGACATTCTCCTGGGACAGACGGAATCTTACCCGATATGTTAGTAGATGGGAAGGAAGGCCTTGCGCCTTTGGTGATGGAAATGCTGAATGGACTGTTGAGGGGAGATGAAGTCCCAGTAGAGTTGGTCGAAGCAAAAGTAACCCTTCTTTTCAAGAAAGGCGACCCGACTTGCATAGATAATTTTAGACCTATTTGTCTATTGCAGGTTTTATACAAGGCAGTCACAAGGGCACTTTTGTCGAGAATGGAAAGATATCTGGATAGAGCAGAGGAACAATCACAGACTGGATTTCGCACTGGGTATAGCACGATTGACAACTTGCATGCGGTGAAGCAGGTGATTGAGAAAAGTGCGGAGTACGGCATGCCGGTATATCTGGCACTAGTTGACTTTCGCAAGGCTTTTGATTCTGTAGAGTGGAGTGCAGTCTGGACATCTTTGGTGCAACAGGGGCTAGAGCCTGGATTGGTGAGAGCAGTGGCCCGATTGTACGCGGCAGCAACGACAAAAGTACAAGTGAACGAAAGCAAGGTAGAGATTGAAGTGAGGCGAGGTGTAAGACAAAAAGACACTCTGTCCCCAAGGCTGTTCAATGCGGTTTTACGCCATGCCCTTCAGACGATTGACTGGGAAGAGGATGGATTAAGGGTTGATGGGCAAAGGCTAACGTCCTTGGAATATGCAGACGACATCTTGCTTTTCGCCAAGACGAGAGTTGAAATGTCTCGCATGTTGGGCAAATTGATGGAGGGGACTGCAGGAGTAGGGCTGGAAGTACATGTAGGCAAAACAGTCCTTCTAACATCATGCACAACCACGAGACATCCCATTGACATTGATGGAAAGCAGTTCAAGTTTGTCGAAGGAGCACGGTACCTTGGTGGGTGGATTAGTTTTCCACTGCAAGCATCAGTCGAACTTGAAAAGAGAATAGCGTGTGGATGGAAGTCATGGAGCAAGCTGTCGGAATTGTTGCGAAACAGACGTTTATCGAAGGAACTGAGACGGAAGGCATTTGATGCTTGCATTATGTCTACAGTACTGTACGGAGCTGAAACGTGGGCCTTGAGGGCATCCGACAAAGAGAGGCTTGCTATCGTGCAGAGAAAGATGGAACGACGAATGATTGGTGTGACGTGGGAAGACAGGTGGACAAATGAAAGAGTGAGAAACGCCACAGGAGTGAAAGATTGGGTGAAGGAAGCAATCCGCCGCAAGGCGGCGTGGGCGAACAAAGTGAGGAACATGGAGGAGGGACGCTGGGCCAGAAAGACAACTACTTGGATTCCCTACAACTACACTGCAAGAAGAGGACCAGGACGCCCCCGACTTCGCTGGAGAGACGAGCTGACGACGATCTTCGGACAGCGCTGGTGGTCAATCTCCCAACAAGAATGGACTCAACGTCATTATCAGCATATGGCTCTTCGCTGATCTCCTATGACAACTGATAATAAATGTTATGTTATGTTATGTAACATTAGAGCACAATTACTCACCTTAACACACACCTGGTTGCTCATCGTCACAAACAAGCCATTATTCCCCATATTTCCCCTGAGGGAGTTTTTCCATGAGTCACTGCCAGATTTCATACACCCAGGGCCCTAAAAAGTTGTGTATTCAATTTATAAAAAATTTCAAAACGTACTTGACAAATTCGTAGATTTTTACGGCGGGAAGAGGTAAATTTCCACTGAATATGGCGAAGTAGACTAGCAGCAAGAAGGGAGTCTTGCCATCCTTTTTCCCAGTCATTTTGCGCTTCTTTCCCTGGAAAATGTATTTTAGTGGAAAATAGATTGAAAATGACCTAAATACTTAAAGAAGAAAATCTTTAATGATCGATTTCACTGACGTCCAAATTTAAAACTTCAAAAATCGTTCAATATCATGGTTTTGGTAGATTTTGAGATTTTTCTACTCAAATTTTGGCTTAAAAAGTGAAACTTATCAAACTTAAAAATGTTTTGTGGTGGGCCGATATTCAAATACCGTTTCAAAAATGGCTGTATACGGGAAAACTGTATCCCAAGGATTTGGCATTTGTCGCCAAATCCGTGAGACACATGTTACGGGAATTTATGTGAGTGTGTGAGAGTTACGTAAGGGCGTATAAGATTCATATAAGGGTACGAGGAGAAGAAAAGATGAAAGATGTTCGAAAGAGAAAGAGAGAGAGAAAGAGAGAGAGAAAGAGAGAGAGAGAGAGAGAGAGAGAGAGAGAGAGATAAAGAGAGAGAGAGAGAGATAAAGAGAGAGAGAAAGAGAAACTCACAAAGTCGTAGGCGTTGGGATCGTACTGGTTGACATCAAGAAAAGGGATATGCTCTCCATTCAGGTTAAAGTGGTGGCCGTAGGCCATGTTGTTGATTTGATATCCCATATTGACAGCCGGAACGGCCATCTGAGGGATGGGTTGGAAACGATACATCTGCTGAAAATCAATAGTTTGACAAGGTTCCATTGTAAAGGTACGGTATTTTTAGTTGACGAAGGTTTTTGGTTACTGTAGCAATAGAGCGCGCTTAACTTAGATTGTTACCGTAGCTTTTGTTGGTTTTCTAGGATACTGTAGTCTGCAGAACTAACGGAGTACGGCAACGCGTGATAACCTAGTACGTTTGATGAAATAGGTTACTGTATCGGTTACTGTATTTCATAAACCTTTTTGGGATTACTGTAGCTTGAAGACGTCTAGGCCCATCGGGTTACTGTATCGATTAGACATTCTGGGTTACTGTAGCTTATGAACACCTACGAAGAGAAAGAGAAAGAGAGAAAGAGAGAAGGAGCGGGAGAGCCTTACGGCTTGGATTTCTAATGAAAAGTTGTTAGAGAAAAGCTGTCTAAGTAGGCGGAGCATTGTAACAAAACAAGACGTCCATGGGTTATTGATTTAAACAAAAGAAATTTTTTAAAATAAAAATAGAGAAAGAAATAAAACTGACAGATGAGTTATGAATAAACAAAAGCCTTACCAACTCCAAAGTTTTAAAAAGCTTTTTTTAAGAAGCCGACGACCTCGGCCTACTTAAATTAAATTTCGCTTTTTTTGGCAATGTGGCGCGGTTTTCTTTTTCCACTGAATCCGATTTTGAATTCTTAGAAAAAGCCGACAATGATGAAAAAGAAAAGTGAGCGGGCTTCAACTCAAGAAAGCGGCTCACAAAGCCGCCCACCGGGGTGAAACATTGAAATGTGGCAGCCGCTTTTTTAATGTTTTCGACCGAAATGCGCACGCTTTTGTGAATATTTCCATAGAACAAAATGAAGGATAAAAATATATAAAAGTATGTTTTTGGCTAGAAAAACGTGGAGAAAAATTATGACCTCTTAAAAACCTGAAAAATTCCATTTTTGTCATTTTACAGTGAATTCGGCAGTTTAGTAATAAAAGCTGTAATTAAAAATCATTTTTCATTGCAAAGCTGTGTTAAAATATAGTATTGTATATTTTAACGGTGTAAAACGTGATATAACGTTGAAAACAAGGTTGTATCACGTTTTACACCGTTAGATCATGTTTAATGCCGTGATCAGCAATTGTGGGCCTAAAGAAGGGCGCCGAAATGGGCGGCGCAATTATCTTCGCGCTTTTTAACTATCGTAGGGTTACGGGAAAATTATGGAAAAAACGTATTTTGTACTAAAAACTTTGCTCACAGAATGAGCATTTACTTGTGAAATCGGCTCTGAAACATTGAAACGCATTGAGCACAAAAATTCAAATTTTATGCATTTTCGGCCAAGTTTGGCTGGTTTTTAAAAAAAAAATAGTAGTCGATTCTCGTTTTTAAAACCTCATCCGATGCCAAATTCATTTGGGCACCTACCGTAACCCGGGTCAAAAAATCGATATTGAGCCATCGATATAAACCAAAATTTAACAGAGACGTCTTAAGGTACACCCCCAACGTAATTTATACAAGCCCCCTAAATTAAACAGTATTCAATCTTATAATTTCAATCAACCCACTCACAGAATACCGTATTTTCTCTGCGAGTGTGCTCACGAGGAACACTCGCAGATTCGCGGCGGGAACCAGCGAAATTGGAAATCCAAATTTTCATTTTTCGCTGGATTTTATTTCCAAGGAATATTATTTGAGTTTTATATACCTGACTTTTTGTTGCGGGACCCAACTCTCAACAAAACTGACGATTCGGGTGTATTTGTAAGAAATACGTTCATAAATTGACGAAAACACATTATTCCAAAATTCCAAAAGCAAAACTTTTTTATATTCCCACAAATAAAAAATTCCGATGGGCTTTCAAAACAAAATTCATCAATTTTAGACACGCAGTTCAGTTTTTGCTCCTCATTTTATTCATCTAAACCTTTATTTTTACTACATAAACCACAAGTTAATATTTTGATTCTCAAGTTATTGTAAGTTATTAAATTTGCGAAATGACTTTGAATGCTGATTTAGAAAAAAAACCACCAATTTTTAAATTGGAAGTAGAATTTGCATTAAAAAATTACTAATTTAAGATTGGAGCCTGCGGACAGGTTGGAACTTTTTTGTGTCCGATTGAGTTGAAAAATCACTTCACTTTCTTTATATTTCCATTTTCACTTTTCACAGCGAAATAATGGCACGTTGATTTGAAAATTCCTACCTCCCTTTAAAATTGCGCTATCAGGATGTTCGGAGAGTCATTCAATAGCAAATTGTCTGCTGATAACAGAAATAACTAACATTGGTCTTGATTTTGAGGTTTGAGCTATGAAAATACTCGAAAAAGACAAAAAAAGATTGAAAAAGTTTTTTATGACCATGGTTTCGTGTGCTGCGCGCCAGGAAATTTTTTAACATTCGATTCACCATCAAATTCTGCCCAGAATGAAATGTTGAGAGTTGAAAACCCTTTATTCCAAAGTTTTGAAAAATTCGATTGAAACGTCGAAAACTGCTGTTTCCCCGATTTTTGTCGAGAAGGCGTCTGCCAAAACCGATCCCGCGCTAGGACCGCTTCAATGTTTCGGCGGAAAAGGGGTGCCCGCTTAGCAAACCTAATTAAAAAACGGGTTTTTTTTGTCATTTCGATTTGTTTCATAACTCCAAACTGAAAATCAAGATTTATGTTGTTGCAGAAAAAATGAACAAATCGTTTAGAACTACGAGTATCTTTAAAAAAATGTAAGCATCAGCCAAATTTTTCACTTTCTGTCCTCTTCCGTTTCGATTCGATTTTGCTTTTTTGTAAGTATCATCGTCATAAAATCAACATGTGCCTTGTATTTGTTAATTTTCAAACATGACCTCTAAAATTTGGCCCTAATTAGGCCTTAGCGACGTTCCCATGTCGATCGATGGGATTCTGCGCCTTCTGATTCCGCTTTCTCAGCTACATAAAAACCCAGGTAAATTCAAAATTCCTCATTCGCCGTCCTTCATTTTCAAAATTTTTATTTTCACCTAATATCCAATTATTTTGTAGCTAATTTTGAACGAAAAATTTACATTTGAAGTAAACTGTTGAGTTTTCCCTGATGAAGTAGGTTTTAACGTTTTAACGTTACCTTATCACTATTTTAGTTAATCATACAAGAAAACCATTTTAAGTTTTTAAAAACAACTCTGCTTTTAAATTTACAAACTTATTACGTTTCCGTATAATTATTAAATCTTTTGCAAAAGCAAATTTGAAAAGTAAACCGTCGTTTTTATAAAGACGCGGCGCAGCTGTAATTCTCGAGCAGTGCTATGTGATAGAATTGTCGATATAGTCTTGGATTCAGCCCAAAACTTTTTTTGTCCTGGGTTACGGTAGGTGATCCCGGGTTACTGTAACTTTGGCGATTCTTATCCGAAATTCAAAATTAGTGTAAGATTTTGATAGCATTTTTTAAGCAATTTTTCTTTACTACCCTCGAAAATTTCCAATTTTCAATAACGCTCAGATGAAACATTATCGCGACTTCAAAAACTTCAAAATTTAGAAAATTCAAAAAGGGGGCAATAAGGCTGAAAAAACGAGCATCTTTTAAAAAAAACCACAATTCACCAGCCCAATTTCTCACCTTATCTGACAATAAATCTAAATTTAAACCAGGAACCTATGAAAATTTTAATCTAAATCAACATGTTGTTTTCCTTTTTTGATTTGATGTATACGTTGCCTTGTATTTGCCATTGTTCAAATACGACCTCTCAAATTCCGCCCTAATTAGGCCTAAGTGACGTTCAAATATCGATCGATCGATCGGCATCTGTGCCTTCTGATTCTGCGCCCTTCAGCTTTCTAGGTCACTATAAAAACACTCCGATAATTAAAAATCATTCATTCGTCGTGTTTCATTTTCAACATACAATGTTTTATTTTTTCCTTTATTCGAATCATTTTGTAACAAATTTTCCGTAATGTTTCAAAGTACAGTAGAATCGAAGCAATGAAGCATTTCTTAGAAATTGGGGTTTTATCCATTGCGCTCACAGCTGTTTTATTTTAGAAAATCTCAATTTAACATTTGGCATTAAATGGTTCGGAAATATAATTTCAACCCATTTTTAAATTTTGTGATTCCCACATTTGAATATTGACGAAATGGATAATTAGTATACAAAAATCATTATAATTATTGGCTTTTTCTAAAAAATTAGCTAACCAATCAAAAACCTTTAGCTCTAATTTTAATTTTACTGGTTACTGTAGGTGACCCTGACTTCTGTAACTCACCTTGCTTAATTATTATTATTGTAACTATAATAATTTAAATTACGCGGTTTAAATTCCATAGTCGCTGTATCGCATAAGATCGCTTTTTTCCGCGCGCAAAACCAAGGAGCTTTTTATTTTGCTACTTAAACATTATTATTGATGTAAATAATCATTATTCCTTTTATCCTTAACACATTTATATTATTGTTTACAACATTTACATAGAATAATTTTTTTAATCCCAGACTACGGTTTATATTTTTAAAGCGAAAATATACTAATAAAAAATACCTATTCTATATTATTTATAACTTTTTAAATTTAAGATTTGCCCAGTTTTAGCGCCAAATTTTGCTTTTTTTTATTTAGCTTTACTTTGAATATTTGTAATTTAGTAATACCTTTCAATAGAACTTTGACGTTTTGTTTAGCTAATTTGCAATTACATTTATAAATATTTTGATTTAACATTATTTAGCATGATATTTAACATTATTTGACTTGATTTACAACATTCCCATGATCGCTTTTTGCCGCGCCGCAGAACCTATCAGCTTTTTATTAATGTGACTTATATTATTAGAAGTTCAGTGAAAAATCATTATTAGTCCCCTATACATAATTTTTAATTTATTTTACAACATTCACATTAAATATATTGTAATCCCATGTTATAGTGTACCTAAAAACTGCACCATTTTTAATTATGTCGTATGGTACATTAGGTCCCGCCGCGATTGTTTGATTGCATGCGCACTCCTCTCTTACTGTGCTGTTTCGCTTAATATGTGTGTCTATTCACATCAGTGTTTCACATCATCAGTGGTTAAAAAGGGCCAAAACATAAAAGCCGTTTAAAAGTCGCCAAAGTTTGGAAACAGACTATATAGTGCTTTTTCCGAAAAGGCACAGATTTTTGGTAGCACATTAGGACTTAAAGGATGGCACATTAGGTCCCCCCGCGAATTTTCTAATTTTCTGCGCACTCCTATTTTAGTACGCTATTTCGCCTTAAATACTTTTATTCACTCCAATGTTTCAAGTTGTCAGTGGTTAAATATGGGGGAATTTAAGGTAGCTGAAAAGTCTCCGATCTTTCTGTAGAATGTGCCTTTTTCGGAAACGCACTATATAGTCTGTTTCCAAACTTTGGCGACTTATAGTAACTCTCATCAAACTTATTTTTCATCTCACTCACTCTCTCTCTCTCTCATGTGAATTTTCAGACTCAACATGGACGAGTTCTTCCTTAACTTTGGCTTGGCTCCTCAGCAGCTTCTCGAAGACCCTGCAGCTTCAATTTCTCTTCACGATGAGCCTCAGCTTCACCCTCAGCGAGATGCGCCTCAGGGACAGCAACGGCAACAGAATCAACAACCTTTGCCACACAGTGTGAATAGGATAATTGAAAGCTCCCCTCCCCCGAGGCAGGAGAATCACAATGTACGTTTCTCTCTCTCTCTCTCTCTCTCTCTCTCTCTCTCTCTATCTCTCTCTCTCTGTATCTCTCTCTCTCTAACCTTCCTCATTTCCAGAATGCGCCTACCCACGGGTACCAAGTAGACAACCAGGGCAACTTCTACCACAACAACTTCAACCTCCAGCACAACTCTCCGCCTCAACAGGCTCAGCTTCAAAACTACCCCAATGGCCGGGATGCCCTCTCCAACAACCGAATCGGTCAGAAGCAGCTTCAAGACCAGAACGCTCTCAATGATAAGGTACGTTCGACGCGATTAATAACATCCTGACAAAAGCGCGCCAACACCGACAATGCCTACGCCGCATCGTGGCGCAGTGGATAAGCTCTCTGCCTATCAAGCTGGTGGTCGCGGGTTCAATTCCCGGCAAATGCAACCTTTTTGTTTTTTTTTCCATAAAACACTATTTCTAGGGCACCGAAAAGAGACTCCGTGATTACAAGACAAAGATGACTGGAAAAAAGTGGGGCAAGACTCCATTCGTCATCCTAGCCTACCTCGCCATCAAGAACGGCTATATGCCTCTTCCCGTCTGGGTAATCTATGAATTTGTCAAGTATGTTTTGCAATTTTTTAAAAAATTAAATACAAATTTTTAGGTTCAATTTCCCTGGATGTATTACTCCGGGTAGCCAATCGTGGGAAAATTCTCTTAGGGGGAATTTGCACAAGTACGAGAAGTTGTTCGAGAAGCTGCACAAAGATCAGGTGGCCGATCCGGTGAGTAAAACTGCCCTAATACTACAGTAGCCATGAGATAAATTTCTTTAGGCGTGTAAGTGCGCCCCATTGCTACAGTAACCCAAAACAAACACTTTTTTAGATCCCGGCCAAAAAGAAAGATGCTTGCTATTATGCCATTCGCCAAGGACCTGAAGCTCAGGCGAAATTACGTAAAGAACTGGGCAAGATGATGAAGAAGGGATGGAGAGTGGAGGAGTATGGACTGAGGGATCCTGGTAAGTCTACATTTTGTAAAATGCTTTTAAAAATCAGTTTACAAAATTACAATCACATTTTCAGCTGACTGGGAAGAAATTTTCAACGGCACGAAGGGCCTTCCCCCCTTGGCGCATGAGCTGCAGAGACTTGTGCAAGAGGAGGAGGAGGAAAAGGAGGTAAAATAGAGTAGATCTTCTTAAATACTCATTTGTTTTGTTTAGGACATTATGCCGCCCCCCGTAAAGAGGTCCCGCCACGAAGAGGAGGCGCAGAGGGCGGCAAACAATGTGGAGCAGCTGGCGGAGAGGGAGGAGGAGTACGCGCAGCACCAGCACAGGGGATACGATAATGTGAGTATTACGGTAGATACAGTAATACTTTGAAATTTAAGCTACAGTAGTCTAGAATACTCTCTCGCGTACTCACTCTAAAACTACAGTATCCCACCAGTTTTGGTTTACTCAAAGCTCTAAATTTAAATTAATTAAACAAGTTGTGTGGTTTAACAAAAATTGGCTACATTAATTCTTAGGATCATCGTTTGCTACAGTAACCCACTATATAAACTACAGTAACCTTTTATGTAGAACTGCCGTAATCCTACCGTAATCCGCCCCTAGTAGAATCCTTGGGATGTTACCGTATCGCACTAGATGTAGGCACCCTCAAGCTACAGTAAGCTTAATCATTCTGTAACTACAGTAAACCACCAGGTATAGATGTCCATAAGCTACAGTAACCTAGAAGGTATAATCGGTATGAAGCTACAGTAACCCGCTAGGTATAGACATCTTTAAGCTACAGTATCTTCCAAAGCGCTAATGAAACACGGTAACCTATACCGTAACCCGTTAGTTTTGCAGACTACAGTATCCTAGAAAACAAACAAAAGCTACAGTATCCTTTCAAGTTAAACGCGCTCTATTGCTACAGCAACCTACCATTTCCATCAACTACAAACACCGTACCTTTACAATTGAATCTTGTTTAACTATTGATTTTCAGCAGATGTATCGTTTCCAACCCATCCCTCAGATGGCCGTTCCGGCTGTCAATATGGGCTTTCAAATCAACAACATGGCCTACGGCCACCACTTCAACCTGAATGGAGAGCATATCCCTTATCTTGATGTCAACCAGTACGATCCTAACGCCTACGACTTTGTGAGTTTCTCTTTCTCTCTCTCTCTCTTTATCTCTCTCTCTCTCTCCCCTCTCTCTCTCTCTCTCTCTCTCTCTCTCTCTCTCTAAATCTCTCATTCCTCTATTTTCAGGCCTTTAACCAAATGCCCTACGACAACGATGAGAACCAGGACCCGGCTGCCAATCAGTCGGACCAGCGGTAAATCTGGTCCAATTCAACTCTCCGATTTGGCTAGTCTTTTCCCAGTTTTTTTTATTTAGTTTGTTAACTGTGATTATTTATTTTTAGCTGGCGCCAAATTGAAACCTCCAAATTTTTTTTAGACGCAGAGAGAAATGTTTTTTGTTAGCAAAACATAAGCACACATATCGACCCACATGTACAAATGTATATATTTTGCATCACGGGTATAATTGTTCCCAATTGTGAGAATTCGACGCGCAAATAAAGATATAATCTTATTTTTTGTTTGTTTGGGGTGGGATGGGGTTCTCTCTCTCTCTCTCTCTCTTCTATCTATCCCACCCTCTTGGCCTCATTCTCTCTCCATCTCTCTTACTCTCTGTACATAATTTTCACTGTCAATTATCTCTCACATACTCTCTATCTCCATTCTCTCTAACACACACACACACACATACACACACACACACTCTCTCTCTCTCTCTCTCTCTCTCACACACACACACACTCTTTTCGCACTTCTCACGTTCACCTACAGGTCTTTTTTTGCTACTACCTGTTTCTCTTGTTTTCTTATCACACACAAAAACTCATACTTATACTCACACACTCGCACATAACGTGCTTCTTCTTCTCAGCCGATTACTGTACATTTATTGCAGTGAAGCTGACAATGTCTTCAATTCAGGAACGTCTGAACCAGGACTCCAAGGAAAACTCCCAATAGAAAATTGTCGTGTTCTTCAAACTCGCGACGGAGTCACGCTGCGTTGATTTGTCGCTCAGAATAGGGTGGGTTTTCACATGCACACGTGCACACATACACACTCGCTGTCAGTTAGAATTTCCCCCTTGAACTCTAAGAAGGGCCATACATTACTTGTGTTATAGTCTGTTTCCAAGGGACGATGTTGGACTTTTGGGCAATTGTGAAAAATGACACGTGTTTAACGAAAAAGGAACAGTGTAAAAGAGGAGTGCGCAGACAGTTAACCAAAATCGCTGCGGGACCAAAGGTACCTAGTCCTTTAAAATTTGTGAAAATCCTTGCCCATTCGTTGGAATATACAGTAACTTTAATATTATTTGTGCCCTAATACTACCGTAACCTCAAATATACTGGAATGATTTCTAAGGTCCTACTGCAGTGCCATCCCAGGAATATTGGAATAGCAAGACTTTGGTTTTAACGAAAGAAGGGAAAGATTTATGCTTAAGTCTTTTGTTGAAACATTTGCTTTTTTTTTAAACTAGTTTTTTTTTTAAAAATTCTTTTTAGAACTAAGCGTTTCTTAAACTGATACAGTTTTTTGAAGTCTAACAGGATGTATTTCTTTGTGTGATTTTATAAAAACAAATCAAACCAAAGGATTTTGGTACTGCCTGAGAATAGAAAAGTGTATGACCTCAATTTTTGTAAATATTTTCTACAACTACACACCAAGTGTCAGTTTTGTTAAGAGTTGGGTCCCGAAAACGAAAAGTCTCGAGTTCATAATACAGGTAAAAGAGAATTTTGTTTTGATAAACTAAAAAGTTTAAATTTGAATGCTAAAAATTAAATAAAATTAAGATGAGCTACATAAATAAATGCAAGAATATAGACATATCGCAAAAAGCGGAGCTCTGGGTTCAAGGCCCCAAAAAAAGGGCGTTGGGTCCTGCAGCGAAAATTCGGAAAATCGCTTGGGGTCTAAAAATCTTTAAAATATGATTCATTCATTAAAAAGATTTACTCACCCAGCTAAAAAAAGGTCCACTAGATACTGAAGATTCCCTAAAAAACAACTATGAGGCGATTCAATCTTTATTATTATGAAGCAACCTTTAAAATGGGAACGGATTATATAACACGGAAGAAAGATCGGAGGAGATTCAGCAACATAAAATATTAACGCATGGTACAAGAATAACAATTATGAAACACTCGTAGTGTGATGGATACGTAGCGTCGGAACGGGTTTACAGCTTCATCATTAAAAAGTCATCCAAGAACTGAAAAAAGGAGTTAGTGAGAGAAAGAGAAAGAGAGAGAGAGAGAGAGAGAGAGAGAGAGATATCAAACTCACTTTGTCCATATTCATAGGATCGTAGGTGAGGGGATCAATGTAATCGTAGTTCGGCGCTTCGGACGTCGACTTCAGCCCGGCGGAGCGGAGGTCTTGCTGAAAAACGGAACTGTCAAAACACTTAAAATCCGGTACCTGGGCCGTTTTATCCTCTTTAGGCTTCGGAAAAGACACTGACTGAAGGGAACCTTTGATCACAATGGGAGGGCTCTGCTGAGGCAGGGGAATATTGTAGACGTCCTCGTTGCCATACTCTGAGAAAAGGCGTTGTGAGTGGGCCATACATTACTGAACTCTATCATAAGAGACGATAGGGCCGTCGCAATTTTAGTTTTTTACAAGTTTTGTCCAACGGATGAAAGACAAAACTTGCGGGAAGTATGCTAAGTAATTTCAATTAAAATCATTTTCCCGAACATCGCTCCAGCTAACGGTCATGCGCAAATGCTTGGCAAGTCCGGGGTTCTCAAATGACGGGCCGGGCCGGGGGATTTTTTCGGGACGGCCCGGTCGGCCCGGGTTTGAAAAATTAAATTTTAAATTCTGTATAAATCGCTACAATAGTTTTTTTAACAGTTTTAAATTACTTAATAATGTTTGTTACTAACATAACATATAAGTCAATATTAGTCGTACAAAAAAGAATGTCACCGACTGGGATCGAACTCTGGTCGTGTGGGCTGCAATCTGACTGGGTGGTCCAAGGAAAACGGGCCGACCAAAATTTTCCAGTTGGCCCGGCCCGTGAGAACCCCGGCCAACTCCTCATTAACATGCGATTCTGGAAAGGCCCCTGACGAGCCCATTAAAGAGCTAACGAAGCGAAATTTTATAATTTTGAACCTTTTGAAACAGTAAAAGTATACGCGGACGAGATGTGCTTGCGGAACCTAAGTAATTCAGCATTTGGTTAAAAATGGGAACAAAAATTAAAGGGGGCTTTTGTTGTCTCCAAAGCACCATTGGGGGGGGGGGGCTTACGCATCGCCCCCCCCCCCCCCCAAAAACGTTCCTTGTCTAGCCATGAGTAAAAGTAAAAATGCTGATTTTAGACTGAAATTTTGAGGCGGTCTTGCTGAAAACTGGACTGTCAAAACACTTAAAATCCGGTACCTGGGCCTTGTTATCCTCTTTCGGCTTCGGAAGAGACACTGACTGAAGGGAACCCTTGGTCACCATGGGAGGGCTCTGCTGGGGCAGGGAAATATTGTAGACGTCCTCGTTGTCACAGGCGTAGGCAGTGACCATACTCTGAAAAAAGGCGTTGTGAGTGGGCTTGGGTCGGCCATACATTACTAAACTCTAGCAACGTTTACAAAAAAACCCGGACGATTCCGTCGCAAGTTAAGGATATTCAGAACTTACAAGAGATCTTTACGAATAAGACGCGAATCACTTGAAATAAAGGCGCAATCGTCCAGATTTTTTTTCAAAAATTTTCAATGTTTTGTGTTTAAAAATGTTCCCTTAAAACAGAAAATTTATATCTATCCCACTTTTTGTAAAATTCGTCCAGGAAAAAGGTTTTATTTCCTTAACACATTACATGGGTCCCGTAGCGACTTCTCCACCGGGCCGCAAATAACCCTGCAGGCTGCAGCAAATGGTGTAAATTTAGAAATTAATTTTTTCGCCTTTTGTTTCGTCTTTTCCCACCTATTCTTATGAATTCTGAAAAAAAATTTCCCGGACGATTTTTTAGACCCATGTGGACCCCCTTATGTGCTTTTTTCTCTCCAAAACAGAAGCCGGCCACGTATGCCACGCACGAACATACATAGGAGGAATTGCACGACATCTCCCCTCATTGAAATTTTCTGGCGAGAATAGGCCAGGTTCCGGATGTTTCTCTCAAAATAATGGTCTAAGAAAAGCGAAAATTTATAATTTTGAATTTAAACTACAAAGGTGAGAGAAAAAAAACACATTTCACAGCTTTTGGACATGGATCGATTAAACTTTGTCGAAAGGGTCTAATGGGCTAAAACGGTTGAAAACACACGAACGAAACCAGAAAGAAGTCGTTCAGTGAATCAATTTTGTCACAGCGTTCCACTTGATTAGCCATAGACTGAAATTTTGCGGTATAAACAGTGTGCATTCCCTCTTGAGATAAATTCGCGGGTGGTCCACAATATTTAGTGCCAACCGGGTGTCTATAAGGACTAAAATGACATGAATGTGACCCATACTTGGGCTTGAGCCCGACTTTAACGGCTTGGGGGGTCTCGCCAAGAAGAATTATATATACGAGGGGGGTATCGCTGGGTTCTCCCCATACGTCTACGTTTACAGGGCGGGGGTCTCGCCAAGGCCCAAGAGAGGGAACTGTGGACATGATGTAACGTATGATGTAACCGCTGCCGCACACTTCTTTTGTAACAAAACTTTGAAATTATGGTCCAGGTCTGGAGGGAACATTAGGAAAATATCCCCTCGTCAGCAGGCGTGGTTTTTGGTTTTCGGTTTATGAAACAAAATTTTTAGAATCTACCAGAATTTGAAAGCCCGAGGCACTTTTTATACAGACAACTAGCGAATTACCAACCTTGAAATCCTCATCCTCTTGAAATGGCTGATAAACGCAGGCTGCGCGAGTCTCGACGGGAACTGGAGGGCACTGCTGCTTGGGCAGGAAACGAGGATTCTCATTGACGTCGTCACGGGCTGGTCGCTTAGGATTCCTCCCTCGGGGGTAATGTTCCAGCCCCGGAAGGGGAAACATCGGGTAGGCGTAGGCTGAGCCCTGCTGGTCGTCGCAGGCGATCTCCTGAAAAATTTTTCGGTGACTCGATTTGTTGCTAAGTTGGCACGTTGAAAATTTAGACAGTCCTATAATCGGCACCCCAGCCTATCCCCGCCGTTTGAAAGCTGAGGGAATGTTGAAGGTCTGACTCCTGCTAAACATCGGGCGGAAGGCATTTATGACTCCTGAACTGCATTTTTTTTTAAAGCGAAATTTCTTGAAAGCAAGACGAGAAAGAGACGTAAAGTATTTTTCCTGGGTCTCGCCACGATCACAAGTCTATTTTCGAATTTCATCGCCAGTTTTAAAGGTTCATTTATCCCTGCGAGCCCTTTTAAACTAAATCACGATTTTAGACACTTTTACTATACGCCAGCAGACAGTCCTTGAAAGGATGTCCGCAGGCAGTCCTTTAATGCACAGCGGGGAAAACGAAACTGGAACGGCTTAAAAGATGACCCCCCCCCCCCCCCCCAGTTAAAGGGTGGTATTTTCGTAGTCAGTCTCGTAAAGAACACCCAAAATTGAAAAAAAAAAGATTATTTTCATATAGAATTCCGCATACTGGACGGGAATTTCCAATTAATAAACAGTCCTTTAACCGGGATAGGTTCAAAGGCATCATATCCCAGCCTTCAAGAGAAAACTGCGCATTGTGATTGATAATTCACAGAACTGACCATGAGATTCTCCTGGAGCTGTGTACTCTGATTCAGCGAAATGGGCCCTGAGGCTTCGGGTAGAGGGATTCGAGCCACGGCAGTGGCACCGGACGGCTGCGCGAAGAACTTGTTAAACTCGTCCATGCTGATCCTAGAAATACAGATGAAAAATCGATAGAAAAACAAAAAGAGTCAATTTAGACCTTTAAAACAGTTACATCGCTACAAATTTAGACCTTTAATGAGCTTCTAGAGAAGGTGTCGGACGTTTAAAGGTAAGTTCACACCATTACGAAGCAAATGAAGTCGATTTCAGAAGTTTAAAGTGAAAAGCAAGTGTTACAACATGGATTCGAAATTTTTTTAGACCTTTAAGCCTCCCTCTTTGAGAACTTCAATTTTAGACAATTAACAAGGATTTTGGTGCTTCTGAGGCTGATTTAGAGCTTTTGCTCGTTTCAAACTCGACTTCCAGCCAGCAACGATTAAAAACTAAAATCGGTAGTTTAAAAAAGTGGAAATCACTTGCTGATCTTAGACCTTTAAAAGAAAAACAATCGGCCTTCAATTATTAAGCGTGAGCTTGTGAATCATGAGTTTCACTGCGAAAAACGGCGTTTTCATCCTATTTTCTATCTATTCAGCCGAATTTCTCCCAAAATGCGATGAAAAAACACGAAATGTTGCATCATTTTACATGTAAACACTAGTAATTACGTAGTAGTTACGTAAGCCTTTTCAAAATAAGCGGCAAATTCACAAAAAAAATGAGCGTAGGCGACAGAACAGCACACGGACTGGACGGGATGTTGAAGGACTGGCTCCGGTTTAACGTTAAACAACGGGCGGCATTTAAATTTCCTAGAAATTTATGACTTTTCTACGCAATTCGAAACCTACCGAAATCAAAAAGTCAAAAAAAAAAAATTTAGAATTACAAAATAGCCAATCTCCGGCGTTTTTTTCTAAGTTTAAACTACAAATGGCAACATGATATCCAAAAGATGGTGTGGCTCCGCCCGCCACACAATTAAAGCATCTATGGATTATGGTAATTAGAAGAACTGCCTTCAGTTTCGGAAAAACCGCCATATTCCCAAATCAAAGATAAGAAGAGGCTGTGCAACCTTTATTATTAAGAACAACCCTTTTGAAAATGAGAAGGGCATTTTATATAGCACATGAATGAAAGATCCGATGAAATTTACAGGACAACATATTAGAACGCATGATACAAGAATAATTATGAATAAGTGGGACTCGTAGTGTGATGTATACGGTAGCGTCGGAGCGAGTTTACAGCATCATCGCGGCATACATGGAAGAACCGTTCCCGTCGGCAATGGCATCGAAATTCAGGAACTAAAAAGAGGGAATTAGAGAGAGAGAGAGAGAGAGAGAGAGAGAGAGAGAGAGCAGACTCACTTGTTCTATTGCCAGAGGGTCGTAGGCGTTGGCATCCATGTATGGGTATTCCTGCGCTCCAGAGGTCGACTGCAGCTGGCTGGGATCCTTTTCCCACGACACCTCCTTCATATTGAGACTCGTCAAAGTTTCGTAGGGGCGGAGCTCCTGCTTCACAGCCACATTCCTCAGAGGTTCGAAGTTGGAGTGGAGGTCTTGCTGAAACAAACCATTAATATAACAACGATTTAAATCATCACCTGTGCAATTTCCTCCTCTGGAGACGGACTACGATGGGAGACCGACTGCGTAGAGCCTCTCCTTTCAGACTTGACCTGGGGGAGTTGCTGCTGTTGCATGAGATTGTCATAGGCGTCCGCCCTGCAATGGGTGGAGACCACAACCTGAAAGAGATTACAATAGTTTTCGTTTTGTTTGAAATTTTCAAGCAATATACTTCAATCGATTTAGCTGCGTATATCCCCCTGAGTATCCTATTTAGCTCGGATTGGTCTAGGAACAACATTGGACGTGGGGCACACCTACAGATCCAGTTTTTACATTTATGAATAACGTCCGACAGGGGTGGACGAGGGCCGGCCCTATAGGGCTTTGGGCCGGCCCTATAGGGCCTTGATAGGGCCCGGGCCCTATAGGGCCTAGGCCTCATAGGGCCCGGGCCCTATCAAGGCCCTATAGGGCCGAAGCCCTATTGGGCCTGGGGCCGGCCCTAGGGCCCTATAGGGCCTGGCGGGAATTTAAATTTTTTGAATAATTCGTAAATTTTTAGCGGTAATGATGCAATTTCGAATTTTATTTTACTTTTTTAAATTGAAATTTTCAATAAAATTTCCACTATTTTATTTCCGCCTATTTTAGAAAAATATTATCCCTATAATTTCACTTGTAATATACGTTTACTGATGATTTTACTTTTTATTGATAGGAAAATAATAATAAAATAATTTAAAAAAATAATTGTGGTGAACATTATCGAAAAATAAACTTTAAAAATAAAAATAAATTTGAAAATACATAATTGCCGCCAAAAAATTACGAATTATTCAAAAAATTCAAATTCCCGCCAGGCCCTATAGAGCCCTAGGGCCGGGGCCAGGGCCGTCCACCCCTGACGTCCGATGATTGCAAAAGTAAGACATACGAGCCAAAAATTTTATGCGTTACTACAAGAGAGCATTTTGGGCCATAGTGGCACCCGGCTGGCATGTTATGTCGTCACCACCCGGGAAGTTGGAAATTTCCATTACAAAATGGGATGTGTATTGGATATAGCGCCAAACTTTAATCCATGCCATACGACAACCATTAAAATCCTTACTTGTGAACTTTCCTCCTCCTGACGATGGGAACAGCCACTTTCAGACGAACTGGGCTGCAGTCGGAGATTGTCATTGACGTTCGCGGTGCTCTGGGCGTTGGAGACGAGCATTTGCTGAAAATAACTCATTAAGAACTCGTATTTTTCAGTAAAAAACATTTCTTGCCACAATCAGAATTGTCTACGAAAGAGAGAAAATCAACCAACCTGATCGTAAACCCTGCGGTAATAGTTCTCAACGTCATCATATGGGTCGTTCTCGACTCTAGTGCCCATCCCGTTGTATGGATCGTAGGGATGGTTGTGGTACTGCAATCCTTGGTTCACATCGGAAACACTCATTTGAGCACGGTCGTAGTGGTAGTCCTGCTGAAAATAGATATAGTCCTCGAAAAGTTATAGCAATTTATGGTTTTCGGAAAAATATAATACTGTAAAATCAGTAAGAACGCAATTTCTTTTTAGCCTAATACTTGGTTACTGTGCCTTACACATAGACCATGTTGGAGAGGGAGCGTGTGGGGGCTGGATGCATAAGCCCCCCCAAATGAAGCCCCTATAAATTTTTTATCCTATTTTTAACTGAACGCTGATTCTCGTAGGTACCACAAGCACCATTCGAAAAGTGCAACCCCACCATTCACCCCCATCATTGCGACATTCGAAAATGAATAGATATTATTATATAGAGTTTTCAGGTGAACGACAGTTTTTCCTACTGTATTCCGTGTATGAAATTCATGGTCAAATTTGTCTCAGAATTGTGCCCATACTTGATCCTCTCCGAGACGCGGCGGTGGAGGGTGCCGAAATTTGACTTTTACTCAATTTTTGCAAAGTGAGGGATCCGCCGCATTGAAGCTTTCTAACAGAGGGATGGCGCAAAATGGCCAATATGCAAGCCCTTGATATTCTATGCTTTAAATTAAGAATACAAAGAACCATGGCAGTCATGGGCCAAAAATTTGCGCTTCATATTGAACGCACCCCCTTTTGTAATAAATGTGGTACTTCATGGGTGGTCTACCGTAATTCGTACCAGACGAGTGTCAATAGGGACTTAAAAAACGGCATTATGGCCCTCAACGCACCCTCATTGCCCATTGCTGAACCACGGAACCTAGTCTATTTATGTAATTGAGCTTTAGGGCTAACAAAAAACATGAATAGTTATGTAAAACTAGCGCATCCATACCTGGGCATGTGTTGCTTGCGAGGCCTTGTTTTTGGGGGGTTACTTTGTACGGGGCCTTGTGAAAATGTCGTTTTTTTGGGGTTTTGGGGCCCCCTTCTCATTAAGGGGAGCTAACTTTTTGAGCCCCCTCCGTACCTTGTCCAGGTATGAGCGCATCCTCAGCTTCACAATGTATACCGATTATTGTAGACACATTCTGCCATAAAACCCACATTATCGTAACCGCTCTGCTCGTACTCCTCGTCCTCAAAAGGCTGCTGCTCCAAAGCGTTGGCCGGTTGGTCAGCTTCTTCTTCTGCCTGGCGGAACCTCTTGACCCTGGGTTCCCTAACGTCCTAAGCAAAGTTGTTTCCACCATCTAGGTGATCTAACCTCGATCCAAAAGCGTTCCTTGTACACAGGGGTAAGACCCTTGGTGCCGTTAACAATGGCGTGCCAATCAGCTGAAAATGAAATTTAAACTATGTAAACGTAAAAGAAAATCTTAACAACCTTTTAATTAAAGAACTTACCAGGATTGGCCATTCCCATGTCCGTCTCGCACACTATTCTCGTCTTGCTGTTCAAAAAGTTGCTCAAAAGATTTTCAAAGATCATCGTAGTTTCAGGGTGATTGCGAATCGCCCAGTAACAAGCATTCCTCTTTCCGCCCGCGTCCTGGAATTGCTAACATTAACAAACGGAACTGGGCGACAGTGCCAATAGGGTTATAGAAATATTTGGGGCAAAAACTGTATTTGCAATGCAAGCCGCGATCGGCGTTAGGACAGCTGTAGTTATATTTTTGACATTGTTGTAAAAGAAAGAAGCTCGCGGCAACTTTCAACAACAAAGGAAGGCTGTCGCAAAATTGACCCAGGCGGTGAGTTTCCCAGGTATGAGGGTAGCCTACCACTAGAGAATTTCCGGGCCCCAAAAACCAGGTATTCTCAATTTTGCGAAATCCACATACAAATCAAACCCCTAAAATCACGGCCACACGCACCACGTGCCCAAGTATGATTTTGTATTTAGTCAGGTGATTGTATCCATAGCTAGGGAGTGCATATTTTTTCGCCAGGTTACGAGAAGTAACCACAGACACATTAGAAAAAATTTTGAAAACGGGCCGGCCCGAATTTTTTTCCCGTTATTTTTGAATTTACATTGAAATAAGGCATAAAAATTTTGGTCGGGCACGGGTCGTGAAAAATTTAAAAGCGGACCAGCCCGCAGCAATGGGTGACGATGAGTACGTTAAATTCCTCCCCCGTTGTGCTACTTGTACCATAGGTGCAAAAGCCCCGTAGATCCGGTCAAGGGGGTCGCGCCGAGCTAAATGTATAACTTGTGGGACTCGCGCCTGACGTTTCATGAATATTGTGGGGGTCGCGCAAAATAGACCTCACAGACAGATTGTTCATGTATGAGTTGTACAAAAAAAAGTTTGTCGCCGAGGGGTGGCAATTTGACTGGGTTTTAGGGTAAACGGGACAGCTTTGATTGACCCGGCCATGTAAGTTTGAAAAACCTCTTTAAAATCTAACTCTGTTCAAAGTCATTATTTTTTATCTCTTTGTTACAAAACATAGTGTACCCGCACGGCAAGGGTGGCAATTTTGAACGGCCGGCCGTTATTTAGCGCAGGAAATCAAATTTTAAAATTGAAACGATTTGTGCCACGGCCGGCCGTTCGCCACCACTGCCGCGCGGCTTTTTATTCGCAAGTATTGATTGTGTTAAGAAAACATATTGATATTAAAAACACTATTCCATTATCTGCAAAATCCCTGATCCCACTCCGCGCTCATACATTGTCAAGCTCCGCCATCAAGCTCCATAAGCGGTGGTAGGGCTGTCGCAATTTTAGGGTTTCGACAAATTTTGTTAAATTAGGGTGTACGTTGCAAAATTTTGAATGTTTTTATAATAGAAGGGGATGTCGCTGCCCGCGGTAGCCTGCCCAAGTATGCCTGCGCTAATTTCACGGCGGATCGTTTGCGTTCTCGGATCTAATGTCGCATCCTTGGATCTTTTGTAGTAAGAGGGGTACAGTCTGATCTTTTGTCCGAAAAAAAACTTTTCAATAACCTCAGTTACCGCTCAATTAGAGCAGATTTACTCACCGGATTATCCACCTCATCTATGCTCTTCTTCTCAAACAATTTCTTATACTTGGCCACGTTCTCCCTGATCGACTTTTGCCAAGAGTCGCTGCCCGGGGTAATGCATCCAGGGAAATGCTCCCTAAGTGGTTAATTATTAATGAAATTATTAAAAACAAACCTAACAAAAGCGTAGATTCTGTTAACCGGGAGAGGTTTCCCAGCGTTCAAAATGGCGAGATAGTTTAGGATGGCGAAGGGAACTTTGCCCTGCTTCTTATCCGTCATTTTCTGGTCGTAGTTGCGCTTTGCAGAGGCATTTTTCTTCTGAAAACACCAAGACTTTACAAAGGAAAAAGAATGAAATGATAGGATTAAGGGTAAAAGTAACACCAACCGGGGAAAGCGTCGGCTGACGATGGTAGACTGCCTGAGAAGTGCCAGGAACATCAAAGAAGCTCTAAAATTCACTCTTATTCCATAAAAAAGACACAATTTGGCCCTTCCATAATTCAAGTAACACTTTGATTTAAAAAATTTTGAAGCCTCAGGCATTTGATAATGAATTACTAACCTCGTAACCTGAATCCTCAGATTGCGGAGAACCATGGCGTAGCTGGGCTTCCCGGGAACGAAGACTTCCGGGGATTTCCATCCTAGGAGGCCTGGGGCGTTTAAGCGGGCCAGGATTGTGGTGGGCGTCGTCGTCCAGGGCCTGGTGATTGGCGTAGGATCCAATAGGCTGAAAAGGGGGATTTTTGAAGGAATTCACTAGAGAAGAGAGAGGAGTAGAGAATTAAAGAACAAACCATGTGAGTCCTCCGGACCTGTATCCTCCGACCCGCTGAACGTGGTTCTGAGGCTTCGGGGCGCTGCTGTTGAGGGATCCCAGCCAGGGCGGTGGCGCTGAACGGATGGGAGAAGAACTTTTCATACTCGTCCATACTGATCCTGAAAATATAGATACCGAGGTAAATCATACGCATAACAAATAAGAAATGCAAAGGAAACAAAAAGAACCAATTTAGACCTTTAAAATAGTTGCATCGCCAAGATTTAGACTAGTGTGCATCTCGCGGAGGTGTCCGGTGTTTAACGGTACAATTACATCACTACAATGCAAAAGAAGCCCATTTTAAAACCTTTAAATCCACCTTTTTTTAAACAGAACTTCAATTTAAGTTTGATTTAGTAGTTTCACATTATGCCCGAGGGTAAGATTACCGGCTATATTGCACCAATGAGAA
This sequence comes from Oscheius myriophilus, assembly GCA_964057215.1. Classification (NCBI taxonomy): domain Eukaryota; kingdom Metazoa; phylum Nematoda; class Chromadorea; order Rhabditida; family Rhabditidae; genus Oscheius; species Oscheius myriophilus. The sequence continues at coordinate 1,256,607 of OZ059906.1, forward strand.
GCGAATAAAGCCGATTTTAGACCTTTAAACAGATAAAAACCATCCAACTAGCAAATTATCAACAGAATTATACCTTCCACTCATAAAAGTATGCAATGCAAACCATGACTTGCAGAACGTTGATTACAGCCGCAAACCAGTATAATTTAGTGAGAAAACTCGCATAAACGACACTAGTTCCAAATTATTGCGTCAAAAACGCAAATTGGAGAAAAGTGCCATTTCTCCCTCCGATTCTGCATATTCTTCCACAAAAAACGCAGAAAATACACCGAATTTCACATATAACCAAGCGAAACAAACATAAACGACAAACTAAATGGCTAAATCATCGAAATTCGGCGGTGAATCATATTTCAACCCTTTTCTACATTTAGAGCTTGAATATGACCTTTCTGAAACACGAAGTTTCATAATTACCTTGAAACTAGTATATTTTGAGGGGTAAAACTCGCATAAACGACGCCCGTTCCAAATCAATCCGTTCACAAGCGCACCGTGAAAACTCTGGGTTCCCCCGATATTTTCCACCACAAATACGCAGAAAACCAAGTACACTTCACACAAATAGTTATATTGATAAATATATAAATAAATAAAGAGAAATGACAAAATAGCGGCAAAATCACAAAAACTAGCCGACGAAAATCGAACGGCAGACCAATGGCGGCAGAGGGGGCGGAGCCGGATTACTGTACTTGTAGTTTGCGCGGCGGGACCTTTTGCACAAGAGGGATGCAATTGTTCAATTCTATTTTTCAATTAATTTTTTTTAGGAAATATTAAATTGTAGAATTAATAATAAAATAACTCAAATACATCAAAAAAAGGACAAAAAATTATGAAAAATACTGTTTTATCAGTTAATTGTCGAAATTTTCAGTCGTATCGATTACTGACGTGCGAAACACAGCTGGTACACAGATACTGATCTGTAAACGAATAAAACCGACCCATATCTGAAAAATGACCGTGAAAATGAGGGATTTTTGGGGAAATCCCCGGGTCATTCGTATGCTAATTAGTTTGCCAAGGTGAATTAGAATTTGAATGTTTCCCAGTATTTATACTGCTGTTTCCCCTAAGAGTAATGTTTATGGAAAAAGTGGACGTTGCCCCCCAATTACAGCATCTGTTTGTTGCTTAGGATAATTAGAAGTGCCTTCAGTTTCAGATAAATCTGCATGTTGCACACCAAAGAAGCGAAAAAAGAAGTTGTGCAACCTTTATTATTGAGAAACGACCCTTTTGAAAATGTGAAGGGCATTTATAGCACATGAAAGAAGGATCAGAGGTATTTCAACACAATTATAAATTAACGCATGATACAAGAATAATTACGAAAAAGCGGGGCCCGTAGTATGATGGATACGGTAGCGTTGGAGCGAGTTTACAGCCTCCTAGCGGCTTAGATGGAAGCACCGTTCCCGCCGTCAGTGACATCGGAATTCAGGTACTGAAAAGAGGGAATTAAAAAAAGGGAAGAGAACTCACTTGTTCCCTAGCCAGAGGGTTGTAGATGTATTTCTGCGCTCCGGAGGCGGAACTCGACTGCAGGTGGCTGGGACGATGGGAGATCGACTGCCTGGAGCTGCTACTTTCGGTCTTGACCTGGGAGAGTTGCTGCTGTTGTGGGAGAATGTCATTGACGTCCGCGCTGCGGTGGACGAGCATGCGATGAAAATAATACAATGAGAACTCGTATTTTACACCGGAAATATTTCTTACCACAGCCAAAAAAATTTTTTCTAGAGAAAGAGAGAACCAACCTCTTCGTAAGCACTGCGATAATAGGCGTCAACTTCACCGTAGTCGTTGTTCAGGACTCCAGTGTCCATCCTGTTGCAGAGATCGTAAGGCTGGTTGGCGTACTGCAATCCCTGGTTCACATGCTGAAAATGGGGATAATTGAAAAGTAGTTTTTAGCAAGAGAGTCAAGGAATTTCCGACGTTCTCAAGGGGCCGGCCCGTGAAAACTTCGGGTTTAACATTTTTCAAACTCAGTTTATTGGTTCTTCAAAAAAGAAAATTTAAAATTACCAATTGCGCGTTCTTTTGGGTGTTAACTTTACATTACTTGAAAATTGTTGTCAGGAAAGCAGATGGCCTTGGTTTGGAATCAAAAAAGTTGGTTGGAACAAAGTTAAACTCAAAAAAGCTATTTTTACGAGCCGACCTGTTGAGAAATCCGACAGAGATCCCATAAGCAATGCAGGGGTGGGACATAGTTTGTAATTACAAACGTTTTATGTCAAGAGGGGAGGCCGGAGGCCCAAAACATCGATCGATTTCGCATCAAAATTAATCAATGTTGCTGAACTTGTCAGAATTATACCAAGAGGGGGTGCAGTAGAATCGAACTACAAACTTGTGGCCCACCCCTGTAAGCAATGTAAGCTTCCTTTGATTTTGTGTTACCGATTTAAACTGAATAACGTATGCTCCGCAAGCACCATACGTCCATCGGGGTTCTCACGGGCCGGTCCAGTTAGAAAATTTTGGTCGGCTCGTTTTTCTTGGACTACCCAGTTTGCCTTAATTGGACTACCCACAATGCCTTAAATTTTCACAACCGGGCCGTCCCAAAAATCTTTCGGCCCGTCATTTTAGAACCCCGGCGTCCACATAGGGTTCATTTTCCCATGTATATTTCTCGCCAAACCTAATTCGGCCATTTTGGCTACGTACAGACCCTGAGTATCTTATATTGCACGCTTTACTGAGTATCCTATTTTGCACGCTTAAGAATAACATTACAACATTGGCACGTTGTTCTGAAGTAGTTTTGGCGCAAACTATAGATGTCCGTCCTACTATTACTATTACCAAAAAGGTTTTTTAAAAAAAACCTCTGTGATATGTTGGCGCATATGGCTCTTCCAAACGATGCAATTACTAAGGTGAGGAGTCAAAAAGAGTACAGATAATTGTAACTGTGATCCAGCATAAACCCACATCGTAACCATTTTGCTCGTACCCCTCCTCGCCCCGCTCCAAGGCGTTGGCCGCTCGGTCAGCCTCCTCGTCCCGACGGAACCTCTTGGAACTGGGCTCCCAATCGTCCTAAGCAAAGGTTGTTTTCCATAATCTAGGTAGCCATGTACCTCTTCAACGTCGTCCACAAGCACAGGGGGAATACCCTTGGTGCCGTTAAGAATAGATTGCCAGTCGGCTGAAAATGAGATGTAAACGTTATAAACATCGCCCAGTGAGAAGACCTCTTTCGGCCCGTGTACTGAAACTGATCATATTTACAAAAGGTACTGGTTTATAATGGCAATAGGTAAACCCTTTTTGTTACCATTTTCACCTAAACGCCGAATTACGTAGGTACCCCAACCATCTGCGCCCACCTATGGCACTTTCCCAACAGCCCAGAACAAAGTGTTATAGGTTGCCTTGGTCCCGCCACGAATTACATTGGGAAAGTGCCAAGGCAATTGCAAATTGTAAAGAATACAGTTTTCGGCAAGTCATCAGCGCTTATCGTGGCGATGTTCAAATCCTGAAAACGGGAAAATCCCAGTTCCGATTTTGAAGCGACCCGCGCTACCAATTGGAAAAGCCGCTATATTTAAAAACAGGGATATTTTTAAGAACCGCTCTGATTCTCAAGGACCGCTAAAACAGGAACGAGCCAAGTTTTAAACCAAACAAACAAAACTCTACATTGCCCGAATAAAGCTACGGCTGTATACCCCTCGCCAAATCTACTTCGGTCAATTCGGCTGTGTACACGGCCTGCGCATCCTATATTACACTCTTTACTCTAGGAACAACATCAAAACACTGACAAGTTGTTCCGATGGGCACGCTAATTTTACGGCGGATAGTTTGTAGTGTTCTCGGATAACCATTCGATAACATCGGTAACCATAGCATGGAAGAAGATTAACTCACCGGATCAACCCCCTCACTGAAGCTTTTCTTCTCGAACAATTCCTTCTGTCTGGCAACGTTCTCCCTGATCGAATTGAGCCAAGAATCGCTGCCCGGGGTCATGCATCCAGGGAAATATTCACTGAAAGTAAAAGTTTAAGCACCACAACCTTTAAAACCGACCTAACAAAATCGTAGATTCTGTAGACCGGGATAGGCCTCCCCGCGTTCAAAATGGCGAGATAGGATAGGATGGAGTAGGGAACCTTGCCCAGCCTCTTTTCTGTCATTTTCCTGTAGTAGATGCGCTTTGCAGAGTCCTTTTTCTTCTGAAAAAACAAGACTTTACCAAGGAAAAGGAATAGAATAATAGGCTTGTGGGTAAAAGTAAAACCAACGAAGGAAACAACAATCAAACGTTTGGATTTCACGGCGAAATAACGAATCGATGGCTTGATGTGTCAAAACTGTGCCATTGTAAAATGAAGGACGGCTCATCCAAGCATGGCAACGGGCCGGCCCGCTCTAAAATTTTTCACGGCCCGGCCCGGCCCGACTCAACCGAAAATTTATGCCTTTTTTCAATGTAAAAATCAAAGAAAACGAAAAAAAATTTTTTCGGGCCGGCCCGCTTCAAAATTTTTCTCGGCTCGGCCCGGGCCGGCCCCAAATTTTGCCATGCTTGCTCATGTCGTTCATAAATTTGTGCTGAACAAAAGTGCTTTCAGCAAGCCCGCATTCCACTTCAAATGGGTGAAATCGCCGAAAATTTTGAAGAAGAATGGTTTTTTGCTCGCCACGCGTTAACCTTGGCGAGGCGAGAATAGACTCCACGCAATCGATTTATCTGACAATTAAAAAAAAGCCTCTTAAAGGTTAACGGGCGAGCAAAAAGCCATTCTTCAAAATTTTCGGGGATTGCACACGTTTGAAGTGAAACGCGGGCTTTACTGTTGAAGCGTTTCTATTCTAGGAGGCCTGGGGCGTTGGTCAGGATTGTTGTGGGCGGCACAAAAATAACACCAAAAGGAACTGTACCCATACATTGTCATGCTCCGCCACAAGCGGCGATGGGGGCATCGCAATTTAAAGTTTTCGGCAAATTTCTTAACGAAGGAGGCCTGTCGCATATTTTCGTATTTTTCTTTAATTAAGGCGGCTGTCGCAAAATGGACCTCCGCGGTGGGTTGTCCAAGTATGACTGTCCCTCATTTCGAAATGGTACCAAAGTGATCTTTGGACTAAACGGGTCCTAAATAACAGAGCTAGCGTTTTAACAAACGGAGACAAAACTGCTTTCAGGACACGGCAGGCATACCTGGGCAACCAACCGCGGGGGTCCATTTTGCGACAGCCCCTTCAATTATCGAAAAAATCGAAAGTATGCGACGGGCTTCCTTCTTTAACAGATTTTGCCGAAAACCTAAAATTGCGACGCCCCCTACCGCCGCTTGTGGCGGAGCTTGGCAATGTATGACGGCAGGGCTCGCTGCATATGGTGCCACGGGGATGACGTTAGCCCCCATTCTATATTTTTGTTAACATTTTCAACTAAACGCCAAAATACGTAAGTGCACCACAAGTATCACATGCCCACCTATGTTTCAGGCATAGCGCTTTAACACTTTCACAATTCTTATGACACTTAGATCGCTGATTTTTACAGCATTTTGAAAAAGAAAAACTAACCCCGCAACCTGAATCCTCCTCAGATTGCTGAGAACCATGGGCTGACTGAGAAGAGTGGAGCAGTCGGGCTTCCCTGGCACGCATACTTTCGGGGAATTCCTTTCTAGGAGGCCTGGGGCGTTGGTCAGGATTGTTGTGGGCAGCGTCGTACGGGTTCTGGTGATTGGTGTAGGATCCCATAGACTAAACAAGGTCTCTTTGAAGGAATTCACGAGAGGAATAGAGAATTAACGAACAAACCATGTGAGCCTCCTCGAGTTGTGTCCTTGGACGTCCTGAGGCTTCGGGGCGCTGCTGTTGACGGATTCCACCCATGCCCCTAAACGGCTGCGCGGAGAACTTGTCAAACTCGTCCATGCTGATCCTGAAAATATAGATAATGAGGTACATATGAAAAGAAAGAAAAAAAGACAAATATAAATCAAAACAAAAATTTCGACATTAAAAACAATTGCAACAACAAAGATTCAGACCTTTAATGTGCGTTGTGGAGCAACAACGTTGCGAAGGAAGTTCGTTTTGACTACTAAAATAAACAACAAGACAAAACATGATTTCGTAAAGCATTTAGACCTTTAAATCCACTTCTTATTTCGGAACTTCCATTTTAGCTAGACCTTAAACCACATTTGGGACTTTCTGATGCAAATTTAGAGTTTGTAAGTTCTAAATAGATACCCGAGGGTAAGAATACCGAAACCCCAAGAAGTTGTAATATTCGTCCATGCTGATCCTTAAGGATAACTACGGATAAAGCGATAGAGAAGCAAAACTAGACCTTTAACTCATGCAATTACGCCAATAAATTGAGCTGGCCCGAAGCCAGAGTTTACAAAAGTTTGATTACAAACGTAAAAACCTCGGAGAAGCATTTAGACATTTAAATCCACTCACTATGCTCAGTTTTCGCGATCCTCGGTCCGGAATGGCGCAAGTGAAGGGGATTATGACAGGCGAATCAAATTTCAAACTTTTTTGGCGTTTAATATTTGAATTGTTCTTTCTGAATCAGGAAAGTTTCCCAATAAACTCGAAACTAGTAAATTTTAGTACAAAATCTCCCATAAACAACACGGGTTCCAAATCATTGCGTTTAGAAGAGCACCGTGGAAACCTCAGATCCCCGATTTTTCCACCGAAAATACGCAGGAAACCAAGTAAATTTCACACAAATGGGTACATGATCTTGATAAATAAACAGAAATGGCAGAATAGACGGCAACATCACAAAAAATCAGACTGCGAAAATCAAATGGTAGGCCAATGGCGGCGAGGGGGCGGAGCCAGCATACTGTATTGTAGTTTGCGCGGCGGGACCCATTGTATACAATGGATACAACCTACAAAACTAATATTTCCATTGTTTTCTTTATTTCGCGATCAGGAAAGTGAAATGGTGCAGTAAATAATAAAAATAAATCGAATATACAGGAAAATATACGAAAAATTATGCTTTATCGACAAATATCGAGTTTTCAGCCGAATCGATTGGAAAGCAGCCTGGTGTATGATACACGGCTGTTACACCAATATTGATCATTAAACTGGTTAAAAACGACCGTGAAAGTTCTGTAAAATTGACGAAATGGCTGTGAAAATGAGTGATTCCGGGGGAAATGAGAGGGGGAAACCCACGGGACATTCGCATGCTAATTAGGTTGCCAAGAATTGAAATTTCAATGTTTCCCAGTATTTATACCGCTGCTTGCACTGGAGTATAGCTCGTGCCAAAAATTACTTGGGAACAACGTGCCAATGTTTCGATGTTGTTCTTAGAGTAAAGTGCGCAATAGAGGATACTCAGGCCGTGTAAGCAGCCAAATATGGCGAAGAGTATGTTTGCTAAAACTTACGGATTCTATACTGTCGATTGAAGCAAAATCGATGGTTTCACTTTTAAATCGAAAAAGTGGGCGTGGCCCCCAAATTAACAGCATCTGTTGCTTAGGATAATTAAAACTGCCTTCAGTTTGAGAAAAATCACCATAGTCCCAAATTAAAGAAGAGAAGAGGTTGTGCAACCTTTATTATTAAGAACCCTTTTGAAAATGAGAAGGGTATTTATAGCACATGAAAGAAGGATCAGAGGTATTTCAACACGATAATATATTAACGCATGGTACAAGAATAATTAAGAATAAGCGGGACCCGTAGTATGATGGATACGGTAGCGATGGAGCGAGTTTACAGCCTCCCAGCGGCATAGATGGAAGCGCCGTTCTAGCCGTCAGTGACGCCGAAATTCAGGTACTGAAAAGAGAGAATTAGAGAGAGAGAGAGAGAGAGAGAGAGAGAGGACTCACTTGTTCTATTGCCATAGGGACGACACTGCCTAGAGGTTTGAAGTTAGAGTGGAGGTCCTGCTAAAAAAACAAACGTGAGAATATATCAACAACTAAAATTCTTACCTGTGCATTCTCCTCCTTTTGACGATGGGAACTGCCGCTTTCAGACGAACTGGGAGAGCCTTGCTGCTGCCGGAGATTGTGATTGACGTTCGCGGTGATATGGGCGTTGGAGACGAGCATTTGCTGAAAATAAAACATTAAGAACTCGTATTTTACACTGAAAACATTTCTTGCCACAATCAGAATTGCCTACGAAAGAGAGAAAATCAACCAACCTGATCGTAAACCGTGCGGTAAAAGTTCACAACGTCATCATAGGGGTAGTTCTGGACTCCAGTACCCATCCTGTTGTAGGGTTGGCTGGCGTACTGCAATCTTTGATTCACATCAGAAACAATCATCTGAGCACGGTCGTACGGGTAGCCCTGCTGAAAATAGAGATAACGTCTTTGAAAAGTAGTTAGTAAGAGAGGCAAGCAATTTCCGGGGTTTTTTGGTTATGCAAAAAGAAGGACACTCCAGAGCACCAAATAGTTCTAATAGACTTAGACTCAACCATGACAAGGGGCTGGCACGCTACCAAATTTGTCCCGGCCCGGCCCAGCCAAACAAAAAAATGTATGTCTTTTTTCAATGTAAAAAAGAGACAAATAACAAAGAAATTTTTCGGCCTAGTCCGCCTCCAAATTTTGCTATTCTTGCTTGCATTCATTTGTGTTACATTAGCGTTGCCCGGCATAGTCATTTCATGCCTGCACGCGTAAGCACCCCCAAATGAGGCCATTAGGTAATTTACGCTTCCTTTGATTTTCTGTTACCAATTTCAACCAAAAGCTGAATTACGAAAGCACCGCAAGCACCAAGAGACCACATATGGTTCATTTTCCCATGCAGACGATTGTAATACTATTGCCAAAATGGTAAAAAGACCCACTACCTTGATATGCTAGTTTTATGCGATATTGTAACATTCGAGCACTGATTTACAATAGCAAAAGGAAATGAATGATACAATTACTAAGCTTGAGGGGTCAAAAAGAGTACATTGTAGCCTGGCTGTGATCAAGCAAAAAACCCACATTATCGTAACCATTTTGCTCGTACCGCTTCTGGCCCCGCTCCAAAGCGTTGGCCGCTCGCTCAGCCTCCTCGTCCCGACTGAACCTCTTGGTACTGGGCTCCCAATCGTCCTAAGCAAAGGTTGTTTTCCATAATCTAGGTATCTAACCTCAGGCCGGTCGCAATGCTTCTCTTCGACTTCCTTCACAAGAACAGGGGGGAAACCCATGGTGCCGTTAAGAATCGATTCCCAATCATCTGAAAATGAGATATAAACATAGGTGCAGGTACATACCCGGACTTGGGAATGAATGAAAAAAAATCAGATGGGAAATGACAAAAAAAATTAAGCAGGTGGAACATTTCTTATTATAAAATAGTAAATATTCTCCTATTTTAATATGTTTTGGTATGGTTAATAAAGAAAAAAAGTGTTTTGAAGAGGGAAACGAGAAGATGTCGTCAAGGCAGTGAGGTCGTGATTGCGTAGTTGAATTTATTCACAACCTACAGTATACGCCCCCTTTTCAGTTTGGTTTAAATTGAAAAACCCTGATTATCTTTTGAAACTGTAATTACGGTGGTTATGTTTTTTAAATCAGTCGATCCAAAATACCCGTCCTGCAAGTACAATACACTTTTAAATCAGGGAGCTGTCATAAAAGGAAGGGTTTTATAGGAAAAACATGTTTTACTTGCAAATGTGGGCGTTTCTCGGTAATGACACGGGACACCTGATTTAAAATATATCTGTGTTTACAGCCATAGCTTAAAAAAATTAAATAAAAATATAAGAAAAATTTACCGTGCCCGGAACATAGAATAAATCAGGGTTTAAAAAACGTATATTACGTAAAAATTTGAATTTCCCGCCAATTTCATGGATCGCTGCGGGACCCATTGGCCGAAACCGTCAAAATAAAAAGAACGGATTCTTTTAAACGAATTTACGTTTAAAGGAATCCGTTCGTCTTTGCTTCCCGTTTTTTGAATTCTTCTTTTTCTGTATATTTTTCTATTTTAAAAATCAGTTTGTAAAAAAATGCACTTTTATTAATTGCAATATTATTAAAATCCACTCCCCCCCCCCCGAGACCTATGTAAAAAAAAAATCAAGTGGGAAATTTTTTGCAAACTTGGACGTCCCATGCACCTATGGATATAAACGTTATAAACTTTAAAGAAAACATTAAATAACTTACCAGGATTGGCCATTCCCATGTCCTCCTCGCACAATCTTCTGTTCAGAAACTTGCGCAAAAGTTCTGCAAAGAATATCGTAGTTTCAGGGCGCTTGCGAATCGCCCAGTGAGAAGCATTTTTTCGGCCCTTGTCCTGAAATTGCTCATGTTAACAAACGGTACTGGTTTACAGTGGCAATCAAGCATGGCAAAATTCGGGGGCGGCCGAGAAAAATTTTGGAGCGGGCCGGCCCGTTTCCATGCTTGGTGGCAATATGTCGGGGTTGTCCCAACATTGGGGCGAAACGGTATTCGCAATGCCATAATCGGCGTTGGGCCGTTGCAGTTTTATGGTTAACTGGGCAAAAATAAAATTGCGGCGTGAACAAGGTACCTACCCCCACTGGGAACGCGCAGGAGAAGCGGACAGAGCTCACGCGACCCCCTAACGTGAATCTTTTAGAGAAAAACTTGAAATAGACTTCCGTGCAATCTTAGTGTACATTCTGACACCTCACGTTTGTAAACTTCTCTTTACACACTCCAAAAAATTCGTTTTCAGTGTACCTTGACATATCTCCCCCGGTTGGCCCGACCCCCCAACCCAAACTGCGGGCGATTTTTCATCTATGTGTCCAAGAATGCCCGCGCTTCGATACAAGGTGGACTAAAAATCAGACGCCTCGCCAACAACAAAATATCCGACTAGTGTGATAAAACTGTGACAATCACGCTAAATCTTCACCACCGAGCGGTCGGATCTCCCTTTGCTCCGCTAACCAGAACCCTAACATATATTTATTAAAATAACAAAAGAGAACGCAGATAAGAACCAGATAAAAACAGAATTCCGTCAGAAGATGACAAATCAAGTTTAAAGGACTAACAGTAGCGCTAGTGCGCGGTTACCTAATTAACACAATTGACAGCCGACTGGCGCCAAAGCTGTACTGTTCAGTTGTTTTCCACGGCAAGTACGATGCGCAAGTAGAGCGCAATTGGTTCGGCGGACCGGCCGCTTCGTATGAGAGAGTATGGGAAAAGCGGAGAGTGCAGAAAATCACCAAGCCAGGCGGCGAGATAGTACGCAAAAGGCGGAGGGCGCCACTTTGCACCCTCCGCTTTTCCCATGCTATTTCAGATGGGTCCCGCAACGCTTGCAAAGGTCGCGGACGGCTGGGCCGTCCTCGGCGTGCGGCTCTACTTGCGAATCTCAATGGAGTGTGCTTGCCGTTTTTCGTGTTGGTTCATTTCATGGATCGCTACATCTAAGCACGGGGATGTTTTTAAGAGCCGCTAAAACAGGAACGAGCCAAGTAAAAAAACACGCAAAATCATACTTGGCCAACCTCCGCGAGCCGCGTCCGTGGGTGTGTCGCAATTTGAAGATTACCCAATTTTTGCCCAAGCCCGAGTAAAGCTAAGTATGTCCGCTAATTCCACAGCGGATCGTTTGTAGTATTCTCGCATCTATTGTGGCGCTTTTGAATCTTTTATCGCAGGTGGCGCTACCGTCTTAACCATTGTCCGAAAAACCATTCGATAACCTCAGTCACATTAGAGCAGATTTGCTCACCGGATTATCCACCTCATCTATGCTCTTCTTCTCGAACAATTTCGTATATTTGGCCACGTTCTCCCTGATCGACTTTTGCCAAGAGTCGCTGCCCGGGGTAATGCATCCAGGGAAATGCTCCCTAAAAATTTGAAATTACAAAAACTTTTAAAACCAACCTAACAAAATCGTAGATCCTGCTGACTGGAAGAGCTTTCCCGGCGTTCAAAACGGCGAGATAGGATAGGACCGAGAAGGGAACCTTGCCCCGCTTCTTATCCGTCATTTTCCTGTCGTAGAAGCGCTTTCCGAAAGGATTTTTCTTCTGAAAGAACAAAGACTTTACAAAGGAGTGGACTAAGTGAATTAAGGGTAAAAGTAAGACCAACAATAGAACGTTTGGATTCCACAGCGAAATAAAGCATCGATGGCTTGACGTGTCAAAACTCCCAAAAACTATGTACCTTTGTGAAATGAGGAAAGGTTCCATTTCTTCGTAAATTTGGGCTGAACAAAATTGCTTTCAGCAGTAAAGGCTGTCAGGGCTGGCAAAGGGCCAGGCCGGGCCGCTCGGTAAAAAGTAGGGCCGGGCCGACAAACTCCTTAAAAATCGGGCCCGGCCTTCAAATTTACCAGCCCTGAAGGCCATGATTAACTTCAAACGTGTGAACGCCCTCAAAATATTGAACAAGAATGGTTTTTTGCTCGCCACGCGTTCACCTTGACGAGGCGAAAATAGAGACTCCACTCAATCGATTTATCGGACAATTTTATGTACGAAGTAATTGATTTTTCGATTTTTTTCAGCCCCATCGGAGCTGAAAAATATTTATGACGCAGTACGAATCGTATATTAGAGAGACGGCGTGTTAACACTTTCACAATTCATATGTTACTCAGATCCAACTGATTATGAAGGCATTTTGATAATGAATTACTAACCCCGTAACCTGAATCCTCCACGGATTGCTGAGAACCATAGGCTGACTGAGAACAGTGGCGCAGTTGGGCTTCCTTGGAACGCATACTTCCTGGGATATCCATTCTAGGAGGTCTGGGGCGTTGGTATGAATTGCGGTGGGCGTCGAACGGATCCTGGCGATTGGCGTAGGATCCCATAGGCTAAAAAGAGTATTTTTGAAGGAACTGGCAAAAGAATATAGAGGAATAGAGAATTAACGAACAAACCATGTGAGCCTCCTCGAGTTGTGTCCTTGGACGTCCTGAGGCTTCGGGGCGCTGCTGTTGACGGATTCCACCCATGCCCCTGAACGGCTGCGGGGAGAACTTGTTAAACTCGTCCATGTTGATCCTGAAAATATAGTTAATGAGTTACATATGAAAAGAAAGAAAAAAAGACAAATATAAATCAAAACAAAAATTTCGACATTAGAAACAATTGCACCAACAAAGATTTAGACCTTTAATGTGCGCCGTGGAGGTTCATTCGTATAAGGGTGGAAAATCACCTAACAACACTTCGAAGAAAGTCCATTTTGACTATTAGATTACCAAAAACGTCGTAACATTCGTAAAAACTTCGCAGAAGCATTTAGAACCTTTACATTCACTCATCGTAACCCGTGGTCGGGACGTTTTTGTGCACAATCGGGACTTTCCTGTGCAGTATACCTGTAACTTAAAGAAAAGCACTCCCGAAGGTAGAATCACCACATTCTGGGGGAGGGAATTCCCAATGTTTCTTGGCGTTTAATGCTTGAATTTGGCATTTCTGTATCACCAAAAGTTTCCAAAAAAGCACGAAACTACACTATTTTAGTGCGAAAACTCCCATAAAGTACACGAGTTCCGTTAAAATCCCGAATTGTAGAAAAGTCTGGTTTTCCTCCACATTTTGCCGAGTTTTCCAGCAAAAATGCGCTACAAATACAGAGAATTTCACACATAACCTATATACATCAATAGTAATAACAAAATGAACAGAAAAAACACAAAATATCACAAGAACTAGGCGGCGAACACACGGCAGGATTTGGTGGTATTTTGCGTGGAATTGGCGGAGTGCCAAAAGATGCGCAGGTTTGGCGGGGTACGGTATCTAGATGTGGCGGGGTACGGTATCTAGACCGAAAATACGCAGGAAACCAAGTAAATTTCACACAAATGGGTACATGAACTTGATAAATAAACAGAAATAGCAGAATAGACGGCAACATCACAAAAAATCAGGCTGCGAAAATCAAGTGGTAGGCCAATGGCGGCGAGGGGGCGGAGCCGGCATACTGTATTGTAGTTTGCGCGGCGGGACCCATTGTATACAATGGATACAACCTACAAAACAAATATTTCTATTGTTTTCTTTATTTCGCGATTAGGAATAGTGAAATGGTGCAATAAATAATAACAAAAACTCAAATGTATCAGAAAACACACAAAATGACGGAAAATACAGTTTTATCGGTTATAAAATATCCAGATTTCAGCAGAATCGATTGGAAAGCCGCCTGGCGTATGATTCACGGCTGTTACACAGATACTGATCCGTAAACGGTTAAATAAGACGATAAAATATCTGAAAAATTCACGGAATGACCGTGAAAATGAGTGACTGCGGGGGAAATGAGAGTACGAGATCTACGTGACAATCGCACGCTAATTAGTTTGCCAAGTATATTCGAAAAAAGGATATTTTAAAGAATTTCTAACGCTGTGTTCAACGATATTCGCAAAAAAAAACTGACTCATTAAATGCAGCTGCGCCGTGACGCAACCGCACCGCGACTGACAGAAGAGTCCCGACACGATTAAAGGAACCGTCAGGGACTGACTACGGCTTGTTTTGCAGACGAGCTATTGTCTACTGTGGGCGCGGGGTGGGTATCCCCTGGCGGAACCGATATGCTACGGGTGCGAGCGGCGGGTTTCTGCCGACGCTGGTCGCCGCCGCAAGACGGTCATTTTCGAAATTTCAAAAAGTCAAATTGAGAGACCATCTTCCTAGCACTTTTATTTTTATATTATCAATTTATATGAACATATTTTTATTTCGTTTTTTTAAAAGCGATATTTTAAAACAAATTTGCAACAGAAACACTAAATGTCCTATTTATTCTACTGTTCCGCTGCTCTCTTTGGACTTCATCCGAAGGCTCACTCATGACCGATATTCGACGCCGGATGGAGGGATCCTACACATCTCTTCCTAACAAAGCTACCCAGAAGAGAATTTTGGAGCAGTTTGCCCCTCCATAGAAGAAAAATACGACGTAGGGATAAACCTGTATTCAGTTTGTCTGCAGTTGCATTCGATTACTTGGCGTGGAAACTGAAGAAGGAAGGATGAACAGTGATTTCGGCTCTTGTGGAAGTTGTCAGGAGCTTCCCAACACTGCGGTGGCTCGAGGGATGTTTTACCGTGCCGAAGCGAACAATTTTTCAAACAAATGGTCTAGAAACATCCGGGATATTTTTGAAGGAAACCCGCATCTGGCCTGTGTCACCCAATGGGAGGAATTCATCACCACCTGCATGAACAAAACAGGAAGAAATTCATGTTTACTAAGTTTATTCGCTCAATAGAAACAAAACAAACATGTATACACGATATACCATAGGAGAAAACGAGAAGGGGATTCATAATACAAACAATCGAATTTTCAAGCTGGTCCATAGTTTGTAGTTTGAGATTTGGTTATCGAAAGTGAGAGGAAAATGAATCGAACTGGAACAATTGCCGAATTTTCTAAAATTTAGAGAGAGAAAAATTAAATTCAAACTACACACTATTGCAACCGCTTGGAGAACGAGGTAGGCAACTTACCTGAATACCTTGGGGGGGGGGGGCAAAACGAAAAAAGGAAGACGAACTCTTCTATTCGCCTCCACACAGGTTACTCCACGGTCATCCAGACTACTCAGCGACTGAAACGAAAGAAATTACTCAGAAGACAGAACTCAGCAACAGGTTTTTTTGTTAAAGGCAGTTAAATAATAAAGAAATCTTGGAGAATTTCATTACGCTGCTTCCGAATTTACGATTAACATGCATGGAAACAACCCCGGCCAGTCAGCCTTCTGAAGCTGTCCAACTGCGTGCGTATAGCACAAATCACCACATTTCCCTCAGGAGAAGGACATTACCCCGATTTTAAAGGCGTGGAAGGGGAAGTTTTTACATTGTCAATCGCTGATGTTCATTGTTAATGAATAAATATGTTTTCGTCAAATCTTTTACATCAAACTAAATGAATTGTGCAAAAGGATCGGGAAACTGGTACAGAAGGCGCCCTTCTGCGGCTATTTTGACTCAATCAGCGGGGAACACCTCCCAATTTCGCTTGTATATGGTTATAGTAATGAAATATTATTTTAAAAATAAATATGCGGATAATTTACTCACCAACAAATCAAATAAGTGAAAAAAAACCAACCTGTAAACCCTATAAGGGTGCGATAGGGGGCAGGGCGCGTCCAACTGCCGTAGACGGACGTAGCCCGGAGCGTAGAGCTGGAACAATTAATAATTACTAACAAAAAGTCGAAAAACAAGAAAAATAACAACTGAAGGGGCAATATATCACAACAAAGGTTAAACAAGGATTTTTACGTTCAAAATGCATTTTATAGCTTTAAACGACATCAAAGTGCAACAAAATAAGCATAAAAATGTATTTCCAATTCATTTTCATATTTTAAAAAGTAAAAACAAACAAAAACACTAAAGAAAATCGCAAATAAAACAAAAATAGACAGCCGAAATGGAGGCGGCGGCCGTCGAGGAAAAGACGCAGAGGAATTCAGGCGCGTAAACAGCATGCATGCAGGCGTCGCCAATCGCCATCCGCAGCAGACGCATGTCGCCTGGAATGCCTCATTTTGGCCTCTTCAGATGCCGATTTCTCAAGAAATAAGTATTTTCAGCCCAAACATCTATATGTTTTCTCAAATAACTTTTTAAGGTCTACAATTTTATGAAAAGTCAAAAATAGTCCCTGACGGTCCCTTTAACCTTGCTCCCAATATGCGCCAGCTGTGTGGATTGGCTAAATACCGGTGTAGACGCATTTTGCGTGTTTCCACACATCAATTTTTGTGTTCTACCATTTTTGTTCCCCCCTCAAAGTGCTTTGTAATTTCTACCCTTAAACATATAAAACATTTTAGCACACATTTATTTAATAAAAATATAACATCTGTCCAAATTAGACTTGCTCAAGTGAAATGGACTCTAATCCGTCTTGTTTCCAAATAGAAACAATCAATTTCGAATAGCTGCCTGAGGCTCTTTCCAC
This sequence comes from Oscheius myriophilus, assembly GCA_964057215.1. NCBI lineage: Eukaryota > Metazoa > Nematoda > Chromadorea > Rhabditida > Rhabditidae > Oscheius > Oscheius myriophilus. Next base: position 1,273,570 of record OZ059906.1, read on the forward strand.
GCTCCACTTGTTCAGTAGTTCATAGTTGGGGCTTTTGTCATCATCGGTAATATCCATCGCAATGAAATATTCCGACATCGTTTCCACTAAGTTCTCGAAATCGAAGTTTACAAGTTCTGTGAAAACATGCGTCGGACTGTTGAATTGTTTTCCATCTGTCCATTTCTGAAACAAAAAGTTGATTCGATTTGAGCAAAGTACAAACAAAGATCAGCTCTAGTAGTTCATGATGGGATATGTAAGAGTTCTGGACACATGCGATTGATTTTGCTCGAATATTTATAGAATCCTCCGGTGTAACGTATTTACATTTCCAAACAACTACCTAAAACAGGCATAAAAAGAGGCAGAGAGACAAAGAGACAAAGAGACAGAGAGACAGAGAGACATAGAGATAGAGAGACAGAGAGACAAAGAGACAGAGAGACAAAGAGACCGAGAGACCGAGAGACAGAGAGACCGAGAGACCGAGAGACCGAGAGACAGAGAGACAGAGAGACCGAGAGACAGAGAGACCGAGAGACCGAGAGACAGAGAGACAGAGAGACAGAGAGACAAAGAGACCGAGAGACCGAGAGACAAAGAGACCGAGAGACCGAGAGACCGAGAGACCGAGAGACAGAGAGACCGAGAGACAGAGAGACAGAGAGACAGAGAGACAGAGAGACAGAGAGACAGAGAGACAGAGAGACAGAGAGACAGAGAGACAGAGAGACAGAGAGACAGAGAGACAGAGAGGAAAAACTCACATTTTCAATATCGGGAAAATCTAGAGGACAGTCGTATTTTATTTTGTAAAGATGATGCTCTTCCAGTTGAAAAGTCTGAAACCCATGCTTATTTTAAACGGAAAAATAAACCTTACATTTCTTAGCTGGTAGTACAATGGTGATAAAATTTTCATTTTTCGGATTCCAAAGGTAGAAACTCCTCGGATTCTATTCACGACGAAATTATAAATTTCAAGGTTCAGCTTTCCCTGAAATGGGCTTTGTTTCTTTATTCTATTTAACTCACAACCACATCCAAGTTTTCCGTTCGAAACCAAACAGGCGGGCAGTTCTCGAAATGAAACAGTTTTCTAGCTAGTCCACTAGCTGTGGGTTTTTCCTTTTGAAAACACACATGACCGTTCTAAAACGAAAATTAAATAGTGTTTCTTTTACTTTACCTGAATAATTATGCATCCAGCTTCAAAAGGAAACAGCAGTCGTGAGAGGAGATTGCAAAACTTGCGGGTATTTGTAGAACACTCTTCGAAGTTGCTCATTTGTTCGTAGGTAAACTGAAAGAAAAATGATTATAGTTTTTAAAGCGAACTAACTTTTTCATAAATTTTTTGGCTTAGTTCGTAAGGTAGACCGGAGAAGAAGATTTGCATCTGAAACAATTTGTAACGCTTCTGCGGGAAACTTGAAAGAATGGGGCATTGACAAACGTGTGTGAGTGTGTGAGTGTGTGAGTGTGTGAGTGTGTGAGTGTGTGAGTGTGTGAGTGTGTGAGTGTGTGAGTGTGTGAGTGTGTGAGTGTGTGAGTGTGTGAGTGTGTGAGTGTGTGAGTGTGTGAGTGTGTGAGTGTGTGAGTGTGTGAGTGTGTGAGTGTGTGAGTGTGTGAGTGTGTGAGTGTGTGAGTGGGTGAGTGTGTGAGTGTGTGAGTGTGTGAGTGTGTGAGTGTGTGAGTGTGTGAGTGTGTGAGTGTGTGAGTGTGTGTGTGTGAATGTGTGAATGTGTGTGAATGTGTGAATGTGTGTGAGTGTGTGACTGTGTGTGAGTGTGTGAATGTGTGTGAGTGTGTGAATGTGTGTGAGTGTGTGAGAGTGTTAAACTGAAACAATATAAAACATTTAAATTAAAAGTTCGAAGCATAACATCGCTTTCTGTATAACATTTGAAATTATTGGCTTTTCGGTAAATTAGGTCAGCACAGAAGTTTCTGCGCCAAAAAAGCTGTTAAAAAGCTCGTCTGGCGGCTTTCGGGCCTTCTGGAAAGGGGAAAAAAGTAGAAGCAAAGAAATATGTCTCACAAATTTATTGAAGTGACATCAATCAGAGTCTTACAGCAAACAAACAACAAACAATTACTCGACGGTGGTAAAATAATGGACGAAATCATCTTTGCTATGAGAGAATTTCTTGACTGCCGCCTGAACTTCAAGCATCCTCTCCCCAAGTACCCTGGCGACGTCGAAATCTCCCATTGCAGTTCTCTTTGTCCATTCCTGGAAAATTTCTTCTGTTAGGGAGGGAGTGAGAGGTAGTCAGAAAAAGAGAGAGAGAGAAAAGAAAACTTACGCCGGCAATACACATAGCGCTGTCTCTGAACTTCTTCATAGCCATGTCAGCGTCTTCAATACACTTGTTCACACGGGCCAGATTCTAAACCAAGAGATAAGTGTTTTGCGTTGAAATACTTACTTCTTCTGCAGAGGCGAGTGGTGAAAGAGGCTTCAGAAGTTCAATCTCAGGAGGTAGAGGAACGTACTAAAACTTTTGAATTAACAGGTACACACTCACACACTCACACACTCACACACTAACACACTCACACACTAACACACTCAAACACTCACACGCTCAAACACTCACACACTCACACACTCACACACTCACACACTCACACACTCACACACTCACACACTAACACACTCACACACTCACACACTCACACACTCACACACTCACACACTCACACACTCACCTTTTCCTCGGGAATCCAGATAGACCACGGCTGGCTTGGCCCTTGCTGGGCAGGCGGAATGTCGTTGTTCTGATTTCGAAGATAAGAAGGCATCGTCTGAAAAGGATTACATTTGAGGACGAAATTATTGCAGTTCTTTTGGACTAAAAGATAACAGATAACTTTAGCGTATGTATATTGTGTCTTTAGGGCGACGTCACATTTCTGGGTGCTCTAGCGCATATTTTTAAGAATTCCCCGCCGCGCGCACCCGTATGGAATCGGTATGAGGCAACCGCTGGATAGCTGAGCACAAAAAGGTTACTGTAGCTAATGTTGAACCTGTAAGACCACTTACATTTCCGTAAGCGTCTCCGTAACTTTCCTGCATTAGTGCGAATAGTTCTTCTTGCTCTTGGAAGGCAGCCAGACGAGCCTCTTCTTCGAGGCGGGACCTCTTCACACAGTTCTGAATAGAATTGTTAGTTTACTAGGTTAGCAGTTTGAAAAACAGCGAAATTTTAAAATCACGAACCTGGTACTTTCTCTTTGTTGAAACGGCGCCTTGGGAAGGAGTGGCCAACTGTTCTGGAGCTACGGGTGCAGGAATCTGGAAGATACAATATAGAGAAATTTTTGATATAGTCTGTTTCCAACGAAAAGTCATCGACTTTTCAGCTACCTTATTTTCCACTCGCATTTAACCATTGCGGCGGGACCAAATGTACCTAGTCCTTTAAAAAATCCCGTGTTCCTTGTTTCATATTTGGTAACACACTATAGGTTCTTTTGCACACGGTTACAGTATGAAAAGAGCTTCAGCACTTAATTTTTTCGGTGCGAGACCCATTTTTTTTTCATAATCCAGCAACACGATTTAAACAATTTTGTATTGTTTAAATCTGCTCAATCGATAAGAATTTCTAAGATTAAAAACTATTTTTTGTCCGCACAAACGATTTCCTAGCATTGAAACCTGCCAAAAGTTTGAAAATAACCAACAGTTTCGAATTTTCGTTTCTTTTGAAACCTGCTAATTTCATAATATTAAAATTTTGCATCTTTCCAATGTTCTCGTCATAAGCGAACACATTTTTGTTGAAAAGTTGCTTTATATTTAAAAAGTATTTTCAAAATATCCCAAAATCATTAAAAAAAAATTTTTGTGTGCATCTTAACGTTTCAACAACTACTTGCATATTTTATGTTTTGTTTTTTCATAATCACAATGCCCCACGCAATGTTGCAATTCTGATTTAAAAAAGAATATTTTGAAAAGTTGAATATTAAAAAAAGCGCGCCGCAACGCGCAAAAGTTTGAAAATTGACTTAAAAGCCAAAATTAGAACTTTAGCTATGCTTTTCTCATTACCTCATTATCCGAATTCGAATTTGGAAGACCTTGCTGCTTATTGATTGCTTCAGAGCGCGTTCTGGGTGGTCTCGAAACTCTCTTCGTGGGTGGTCCAGCTGTTGGCGGGAGCTGTGCGGTAGGTCCCGCACTGGGCGTGTTCGGCACAAGTTGAGGTTGCACAATTGCCTCCGGAGCCTTAATTTGAACGATTAATAAGGTAATTAGTAATTATAAGGGTAATTAACGATAATTTAGAGATACTACCTGGAAAGGAGGGTCTTCTGCAGCCGACTCAGGTTGTTTTTCAACTTTCACAATTCCTCTCAGCGGAGACGGTTGAATTTTCTTCTTGAGCTGTTCCAATCTCGGAAGGGTAAGGGCAGTTTTCTAAAGCAAATGTAAATCTGGTTTAAATTTTTACAAAATCAACAACAAAAACATTTTAAAAATAAACTTAACAAAAAAACAAACCTTTAAAGTCAAGGGACCAATGAGAGTTTCCCAGAGTTCTGCAACGGAACTTCCAGGAGTGGCGCATTTCGCACGAGGAGCCTTCTTTTCGTAGAAAATTTTGCCTGAATAAGATTTTTGATTTTAAAATTTGTTTTAAAAAGGTATTTCTTTTTTTTTTACAATGCATACATGAAACTTTATTTGAAATAACTATCTCGCTAACAAAAATCTTTGATACATTGTCTTAAATTTTCAAAATACTGCATTTTGGCCCAAATTTGGTGCCAAGTCTTTGTATTACCTAAAAACCTTAAAAAACAGATTTTCGAAAAATATCAATTTTTGACCCGGGATACGGTAGGCACCCTAAGGTACTGTAAAATTTTCAAAGGGTTCCAAATTTTTAGTTTGTTTTTGCGATTTGTAGCTAATTATATATTAAAACCATTGTCAACTATTTTTTTTTTGCTAAAAATCACTTTTAAATTTAGAAAACAACAGAAAAATTCAAAAATTTGTTTTTTTTCGCCACGTGAATGTCAATGTTTGTGACACAATTTGTAAATTTTTCGACCATTTCTGAAACATTACGGTACTCTACCGTAATGAATACCGAAAAATCGATAGCAATCTAAAACTGGCCCTAGAAAGTTATTGATTTGGCACCTATTGACCAAATTTCAACCAATTATGATACCTCGAGTTTCACCTTTCTGAGTTGAAATAGTTGCGCGACACGATGTTTTGGATTTTGCTCAAACTTTGTGAAAAACTTTTATTTGGCCTGAAAACACTATTTTGAAGCGTTTGGGCCATTATTGATTTTTGGTCCCGGGTTACGGTAGGTCGTCCTAGGTTACTGTAATTTTGCTCAAAAAGGTCCAAATGAAGCGAAACACGTATCAATCAAATTATTGTGGTGTGTGAACTAACTTTTGTTTTTACCGTTATCAGAAATAGACATGTTGAATGAAGTTCGAAATTTTTCAAAGCAAAAATTGCAATGTTTTGTGGTTTCTTTTTAAAAATATTTTCACTTTAAAGGAGCAAAATGGGAGCAAAACGACTATTTTATTCAAATTCTACGCAGAATTTGCTACAAAATAAGTTTATTAAAAATTGAAATTTCGGGGCCCATTATACTCAAACAATGCAAAAACCGCTCTTTTTACTACGAATGCATGGAAAAAGTTCGTATAAACAGCCGCGCCCCGCAGATTTTCCGCATAATTCGCAGTTAAAGTTAAAAAAAAAAAACCCCCCAAAAATTGCAATTTTTGCTTTCAAAAAAAAAAAGCGCTGCAAAAGAGGCGTGCGCAGACAATTAAACGTTCGTGGCGGGACCAAATATATTTAGTCCTTGAGGAAAATACTGGTGAAACTAAAATTTTTTTATGATTTCAAATTTTAGAGCAATTGTCGGACAATGTTTAAACAAAAGTTGAGATTAACACACTTCACCTTATGTAGACATTTTCAATTTTGATAAAAAATATTGTTTCGAGCCGTATATATCAAACTTTACTGCGCCAAACCATTGCTAAAGTTAAGTTGAAACATTCAGCTTAAATAAGATTTAAAATGAAAAAAATTGCCAAATCGCTAAAATCGCTATATTTTTTTTTTATAAAGGCCGCTCTATTTTTTCAGATTAAAAAAAGATCTTTTCAGAAAAAATGGAGAGACCCTCACTTTTCTTAGGAGGCAGTTTTCCCCTCCTCGGCTTGTTGTTCTCCTGGTATTCGAAGCAGACCTTGCACATTCCTGAGCGAATCTCCTCGGTTGTATATTTTCGGCCTGTGTACCGGTTCTGGTTCAACACCTTCTGAATTTCTACTTTATGAAATTAAAATTCATTGTGTTACCTCTCCAGAAGTGAATTTCGCGGCCGTAGGCAGTTTTCGGAAGCTCATCAGCATTCCATGCTCATCTGCCATTTCATCATCTTCTTCCAGAGTTTCGTCAGGTTGCTGGGGGCCTTCTGAAAAATAGTATTAGATGTTTACTTAAGGTCACAGGTTAAGGTTAACAGTTCCTAAGGTTTACAAATCTTAAAGTTTACTTAAGGTCTCCCGTTAGGTTTCCCAGGTTTAAAATTTACTTAAGGCCGCAGGTTTAAGGCTTACTTGACTCAAGTTTACTTAAGGTAACATGTTAAGGTTTGCTAAGCTTAAGGTTTACTTAAGATTGTTTTTAAGGCTCAAGGTTTAAATAAGGTTGCTGATTAAGGTTTACAAGGCTTAAGGTTTTCTTAAGGTCGCCAGTCAAGGTTTTATGATTATTTAAGGTAACGGGTTAAGGTTTACATGGCTTAAGCTTTACTTAAGGTTATCGGTTAAAGTTTACAAGGCTTATGTTTTTAGTTAGTGTCGCCGGTTAAGGTTTACCATGCTTAAGGTTTACTTAAGGACGACAGTTATGTTTAGTTTTAGTGACTTCGGTCCAAAAACTGAACAATTTAGACTACGTTTAAGGTTTACTAGGCCTAAGTTTACCTAAGGTCACCTGTTTGGTACCCTGAATTAAGTTTAAAATTTACTTAAGGTCTTCGGTTAAGGTGCATGTTAAGGCTTAAGGTTTTCTTAAAGGCACCGTCAGGGGCCTTTTCGGATTGGAAATGAATGGTATGCTAATCGAGGCATTTCAATTGAAATCATTTTCCCCAACACCGCTCCAGCCAACGGCCGTGCGCAAAATGCTTGCCAAGTCTTCATTAGCATACGATTTAGAAAAGGCCCCTTACGAGCCCTTTAAGGTCGCGCTAAGGTTTACAAGGATTAAGAATTACTTTAGGTCTCCGGTTAAGGTTTACTAGGTTTAAGGTTCACTTAAGGTAACTGGGTAAGGTTTATTATTTTTCATGTTTTTTTAAGGTCGTCTTATAAAAATAGGGGTCTGAAGGTCGGTTAAGGTGCCTTATAGTTAAGGTTCACTACTGGTTTTCAGTTAAGGCTTAAAAGCTTTAAGGTTTTATTGAGGTTCCGGTTAAGATGTACTAGGCTTAAGGTTTAATTAAGGCAGACGGTTAAGGTGTAAAAGTTTTTGAGACTTAAGGTTTACTCTAGCTAAGGCTTACCAGGCTTTTGGTTTACTTATGGTAGCCGGTTAAGGGTAAAATACTAGACTTAAGAACTTATTAAGGGTTTTAGTTAGCAGAAACGCAGAAGCGAAGGCTCCCAAAGACTGGCGGCAAGAGATGTGCAACCTGCACCCGTACAAAATCCGAAAAAGTGGAAGAATGGAAATTTTCCCACTTTTTTTCACCAAATCAGGGATGAAATGGTATAAAACTCACTGTGGCACTGGCAGTTGACGTGTTTCGCAGCGGGAGTCCTCTGAGACCTCCTCTTCGACGGAGAAGTTGTTATCTTTAAAGGAGAAGGAGTAGAAATTTCAGCTTCTGGGTTCTGAAAACACGAATTTTTAAAATTCACATAAAAAAAACATTAAAAAAAGGAAAAATATAGAAAAGAAACCAACCGTATTGCTGTCTTTGATGGGTTCCGCATGCTCGCTTTCTGCTTCCTTGGGGGCCGCATCTGCTTCTGAAAACACACATTTTAACTTTCAAAATATATTTTTTTTAAAGTTACAAACGAAATTTACAAAAACCCTACCATTTTCTCCTTTAGTTGGCGTTTTCGCAACTTGATCTCCGCTGAAGCGGGCGGGCTTTCGGATCCTTCGGCCACTTCCAGATTTCTAAATCACATTTTTAAATTTTTAGAAGTTTAAATTTAAAACTTACAAGTCTATCGTAGATGGATTCTGGAGACTCTTGATTTGGCTCATCTTTTGCAACTTTCAAAGGGGGTGGAGTAGAAAAGGAAGAAGTTGCAGGTTCAGTGGGATTCGTTGAGTTGGAAGCCGCAGCTTGTTGGAGTTTGAGTAGGCGCAGCTAAAAATAGAACATAGAAGACATTTTTCTACTTTTTAATAGTTAATTTAAAGAATGATTAAAAAAAAATTAATCGACTAACTTACAAAAGAAAGAGCTTTTTTCAAGTTTTCATTGAAAATTAACAAACAACTTCATTAGTTGTGTTTTTAGTATTATATTGTCAAAATTGAATACACACTGTAATAATGTATCTATAAACCGTGAATTAATAGAAAGTGCTCCATAAAAGTGTAGCGTTAAAACATAAAATGGGCTAACGTCGTTCAAATAAATGTTTTTTGTAAAAATTAGTTGAATATTTTAAATTTTTTATCTAAAATTGTCGAGTTTAACGATAGCATTACATCTACACCTAGGTACCCCCTCTTTTAATCTTAAAATTAGTTGAGGTGTTTTATTTTTATTATATGCACTTGTGGGTCACGGGTTACGGTAGGTACTACTGGTTACGAAAGAAAAGTACGGGTTACGGTACTTTTTTCTGAAAAAGGTTTGCAGTTTTTCAGACACAAAATTTATTTTGCGAAACATTAGCTCCGGGTTAACTATTATTTCGGAAAGTTTAAAAATTGTAAGATTTGAAATAGTGTGTTTATTTAAAGAAAAACATTGAAATTTAGATTAGAACAACCCGAGGTATTAACTGATACTTGGAGTTACGACAAAACTATCCAAATTCTGTGAAACTTTGAAGCATCTTCTAAAATCTTGGAATAAAAAGATTTTGGCAGCTCAATAAAATTTATTCGAAATAATTAAAATTTACGGATAATATAAATTTATTAGTAAAATTTACCCATCAACAAATTGTGGATTGAATTCATGCATCATATTGCGATCCCTAAGAAACATCTTGAAAATAAAATGGTCACGTATTGATAATAATTTTTAATATAGATTTGAATATGAATAAAACATAGAAAAAAAACGATAAAGGAAGAAACAAATTAAAATTACCTGGGAAAACGGAATCTGAATGGGCCGAACGTTTTTCCGAGTCTGGGGAATTCTCCGTGTGTAATTATCCTTAATCTGAAATATTCGGATGAGTGGCTGAAAATGTGATTTAATCAATTTTCAATACCACCCATACACCATATTTTGTTGAAAAATACAAATAAATTTTTAAAATTTTTTCCCGCAAACCGTGGAGATAAAGGAAATAATTTTGCGAAGTCTAGATGTTAAAACCGTTTAAATAAAACAGTCAGCTTTCTATAAAAAATGTGCGACGAAGAAAATTACCAAATAAAATTGATTCTGAAAAATGTGTGGGGGCTTATGTTAAAATTGTGGGACTTATCTGCAGCGTGGGAGCGAGATTTATAATTTAAGAATTCTATTGATTTTATCACTTGGAAATTCAGTTTATTTATCATATTAAAAAACAGGGACAACCGCAGATCGTCGCATGCAAAATTAACTCCAGTATCGGTTATTACTGTAACATTCGGGCGCGCTTATATATGTTTTCAGTGAAAGTATAAAATAACCGATTTTATGGAAAAGAAAAACGGTATCCACGATGCATTTTTAAGCATTTTTGAGCTTTCGATATGTCAATAGAGCTCATATTTCAAAAATATGGGGGTGACAACTATGGGGGCTTATCTATAACAGAAAGGAGTAAAACTGAGAGTGGGGGGGGGGGGCAATTTGTCTTTTCCGCCTCGTTATTCTAGTTGATGCATATCGTTTTCAGATTGCACAACAGAAATCATCTAGAATACGCCTATATTACTGTAACAAAGGGGCGCACTTACATAAGTTTTCGGTTAAAATATTTTAGATGTCGTTTCTGTAATTTGGGAAAGTGTGAGAGTCTCAGAGTTGGCGAAAGAGTTGTATATACCTTTTTCTGAAACTCTTGGTCATTTTTGTTATTGAAATTTTGTCAAAATTCGTTTGTATAGTCGTGTAGGAAATTCAGTTCCAATACAAATGCATATTTATAGAAACCTGATCTTCTCAAAATTTAGAACACTTTGGCCAAAAAGACTCGAAAACCTGTCAACTTTTTCGTGTTTTTTGGTTTTTTTTAAGTAGCCGCGCTGTAACTATATGTGCCCCAAAACGTGTGCCAAAATATGAGTAAAAGAAAAAAAATCAAATTCGTTTTTTTCCCGATAATTGAAAGTTTTTCGAGAAAAATAACCAAAAACACAAAAAATTGACATATTTTCGAGGTTTTCGGCTAAAACGGGTTTTTTGTAATTGAAACATTTCAGTCAATTCTGAATCGGTTTTTTTTTCAAGAAATGTTTCTTGAAGTTGAATTTGCTAAAAGATGATGTTTACAAAACTGATTTTGAAAAAAAAGCTTTGAAAATTTCCATATACATACAGTAACACCCGAAAACGGACTCAAAAATGACCTGTGTCCAAAATTTTCAGAAAATATAGTGCGTTTCCGAAAAAGAAACTAGCACAACGGGATTTCTTAAAGGACTAGGTACATTTGGTCTCGTCGCGATTTATAAATTATCTGCGCATTCCACTTTTACAGTGCTCTTTCGCTTATTTTATTTATATTCACTTCAATGTTTCAAAACATGAGTAGTTAAATAGGGGTGAATTTCAAAGTCGCTGAATATCTTTTAGTTGGAAATAGACTATAGGAGCTTTTCGTAAACTTTTTAGTCAATTCTGAGACTTTCACATTTTCCCAATGCTCGAGTAATAAATAGAAAAAAAAATTGAAAAAAATTTTTGAAAAAAGTCTTAAAAAGATTTTAAAAACTCACCACTTTCGGTGCTGCAACTTCCTTCGGAGCTTCTTTGGGCTGTTCTTGTTGACTTTCATCGGTGTTGGGTACCTGAAATTTTCCTTTTGTAAAAGGAAATCCGAAAAGAAAAAAAAACAAAATAAAATTAAATTTACCTCTTTTTCAGTGTCGTTTTTGTCATTTTTGGCCTCAGGGATCTCTTCCTCGTCCTCCTCATCTGTTTCTTCTTCGAGTTCTTCGTTATCCTTCGGAGGTCTCATTTCTCCCTTGACCATCGCTTCAAAGTCGGCTGAAACAATAATTTATGTTGTACAACTTAAAGTTTGCCAGGGAATTTGCGTTAAATTGAAATTGTGTGAAACTGAGAAAAATTGCATTTTGCCTTATTCATTTGTTGTATGTTTCAGGGTTTTAAAAAGAAAGTCCTAGGTTGGATTTTACCAATCAATAAGGAAAAAGTCACTCAAAAAGTCAGTAAATTTTTACATTGTTGTAAAAATTAGTTTATTTAGCGTGACGTATTAGATACTCAATTAACTTTACCAGCCAAACGCAGAAAAAGCATTGTCCACAAATATTACAAATATTTCAATGTTGTGTTCAGGTTTTGAGTGGCTTTTTATTGTGTTAATTAATTGTAATAAAAACTTGTAATAATTAATTCGCTGAAAAAGTATTTCAAGTTTTAGTGCTTTTGTAATTTGCTGAAATAACACAGTTTAATTGGTTGAAATAAGGAAAACTGTGCGACATGACGAAAAATGATTTTATTTTTCAAAAGTGTGCTTTTTAATGTTTTATTGTTTCAAAATAAGGCCCTTGGCTGGGTTTCGGTGTTGGTGAATGTAAATGAGTCCATTTTGGAAAATGTTCACTTTGATTAGGAAAATGTTCAGAAGTTTTGTTTTAATAGTACATTAATAACTAAGCCAACAATAGTAACCAAATTAGAAAAAAAGCATAGGACCCAAAAAAATACTATTAAAGTATTATAAAAATGCAAAATACTGTATATTGTATTGTAATTAACGCCCAGAAAGTTAGTCACTTAGTTAAATTTCACAATTTAAAGCAAAACTTTGCGAAAATGAAAAAAATCGTTATTTTTCATGTGTTCTAATGTTTCAATGTATCAAAGTTAAGCCGGTTGTTGGTTGTATATAATTGTTCCGTCGGTTAGTAATTTTTTTAAAAGCAATTTTTGATAAATTTACATTCTTTTGTTCAAAATCCTTACTTCAGTTAAATCAGAAAAAAAAACAACTGTTAAACATTAATGAAAACAAATGTTTCAATTCTCTACACAGGTTTTATAAAAATCTTTAGTCTTTCTTGCCGGCAAAAACTCATTTTTAGCGGTTAAAATGAACAATCAGAGTAGTTATTTCAATGTTCACATCGTGCCAATATTTCACTGTTGTTACTGAAAATCTTCAATGTTTAGTGCATTACACTCGCAGCAAAATTTATCGAATCGACTACAAAAAATGGAATTTCTTTTTATAGAACGTGCCAATGTTTCAATGTTGTCTTTAGGCCTTTCGGTGACTTCGTGTTGTAGTTATCACACAACGACCGAAAAATAAATGTGCAACAAAAATTTTAGTACAACCATTTCAAAAGTAAAACTTCAAAATAATTAATATAAACTTTTCTCACCAGGATTCACCAGCCAGGATTCCTTATCCTGAAGTTTGTCCATGGCCACGTTGAATTTTCTCATGAAATCGTCTTCAGCTTCTTTTTTGAAGAACCACAATTTGCCAGGCGTGCCCTTGCTCCGTCTCTGAAAATTTCAATTTTTATTGAAAACAGTTAAAACATATTTTATAAATTTGATAACCCAAGAGAAAATCGAAAATCACCTTATTTTAAGGTGCAAAATTTAAAAAAACTGCATTTTATGGGCCATTTGGTTTGATTTTCCTTTTTTAATGTGTTGATGACCAAATTTTGTATATAGAGTTTCAAAATTCAAATTTTTCCTTTTTTTTTCTGAGGGGAGTTGTCCTTAATAAATATTCTGAGCTGCCTTTAATGAAGCCATTTTCATGAAACATTCATCCCATGCAAATCATAAATTTTATAAATTGAGGGTTTGGACGCCTTTGTCTCATAGAACTTCCGAATATCCCACAAAAGTTCAATGGGGCCAAGGGCACTATTGACACCAAGCTACCGTGCTCCTGCAGCTACAGTACCCTACAGTTCAAAAACCTTGCTTTTCTAACTTCTGATTTACAGGGTTTTAAAACTTATTAAAACATTATACAAAAAGATTTGAAGCCCTTTTTGCTAGGTGTGAAAACAGTTATGGTCCCAAAATTAAAACCTGAAGCACACGATGTAACTATGGCCATTTTCCAACGAAGAAACTCCGAAAATCCTAAATCCAAAAATGAAAAAAATAAATTTTACCGAGTACCTAAAAGTTAGGTAGAGATGGTCCCACAACGATCCGTTTAACTGACTGCGTTCTCCTCTTTCACAGAGATATTTTGCTTATCATGTTCACTATTCAATTCAATGCTTAAAATTACTTTTTGTAAAATTATAAAGCTTTCTATACAAACAACTAGACGACTTTTTAGACACATAATTTTGCACACGAGATTTTGCGCAAAACATAGGATTTCTGATGTTTTTCTCTACGATTTTTAAAAGTTTTCTTTTTTCCAATGGTTAAATTTCTATTTTAAAGGAAATCGTATTCTGTAATTCTTCCTGTGTCCAAAAAAGACTTTCATAATTACTAAAATACTGAATTAACCGTGTCTGCATTATTTCCCCGGATGTGCGTGTAATTGTTCTGCACATTTATTTAGTTCACTGTTTTACACAAATGGCTTCAAAGTGCAGTGTAACAACATTTAATTCATTGGGGACATCAGTTAATTCGAAATAAATCCATTCGCATGGACCGCGACGCAACCGCTCGCATGCCGCATTTCGATTGGAGCATAAATACTGCGTCCCACCCTTACAATAATGTTAAGCCCCCCACTTCATGTTCGGGAGGGGGGGGGGGTGCATTTGTAGTTATTACATTAGGGGTATCATTACAGAATAGTTGTTTTGGGGGTAAATCTCTGAGGAAGGGGCATCCTGGTAAAACAAATAAGCCCCCCTTCCACTCGCAGTATGGGGGGGGGGGTGCATTTAAGATGCCCCATTGTCAATTCCAGCCACTTTATGACTTGGTTTTGTGAGTGTCAGTTGAGCCTCCACCAAAGATGATTGCAGTGGGGGCTAAACGGGAGCTTGCCCTTGTCCTAGTTGTGTTTTTTTGTAATATTGTAAAAAGTTAAAGAAAGGTTGTTAAACTAACCTTATTTGCCCTTCCAACTCCACCAAACCAGTCTTTATTTGTTGAAACCTTCGTCCGAACTTGTTTTTGCCACACTTCTGGGAATTGCGAGAGGCAGTTGGAGAAGTGTTTCCTTTAAAGAAAAATGTAAAATTAGAAATTAAATTAACAAACTCGATGAAGGCGTAGATTTTGGGAATCGGCACGGGTACGGAAAAATTGCGAAGGGCTAGGGCTACCACCAAGTGGTACCCCATGGGCACATCACGATCGCCATTGTACTTTCTCTGAAAATGATTTAAATGTATCATAGCAACGATAAGAAAATTGAGGAAGTCAGTCCCCACATTCGCTTAGTTCGAGAGGGGGGCTTAACCGAACACCGAATTCTGGGGACTTTTGCGGACAAGGAAAAATAGGGGGCTTGAATTGTGTACCATAAACGTTTCAAAATAACCCCCCATCTAATGCAGTTAAGCCCTCATCCTAGAATAGCCCCACACTCGGTTTAGCCCCCCACTAATACAATTTTCTGACAATTGTAATATAGCCCCCAGCTATGTTTTGGTGAGCCTCCCCCCAAAAAAATTCAATGAGCTCCCAAATGTGGGGCCTTAAACCTAATGATGTGGTCTGGGGGCTTTTTTTTAAAATCCGTTTTATTCCATAAAAGAATTCGAGGCTTAAATTGTAGACTCCGAAGTTTTTGTTAAGCCCCTAACATTAAGTTAAGCCCCCCCCCAATTTAGCCAAACCCATCAAATTTAGTTATGTCCCCATAAAATCCTTCCCCTTTGTATTTCAGTTAAATGCGAGGGGGGCTTTCTGAATTAGATTGGGTGTTTGCCGAAATTATCTATTCTTCGCGACAATTGAGGGGTTCAATTGGATTGTCAAATGTGGGGGGGTCCAAACGGAGCAGGAATGTCTAGGGGGCTTAATTGGATTGAGGATTTGTTTCACTGAATTTACACATAAATAAAAATTGCAATTTACATTTCAATACTATAAAAAACTAACCCTCGATGGTGTATTCGGGTCTTCGGCTCCAGAATCCATGGTGCTGGTAGACAGACTTCAAGGGCTGGTGGGCTGAAAAATTGATTAATCAACGCTTTTTAAATGCTCAGAAAAGCTAAAAACACGTATTTAACAAATTTGAATGCGAAAGTTGATTTAAAAAAGTTTAATAATATTAAAACAACAACGATTTATTGAAACAAACGCAATGTTTCAGTTAAGTGCCTAGAGTTTTTCTGTGTTCTTCTGATAATGCCAGTCCAACAATAATTAGAGATAAGTATTCTCTTAGGTAGTATAGCCACATCTATATTGGCTGCGAACGTTGGCTGCGTATCTAATGTACAACACGGGACTAGATAAATGTCAAAGTGCAACACTGAAACTGTGAAACAAAGTAGAAATTTCAAACAAAGTTGCTTAGCTTGCGACAATAGAAAATGCAACTAAAGAGCGAAATTAACGTTTAAATATTGAAATAGTAAAGATTACAAAGATCAGTGTGTGATTCTTGCCAGTGAAATGAAAATTTTAATTTAAAAAGTTGCATAGTAAAATGAAGGAAATCTTGAATTGAAATATATATATATATATATATATATATATATATATATATATATATATATATATATATATATATATATATATATATATATATATATATATATATATATATATATATATATATATATATATATATATATATATATATATATATATATATATATATATATATATATATATATATATATATATATATATTTGTGCGTTTTCTGTTTCAATTACTAAAATGTTCGACTGAATGTTTCTGGATTATCATTACAAAGTGTAAATATAGTTCAACTGCTAGAGTCTGAAAGCAATTGAAAATTCTTATAAAAATATTTATTTCAATTAATCCAAAAATGCCAATGTTTCCTCATTGTTGTTAGAGTTATCCTAGTTTTAAATGTCGCCCAAATAATTGGCAAAAAAACTTCGCGAAAGTTGTATTTTTTGTGCAGTTGGCAGCGAACGTTGTCTGCGTATCAAATGTAAAACGCAGAACGTGAAATAAATAGTTGCTAAAACATAGCCACAAAGTTTGAAAATATTGTTTCTTGCGTCAATGATACTAGTTTCAAATTAATGTTTCAATGTTGTCATTACCAAGGCCTCAATATTCATTTTTTAATCTTGCAGGTACATAGATACAGAATCATAAATAATTTATAATGGAATTATTAGTTTTTGGTGAAAATACGAGAAACGTTTCTCAGTATACATAAGTGTTTGGCAAAAAGTAAAAAAAAACAAA
Organism: Oscheius myriophilus; assembly: GCA_964057215.1. Lineage (NCBI taxonomy): Eukaryota > Metazoa > Nematoda > Chromadorea > Rhabditida > Rhabditidae > Oscheius > Oscheius myriophilus. The sequence goes on from OZ059906.1 coordinate 1,290,304, forward strand.
ACAAAAATGACCGCATCGCAAAAAATTTATTTGCCAGAACGCGAAAGTGTGGGATATTTGGGGCAAGATAGCAAATGAGGGTGTTTGGGGACCTTCATCTCAAAAAAGTTGCGCTAAATTTTGTAATGCACAAAATTACAACTTACTTTACAAAATTTTTTTGTTGTTGAAAAATTGAACTGAATGTTTCCGGATTGCAATTGCAAAACGTAAACATGACTGAACCGTTTAGACTACGGAAGTAATTAAAAACTTTATGGAAAAAGTACAATAAGAGCCCTGAAGTTTAAAACATGGTGAATAATTTTGTTTTTTTTTAATTCAATTTACTTAAAAAATCTAAATCATTGGGTAACTTTCTACAATTTGAGAAATTATTATGATCTTCAATGTTTCAACTGCGGCAGATACTTGTAATGAGAAGTTGAGGGCAATGCCATCAAAAAATCTACAAACCTAAAAATGTAAAAATGTTTACATTTCTAGGTAAACATTTTTACGACAAACGAATTGCACATGACCTGCTTGGAAAAACAACAATGGAAAATCGTAAATTTCAGTTCAATTCGAAAAACATTAAGTTTGCAACTAAAACACTAAAAAAAGCGAATAAAATTTGGTAACATAATTTAAGGTCGCTTTGATGCAAAGTTGAATTGGCAAAAGAGCGGGAAAAAAGCTAAAATCGCTTTTAAGGTGTCATTTGGTAAGATTTTACTTTTTTGCAGAATTAAAATCAAAATTGTCACATTCCTATATTCGCGTTTTTTTTATTAACAAACACTTTTATTTTATGTTTTTGTGAACTTAATAATAGATTTACCGATTTTATTGCGATAAAACTTTCTTAACCTTTAGGCATGCAATTAGAATATGGTTGATAACATTTAAACTTAAGTTAGCACTGCCTTAATTTATGGCATTTTGGTAAAACACCCAACTTGTTTTTATATCTTTAAAGCATCAAAGTGATTTTTCTTATATTATAAAGGTCGACTGAATGTTTTTGACTCGCAATTACAAAATGTGAATTTATTTTACACGCTCTATAGGGCATTACCAAAACTGACAAGAAAAGGGGAATTTTCCTAAAGGACTAGGTACAATAGGTCCCGCCGCGATCGTCTAATTGTCTGCGCACTCCTATGTTACAGTGCTATTTCGCATATTTTATTCATGTTCACTTCGATGTTTCAAATCGCCAATGGTTAAATACCAAGAAAATCCAGGGTCATTCAAAAGTCGTCGTCTCAAAATTGGAAATAGCCTAAAGCTTGCCCCAACATTTGTTAAATTGACCAAAAAAAGTCCTAAAGTGTTGAAAAAGTAAATCCAGTTTTCACGTTTTTTTAAAACGAATTATTGAGCTGGTTTAGACATACAAATGTTTCAACCACGGCAAATACTTGTGGTACTAGTATCAACTCAATCGTCAATCGTTGTCTTTTTTCATCGAAATGAGCAGTATTTTAATGGTTAAGTAGCATTTTTTAATTCAATCAGCATCGTTTTTTGAAAAAAAGTAAAACATTTCATCAGAGTCGTACCTTCAGGTTTTCTTTTTTTGTAAATATTTGCCACTGCTACAGTATATTAAAGGAAAGAATAAGCAAGAGCGAGCGTTCGTTTTAATATTTTTTCATAATGTTGGCTTTCCGTTAAAATATTGGCAGAAATGAAAACAACAAAAATGGGTTCAATAAAAAAATTCTATGCAATAACGCATATTTTGAGAAGCACTTTAATGTTTCAACTACACCAAAAAGTTATTTTGCTGGGCTAAGCACATTGGTATCCTTTTAGTTTGTGGTGTTGTGATTGAATTTTCTACTAATTTTTTTCGTGGTTTTTTTTGCTGTTTGCTTAAATGTTACATTCATCACAAATCACCAAATCACATTTGTAAACGCTAGTCTATGTTTCTATGGAAAAATTTAAATTACATTATTCGAATTTATTTCGATGTTTTAGTGTCTTAGTTGTAAACCTTTCTGTAAAATTCAAATTTAAAAAAAAAAACGATAGGAAAGTTTGACTGAGTACTTCAGGATTTCCCTAAGAGTTTTCAATAACAACTGCGGCTGTTCGCGTATGGTTGGAGGAAAGAAATACATTTAACATTTTTACATTAAAAAATAAGGGTTTTAATGTAAAAATAAAGCAAAGCAACAAAAACGAAAAAAAAATTATTGAATTATATGTTTTACGGAGAACAATTTTTTGAGAACTTCTTCAATGTTTCAACTTAGCAGAACAATGTAAAGCGGGAGTGAATACAATCGATGGTTATTTTATTTTAATAAAAATTGAGTTTTTCTTATAATAGTTAAACTATTATTATTAAAAAAAGTATTGTGTTTATATACGTGTTGCATCAAAATACTTATTCATATTTTTACTTAATAAAATTGCTACCATCATATTTAGCTAGTTACATTAAATTAATATTCGATATAAAAAAACATGAAATAATAAAAACGCCATGCGAACAACTTTCAGTTTAAAATAGTTGAAAAATCGGTAAAAAAAAAACACACTGCGCATTTATGGAGTTCGCGGTGGAGCGCATTTACGTGAGTGCCTCGCAGTGAAAGCAGCTATTAGAAATCAATGCTTTTTTTTTTAAAAAGAACTCAATAAAAAACAATTAATAATGATTACACAAGAAAATTTAGAAAAAATAAACATGAAAAAGTGAAAAAAAAAACGTTCTGAATGTTTCAATTTCGACTCATCACTTCAATGCAGGTGAGACGAATGATAATTGCATCTTTTTTTGGATTATTACATTCTGCAGTGAAGTGGTAAAACAAGTCTTAGAAAACTAAAAAAAGTAAAAAAAAAACCGATTAATACATACGTGGTTAGTGGTTACGCAGCGGAGAAAGCGACCTTCTCACAGTGTGGATAAATCGATTGGTTTAATTGTAAGTGATGCAATTTAAGTATTTTTTTTTAGGAAGTGTAAGGATTTAATCAAAATGCTGTTCAAAATGTTTTTTTTTCTTCTAAATTTCCGAGCTGTAATACGACAATCTAATGCCGACAATTATCGAACGAAAAGCTCATTTTACCTAAATGGTTAAAGAAAGTTTGGTGTTTCATTTGCATACTTTTAGAGCTGAGCAATAAACGATAAATGCGTGTTTTATGTAGGATATAATCAAATTGGTCAAATCTATTGTTTAAAACACAAGTATTAAAATGTTTAATCACATTTTCTTTTAATACGATTTTTTAAATTTTCAAAGCTGTAATAAGTCTTCTCGAATATTCAAAAGGAAATCTAATTTTCACCAAATGTTCAAGAAAAGTTTGGTTGAATATTTCAACTGCGGCAGATACCAGTAGGGCTAAGTTGCACACAATGATCCTAGCTCTCGAAGTAAATTTTTGGTTTACCTTTTTTGAAATTCGCACTGGGGCGCGTTTACTTCAGCGATTGGGCCACAGTTTGGCATTCTATTTTAAACTCGAACACGGCCTTTTTTAAATTAAAAAATAGTCATTTCCGCTAAAAATTACCCAGTGTGCCATTTAAAAACCTGAAAATGTGGCTAAACAGAAAAAAATGGAAAAAAATTAATTCAAATGTTTTAATTCCAGCCCATTATAATTGCATGCTGCTGTAAAGATAATAGCTTTTTCGAGCTTCTATAACGTTTAATGTTTTCCAGGTATTTTCTGTTTGAAATTAGCAAAATAAACAAAAAAAACCACAAAATTTCTGAAACAGAGAAAAAAAAATGCGCATCGCCTTATATGCGATTGAAAAGGGCAAAAAAAAAAAGCGACCACCGTTTTGTCATATTGATTGTTTTAAAAATATTTGTGCAAAAAGGAAAACTATATTTAATTAAATTTTTTTCTTTCAAAATAATAATACTATTTTCCTAAGCAGAAAACTAAAAAAAAAAAAAAAACAGTACCATTAGAGAAAAATTTTGTTAAATGTTTCAGATGGGGTCTCCAGAACGGCAAATTTCCAATTATCAATAGTTGGAGGAATAATTCCCGTCTGGCTTTTTTTAAGTAGGGAAGGTTTACCTCGAACAATTGAAAAAAATGGACCTTTTGGAACGCTAGCATCGAATTAAACTCGGTTTATCACCGAATAGGATACTCAGGCAACTTTTCAGCCAATTGACCGAGTTAGCTTCACCAAAGGATAGGCGGAGCTGTAGTTATTTCTCTGGAAAAGTAAATTTTCAATTTCAAGTTTAAAAATTAATAAAACTAGATAAAACAACCGTATGTTGCTTTTTGTAATTTTGGATTTCGCGCTGGAGCTCGTTTACACAAGTGATTGAGGAACGTTGCTGAATACATCAAAGTGGCAATTATTTTGGAAAGGAAAGACAATTTTCCTCCAAATTTCATCAAATGAATAAAACAGTATATATATAAAATTCAGAAAAATCAAAAAAGTTAGCTTTATGCTTTTCCAAATGTTTCAATTCCGTCACATCAAATAAATGTTGCTTCGAATGCGATCGTCCGTAGCCACCTTCGCCTAACTGACCGTCTAGTCAAATTGGTTAAAATATAAGAAAACTATAATCCTCCTATTCAATTTTTTTAAAGACAGCAATGATAATTGAAAAAAATTCAATGTTTTAACTGCGGCAGATAGTTGTAATAGCTGAGCTGCAGCAATAAATCGGCAAGCTTGAAAATGTTTCTGTAAGTGATGTTGCATTCGGTGGTCTTTTTTCATTTGATAATATTCTTTTTTGAACAAAATGAAAAACTATTGCAAGCTAAAAGTGAATTTTTGGTCTGGAAGGTCTTATTTTTATCAAGAGTTGGACGAAAAAAAAATTCAGTAATGCCTTGCTTTACAATAGAAAAGGGATTAATACAGATAGATAAAGCTACATGAACTGCATTAAATTTTTGCTTAAACAACAAATTGTCTTATCACAGCATAGGATACTCAGGCAACTTTTGCAGCCAAATTGACCGAGGTAATTTCACTCAAGAATAGGCACTATTTAGTTTGTTAGAGTATTCGTAAAAAAAAAAGTTTGTTAGAATAGTTAGGCAATTTGGTTAGTTAGAGTATTCGTAGCGGTAGATATTTTTTTTTCAACGTAAAATTTTAGTTTCAATTTTAAAAATTATAAGACTAGACCGCAAATCGCATGTGGCTTTTTGCATTTTTGTATTTCGCGCTGGAGCGCGTTTGCGCAAGTGATTGACGAACGATGAGGAATTCTTTTTCAAACTGGCAATTAGTTTAGAAAGGAAAGCCATTTTTTCTCATAAATTCGTCAAATAGATTTAAAAAAAAGTTAATATAAAAATTCTAAACAAAAAGTCAGAAATAAACAGATCGAAATGTTTCAATACCATTCCATCAAGAAAATGTTGGGCAGTATGCGATCGACTCCCCATGCCTCACAAAAAATATTTTTAACTTGGTAATGCTAGTTTTTGAGTTCCTGAATTTCTGCTGTAGATCAGAAAACTGTTATTATAGAAAACTATTATCAGAAAACTGTTTAAAAACAAAAATCGATAAATATAAAAATTTCTTTTTGGAGCTAAATAAGGCAAATAAAGCGACCTTCGAAAAAAGCGATTTCCGCCTGACTTGCCCTGATTAAAATGAAAGAAAAGTATAATCAATTTGTTTTAAATTGAAAAAAAATAGAATCCAAAGACGACAAAAATCTGACTGTATAAAGAAAGGTTGGTTGAATGTTTTAACTGCGGCAGGTACTTGGCTGAGCTGCAGCAATAAATCAAACCTAGAGAAAGGTATAGTAGGTATAGTGTGTTTCCGAAAAACGGCACCGGTTCGGTTAAAGGATGGTACATTAGGTCCCGCCCCGATTGCTTTTTTGCGCACTCCTCTTTTACTGTGCTATTTCGCTCATTTTATTTCTATTCACATCAATGTTTCAATTCGTGAGTGGGTAAAAAGGAGCAAAATGACAGGGCCGCTCAAAAGTCGCCAACCCTTATTTGGAAACAGACTATACACATAGTTACAGCAATACAAACTTCATTTAAAGTATGTGGTCATAAGATACTCAGCCAACTTTTGCAGTCAAATTGGCCAAGATAGCACCGCCGAAGAATAGCCACCATTCAGTTAGTTATATTCACTGCGGTAGTTATTTCTCTGGCAAAGTAATTTTCTGTTTCAGTTTTAACAAATTAATAAAACTAGATCAAAGAAAAACACAAGTTGTTTTTTTTTTGCTGTTTATACTTTAAAAATATGCATTAAAAATTCAGGAAAAAAAAGTGAGTATTAGGCTTTTCCGAATGTTTCAATTCCATGAAATCTAGTAAATGTTGCCTCGAATGCGATCTACTTCTAAAATATCTCCAAATATTAAAAGGCCCGTCCCTTAAATGTTGAGTTTTCGGCTGAACAGAAAGCTGAACAAAAACTAGCTATAGTCTATTTCCAATCTTGAAACGACGACTTTTGAATGACCCTGGATTTCCTTGGTATTTAACCATTGACGATTTGAAACATCGAAGTGATTATCAACAAAATATGCGAAATAGCACTGTAACAGAGGAGTGCGCAGACAATTAGACGATCGCGGCGGGACCCATTGTACCTAGTCCTTTAGGAAAATCCCCTTTTCCTTGTCTCAGTTTTGGAAATGCCCTATAATGCTAGTTTTTGATTTCTTCCATTCCTGCTGCGAAATGGTAAAACTATTCTTAGAAAACAGTTAAATAAATATGAAAACAGAAATCGGTAAATATAAATAGAAATCGGTAAATTTGTTGTTAAGCGTTTAAAAGAGGCGAATAAAGCGACCTTTGAAAAAAGCGATATTCACCTCACACACCGTGTGTGTGGTCAAATCGATTGGTAGACTGAATAAAAACTATATAGAATGAAAATTTCGTCAAAAATTGGGTTTATTACTTTTCTAAAGCCAAAGATCGAAAGACGACAATAATCGAAAAGAAAGCTAATTTTACCACATTATTAAAAAAAAGTTTGGTTGAACGTTTTACCTTTTTCCAGACAGTAAATCGATACCGGTTCACACAATTGGTCCAACTAAATCTTGCCGAAGGTTTGATACAATTGTATTCATAAAAAATCTTAGCAGTCTCGCTAAATCTCTGCTAAGTAAAATATTTTTCAACAAAAAAGGTTTTGTTTTTAAGAACTAATTAAACCTTATCAAAGAAAAACACATGTAGTAGAATTCGCCCGTTTGCCTTTTTGGGATTCGCATTGGGGCGCGTTTACATCAGCGATTAGGTCACACTATGAAATTCTATTTTAAGTTCAAAAACTTCCATTTTTAAACGAATAATGTAGCCATTTTCGCAAAACATTACCCAATATGCGACTTAGAATAAAACATGACAATGTGGCTTAACAGAAAAAAATGAGAAAAATTGGTTCAAATGTTTCAATATTAGCTCATCAATTGAATGTTGCTGTAAAAATAATACGCTATTGTGTCTAAAAATAGCAAAAACAACCTAAAACAACGGCAAATTTATAGAAAACATGTGAAATATGAATATCGCTTTTTGGAGATATGCGCGGTAAAGCGAGTAAAGAGCAAAGCGAACTTTGAAAAAAGCGGACTTGGCGTTACTTTTGGCTGGTCGAAACGATAGCTTCAAAAGGAAACTATTAAATAACTAATTTTCTTTAAACATTGAATTTTTCTTATAAGGCAATACAATAGTCGAAAGAAAGCTGATTCTCACCAAAATTTATTAGGGATATTCTAGTTTAATGTTATAGTCTGTTTCCAATGAAAGGTCGCCGACTTTTCACCGACCTTGCCTCACACTCATATTTAACCACTAACGATTTGAAACATTGAAGTGAAAATAAATTAAACCAACGAAATAGCACTGTAAAAGAGGAGTGCACAGATAATTATACGATTTGCGGTGGGATGCAATGACCGCAGTCCTTTAAGAATTGGCCAAATCGTGTTCCGTTTTTCGAAAACACTCCATTCAAATGCTGCAAATACTAGTTGGTCTAAGTTGCAGATAATAAGTCTCGTTTTTTCACACTGTGGTAAAGTGAATTTTCAGTTTCAGTTGTAACAGTTGAAAAACGGATCGCACAAAATCAAAAGTGGCTTTTTACGTTTTTGAAATTTGCGCTGGAGCGCATTTACGCAATGGTTTGAAGAACGCTACGGCAATGGATATGAAATCCAAAAAAAGAAAAAAAACTTTTTTTTAGAAACATAAGTCAAATATGTCTTTAAACCACCCAAGACACCGATTGAAAATTAAAAAAATAATAAGGAAAGAAATAATCAAATGTTTCAATTTCATCTCATCAAATCAGAGTTGCGCTAACTAGGATGCGTTCAGAAAAAATATAAAAAATGATTTTGTTTAACTATATAAATGTCAATATTCTGTATCAAATTAGTAAAAACAGCAATGAAAGTACAAAAATGCATTTAAAAATAGGAAATTGTCGGAAAATGTGATCTCGCTCATGAAAAATATTTCAAAGAGCCGTCTACGACTGTAAATAAAAAAAGATATTTTATTACTTCTATTTATTTAATTTTTATTTCTCTTTTAAGTGTAAAAACAACAAAAAAAGCAATAAAACAACAAAAACTGTAACATTTTTATACTTTTTGATTTTACGTAATTTTATCTGTTTAAAGATTCAGAAAATCAATTTTAAAATAATTTTTCAACAAAATTGACAAAATAAATGGAAATTGAGAAGAATAAATGCAATAATTTACGGGTGAGCGGTGGGAAATGGAAAACAAACGGGGTCGGTCGGCGCCTTTTTCAAATTCGCGCTGGGGCGCGATTACGGCCAGTGACAGGCCACCCGGCGCTTTTGCTTTTTACCGTTACTTTTCTGTTATTTTCACCTCAAAGTCGGTAAAAACGGAAATGTTTTTAACATAAAAAAATTAAAACAACAATTAATGTGATTTAAATATTAAAACAACAATTTGAACTGAATAATGCTGTTTGTTTTCGCTTTCTTTTCCTTTGCGTTGCCTAACTCTGGTTTTCAATTAAAAAAAATAATCCAAACACAAGAAATAATGCTGTGGTTTGAAATTTTCAGAAAGCGTTCTGGGAAACAAAAAATCCCATAGCTAATTTTCAAAAAATAAAAAGTTACAAAAAAGTTGTTCCAAATGTTTCATTTTCAAAACATCAATAGAGCATTGTTGATACCCCGATATCACGTAGATGCCAAAAAAAGTAAAAAAAAAACAATTGTAACAGAAAAAAACAAAAGCTGGAAAAAACTATTTTAAAAACAGTTTAATACAACCAACATTTTTGAAAAACTAGACGAAAGTTTTTAACAAAGTGTGATATCTGCTTCAACTTCAGAACATTAATTTAACGTGCCTGTTACGTGAAAAATGTCACAACAAACAAAAAGTTTTTCGTGTGTTTCCAAAATGGCAAAATGTTTTCAAGATGGTAAACTATTTTTTTTAGAGAGAACTATAAAACAATTATGTAAACATTTTCAACAAAAAATAATTATCCAAATGTTACAAATTCAACACATCAAGTGAAGATTCCCGTAAATACAATGGCTTCAAAGTCCGCTTAAAATGACAAATTCCTTGTTTTAAACGGGTTTAAGACGTTTTTTTTACAATTTATAAAACAACTCTAAAAAAGAAAACAGTAATTTCATTTAGCCCTTTTTGAAGACGACGAAGGGATGCGAAAAATTCAAACTTCTTCACGCGAAGAGCGAACAAGGTCAATTCAAACTTGTAAAAATTGAATATATTGTTTTTTTAGCTTCGACTTTTGGTTTTTTTAACAGTTTTTTCTACAATGGGAGAGCAGCGGAGAAATGGGGTCGGTCGGCGCCTTACTCGAATTCGCGCTAGGGCGCATTTACGGCCAGTGACTGGGCCATCCGGTGCTTTTGCTGCTTTTCTGTTATTTTCAACCCAAAGTCGGCTAAAACGGAGTGTTATTTTCAGATTTTTTTTTGTGTTTTCAAATTCATAATTTATTAAAACATCAAATGACCCTATTAAAATGGATGTAATGCTCAAATTGGTCACATAAAAATAGAAAATGAAAAGTTAACTGATCGGAATGTTTCAATTCTAGCAATGCTGCTGTAACTTGCTAGTTTGTCGTTCGTATTCCTAATAACTCTGGTTTACAATACAGAAAATATTCAAATACATAAAAATATACCAACTGACATTTTCAGAATACTTACGCGTGCTGCGTAACGAAAAACCACATTGAAAAATTTGCAAAAATGGAAAAGTTAGAAAAAAAGTTGTTCCGAATGTTTCATTGCAAAAAAATATTCAGTTTTTCTCTTTTTAAAAACAAGGAAATTTACTAACATTTTCTTTTAAAATGCTTTTATTAAATTCTTTAATTCGCAATAAACCAAATCAGAGATCACACTAATCAAAAAGAAAAAGCAATTTAAAAATATTCAGGAAATGTTTATTAAATGTTTCAACTGCGGCAGTTTTGTTGCTAGTCTGTAGAAGTTTCGGTAAGCTAAGGATCGGTTCGTTATAAGTTTTGCATTTAAAAATATATGCCAAAAATTTATAGTTTTAGGCATGAGACTATTTGTTTTAGAGAACTAATCATCAATTATGCGAAAAGTTTTAGCTAATCCCAAAAAGTGAAAAAATGATTCAAATGTTACAAATCCAGCAGATCATCCGAAGTTTTCTGTAGCAACACTGAATTTCTACCGCCTCCAAAAATGTAAAATTTGTAGTTGAAATTGGAAGAAAGACTATTATATAATTATGAAATAATTATAATAACAGAAAAGAATAATTTAAAATAGCGCTTTTTGGAGATTAGGGGTGAAGGATGGGAAAAAGCGAACTTTGCCACGCGAAAAGCGAGGCCGGGCCTATTCGAACTTGTAAATAGAAAATAATATTTTTTATGCTTTATTTTTGTTTTTGTTTTGATAATATTTAAGCTATAATGTGTTTTTCCCAAAGAAAGTGCTATTAGAATCGGAAAAATGGGAAAAGTGCTCTAGCCTATGAAAAAAAAAACATTGAAAAAACAACCGAGCAAATTATATATTAAAGATTCATTAATAATTCCTTCTAATTAATTTTTATTCATGTTTTAGTAAGAAAAATCGAAAAAAGCAAGAAAAAGGAACAAAAACGGGAATTTTTTTAAAATACTAGGTATTACCGTGATTTTGCCTATTTAAAAATTCAGAAAATCAATTTTAAAATAATTTTTCAACAAACTTGACAAAATAAATAGAAATTGAGAATAATAAATGCAATAATTTAGGGGTGAGCGGTGGAGAAATGGAAAACAAACGGAGTCGGTCGGCGCCTTTTTTGATTCGCGCTGGGGCGCGATTACGGCCTGAGGCTGGGTCACCCGGCGCTTTGCTCAGTTACCATTGCTTTTCGGTTGGAAAGAACAGTTTTTTCAACTTTTCGTTTGTTTTCGAATTAAAAATCAACTAAAACATAAATAAACGTGAAAAAAATGGATGTTTTGGTCAAATTGATCAAATAAAAATAGAAAACCAAAAGTTAACTGATACAAATGAGTCAATTCTAGCAATCAACAGAATGCTGCTCGATCTTCATTCGTATTTTGTAATTTGGGTTTGTAAAACTGAAAAAAATTAAATTTATGAAAACATACTAATTTTTCAGAAAACCTTTGATTTTTTCAGAAAGCGTGCTTCGTTCCGAAAATAGAACCTCAGTTACAATTTTTCAAAAATGTTACAACCAAACGGTTTCTCAATGTTTCAGTATAACCACATCAACAAAACGTTGTTATGGCGTGGCTGACACGTAGGAAAACAAGTAAATATATCAATAATCAATAATACTAAAGCTGAAAAGTAAGGTTTTTAATTAGAAATTGAATGTGGGTGTAACATGACTTGATTTTTAGAAGTTTAATTTTTATAATTAAAAAAAAACGTTTTTTTCTATTCAGAATGTCAAAACTATTTTTTTCAGATTTAAAAATTTAAGCTAATATTAAAAAATTGAAAAAAAAGATATGATCCAAATGTTACAATTTCAACAGATCATATGTCAAATGTGTAAAAATACAATCAAACTTGTAAAAATAGAATCTAATACTGAATTAAATAAATTTTTGTAATAAACGGGTTTTTTCTTACAATATTTCAGATATAATTTGCCAATTTTCCAACAAAAAAAAGGACTTTTGAAACAAAAAATTGGGAGAAGTGCCCGTGCTCGTGAGAAACATTCAAATAAACGTAGAGCAGTGAACATTTTCTAAATTTATATATATTTCCTGCTTTATTTTTAAATTTTGTTTTTATGGTTAAATAATTGTTTTTATGGTAAAATGTTTTTATGGTTAAATAACAAAAAAAAACACGAAAAAGTAACGAAAATGACAGCTTTTTTAATTGTGGGCGGTTTTTCGTAGTTATATTTATTTAAAAAAACATAAAAGCAATTTTAAAACAATTTTTAAACAAAAATGCCTAAAAACATAAAAAAGGGAATAATTAATGCAATAATTTAGGGGTGAGCGGTGGAGAAATGGAAAACAAACGGGGGTCGGTCGGCGCCTTTTTCGAATTCGCGCTGGGGCGCGTTTACGGCCAGAGACTGGGCCACCCAGTGCGTTGCTTCTTTTCGTTGCTTTTCTGCTATTTTAAACTCGAAGCAGGCAAAAAGACTGGCTATTAAATCATTTATTAATATTTTCTCTGGTTTTTAATTAATAATAGCAATTTAAAAATGCTAAAATAAAAGAAAAAAGTCTATGCAAATCGTATTATTGCTGGAAAATTATGTTACTGCTCAGCTGTGTATGCTTTTGTTGTTGTTTTGTTGAAAATAATTACATTTTATATTAAACGCAATCTTCACTACAAAAATATTGATAATTGTTGCGTGTTTCAATAAAAACACCCTGTAAGTTTGTCTCAACAGGTGAAATACCGTGATTATTTATTCAATGAAAAACAAGAAGAAAAAGGTTTGTAAAAGTGTTGGAAAAAAATAAACAACAAAAAATTGCGAGTTTTAAAAATCCTTAAAACATAAAATGGAGATTATTTGGCAAAAATAAATAAGCTAAAAACCCGTAAAAACAAAACAAGAGAACGAACATAGAAATAATGAATTTCCCCTTAAAGAAGAATAAACACAAAATCAATTCGCGCCGCTTTATTTTAACACTTACAATATACGAAACACTCTTTACAAAAAATCCATTATTTTTTTTTCACATTGTCAGTTAAATAATGTATTTTTTGTTTTTAAATTTGACACATTAAAACTCATAAAAAACAGGTTTGGCACACAAAATTCAACAGTTTTAAAAGCATTTGACTGTTTCGTTACTTTACCAAGAAACACATCTTCGTCTACCGATGGTCAAGTCTTGATTCCTAGAAAGTTAGAAAAAATAGGCAAAATGCAAGCCGTATTATTCTTAACACATTTTATTTTTTCAGTAGAGTATGCCTAGTTAACAAACGTTTATAGTTAGAAAGCAAAATACCAGAATAGTTCAAAAAATATACTTTTAAATTAAAAAAGAATTAAGTTTTAAATCAAACCATCAAGAACACGCAAAGTTTTGAACAACTTGGAAAAAATAGGAGCAAAAATAGGAGCTAAAGCTAAGCTACAAGTCAATTTCAAATTAAAATTACAATGCAAATTACAACATTACACAATGCAAAATAATATCTCTTTATTTGAAAACACACTGGTAAAACGCAGAGACTACAATCACGTTCATATCAAAAACACCATTTCGCCGAAACTTTATAATGTTTCTATCGTTGCGAAAGATTACTATTGGTTCAGCTGCAATACTTCTACTCCGAGACGGAAACAAGAGAATCTGAAATTTTACAATTTCAAATTTAAAATCTCCAAAGTTTACCCTGAGATCCGGCGATCGTCAGAAGTTCCTCCGTCTCATTCAAAGGGCTCTTGGTGCCGAAGTAAATCGAAGCATCGGTGATGATAGAAGCCGATTGGAAAGAGGCCGAAGGCCAGGAATCGATGCTAAAAGAGTCTTTTTCATGAAGAAAACTGAATCCTACCGAATGAGGCGAGAAGGCTGAGTGAAAGCCGTAGCCACATCCGAAGTCTTCTGAAAATGACCACAGAAGGAGCCACAGGAGACGAGGGAGGTGGAGACGGTGGAAGCCGTGCTCACAGCCTCCTTCAGCACGTCGGGGAACTGCTTGACAAGCTCCGACTCCACATAGCAAATGCGGGTTACAGTATCCTCAAAGAGCTGGCCAACGGGGTTGAGGCCGAAGAGGTTGGGAGCGAGAGTTTTGATGGTTTTGAGAGAGTCCTGGACAGAAAGGAGACAGAGGGAGAGGGAGAGGGAGTCCTGAATATCCTCCATCTCATCCACGCCCTGAGACTCCCTCATCTGGGCTGACATCCAATCGATGTTCTTCATCTAGGAGGAATTGTCATAGAGGCTTCAGAAGTCGCTTACAATGTCTTCAATATCCAGAATGGCGTTGAGGTTCATGCGGATGTTGACAGCAGCCTTTTCGTGCTTCTTCTCAAACGGTTCCACTTTGTCCACCTTGTTAGAGATGGCGAAGACAGCCTTGGAGGTAAGGGTGCACTAAAATAAACGTTGTTTAAGTAACCAATGTCAAGTTAAGGTCAAGTTAGCTAAGGCCTAAACGTGTGCTACGCCAATGTTTGACCTACCAAGGCCTTACCATGTCATCTTGGCATTACGAACCGTATTCTACACAACACTAGTGTCTTGTTAGTAATTCTTAACCGATAGCTGGCCAAAAATGGCCTTAATGCAGCATTCGTGCGGTACGCAGGCGGAAAAAGAGTACAAAAAGCTTAGACGCAGAGAAAAAACGGTTTTTTCTCATCGATTTCCTTTGGCGTATGCTATACCTTGCGTTAGCCTAGCTATCCTTGACTGTTCTATTCTACGTTAAGCTACCCTTATAAGGGTGCACTAAAAAACGTTGTTTGGGTAGGTTAAGGCAGGATAAAGTAAGACCTAAACTTATGGTTTGTTAATGTTTGACTTGCTAAGGCCTTGCCATGTCATATTAACTTTGCCAACCGTATTCAACGATTCTAGTGTCCTTGTGTTCCTTAATACTTAACCCATAATTAACTGTACTTAAAGGAATTCCTACCTTACTGAACGCTACTTTAACTTAACTGACTTTACCTTACCTTAACCATACTTACTTGACCTTACAAAACCCTGCTTTTCTTAACCTCACCCTACACAATTTAACTTACACATAACTCCTTAGACGCCTTAGACCTTACTTAACGGCATGCCTACCTTAAGCAACATCTTAAACTATTCTGCTCTACGCTTCCTTAAGCAACCTTAACGCTACACAACATTGTGAATATACCTTTCTGCTCGCCATAACAGTTTTAAATGATAACCTTACCTTACCCTAAACTACCTGGCGAAACCTTATCGATGATACTTTACATTATCAAACTTGATACCTTCTTTACACATTCGTACCTATTTTGCGCAACTCTGCTCTATTGTACGTCTTCTTAATCTTACCTTAGGTTACCTTAAGCGGCCCTATATAACCTTCTAATGCACAACGCAGGACTAGATCTCCATATTATTTTCTACCTAAACGTCCTCTACCTTAAATTAAGTATCTCAACGCTAAACATGCTACCTTACACTATAAAACCTTATGTCGCCTTACTTTTAACCGTAGGATGCTGCGACACCTTATCTTCCACTGGTAACCTTAAGAAACCTAAAGTCTTACACAGCTAACCTGAAGGGTCTCCAGTTACCTTAGCCGTCCTTACAGTACCTTATCAATCCTACTTATAAAGTAATTAAAGCCTTATTCTAATTAGAACGATACGTGGTAAATATTCGAATGAATGCCCATTAGGTTAGCACTATCTTTTTTATCTTATGCACCTTACTTTACCCAAGCTTATATAATATAGTACCCGCCAATCCTACTTCGACGACTTTTGGAAATGAGGGAGATTATTCTGATGTTGATAAGCAAATTTCCCATTACTACATCATAATGCTCGGCTACAAAAGAGGTGGGGACCCGTTTTGGCCGAAGTAGGATTGGCGAGGAGTATACCTAAACCTTCCTTACCCTAGCAATTGATTGAGAGCATATTCCGATATGTAACGCTATGTATACCCCTCGCCCAAAGGGCTTGTAATAGGGGCGTGCGTGTTTGACCCAGAAAATTGTCTGCGTCTCCATGTTTTGCACGCTCATTAGCCCGTTAGATGCGCAGGTTCACTATAGCTCCTTTCAAAATTCATGGGCAAAGACTATATACCGTTTTTGCTGCATTTTCTCTTGATTATTTTGGAAACAGGAGGCTCCATTTTGAGAAATATCTCATTTTTCGAATATCTACCCTACACAAGCTACCTTACCCTATCAAACCTTATGTCATCTACCTTACGTATAACCGTATGATATGCTGCGTCACCTTAGCTTACGCAGTTAACCTCAATCATCCCACGCTTTCCTTAGTCTTCCTTTCAGTGCCTTATCCTTTATGGGGAGTTATAGAATAGTACCTGTTCGAGAGTCTTGTTGCACAGCTTCTTGAACTTCTGCGTGTCGTTGCTCTCCGTTTGAATCCGGTGCTCCACCTCGCCCACATCCTGTTCAGCCTTCTGAATCCTGTCCCGGTTCAACTCCTTCCTAGCCAGAAACGTCTGCTCCCATTCTTAATGATCTCCCTCGTAGCTGCAGTCTCTTTCTTCAGTTGCTCCGTCAGAAGCCTCAGCTGAAGCCAGAACTTCAGAAGGCTCGATCAAACCCACGTATTTCCTCTGCTTCTGGATGACCCTCTTCTTGTCCACTCCGTTCGCCTCTTTCTTCTCCTTGTTTGACTTGGGCGTACTCGCAGCCAACGGGTGTCCCAGGGGAATCTTCACCGGCTCCCCGTCGAACTTTCCAATCGGCTGAGGACGGCGGATCTGCACAGGAGACTCGGCCTAAAGGATTTAGGGCCTTAAGAACCTTAATAGAGGTACTCACCGATCCGATAGTGACGATTTCTCCATTGCCTTTGACACTGCTGATGGTGCCATCGTCGTTGAAGAGGAGAGGCTCTCCGAACTTGAGACGGCCGTGTCCGGGAGGGAAAGACATCGAAATGAGGAGGAAAGGGAGGGAGAATCGGAGGGAAATGCACGTGGCGGACGGAGATTGTATGATAATCAACATCTTTATTAAACATTTAAATTATGCATTAAGCTTATTTGAATTTGAATGCTAAAGACTTTGAGATGGTGATCTAAACGAGTTTGTGCAGTTGGAATGTTTATTCTAATAACACACTGTGACGGATTTGCAGGTCTCACAATCAAAAGTTTGGTATATAAACCTTAATTGAAGTCACTTAAAGCGGCATTAGTTTATGTAAAAGCCCCTAAGCTAGGCATGGTCCAAAAGGTATTACTGATCGAATTGTAATCTCACTGTTCAACATTTATGAAACTTCGAAATGAATTCTAAATTAAAGGACAATAGTAAAAATAAAAACCAGACTAAAGTTTTGTAATTTTTTGTGTACTTGCAAATTAAAATTTCTGTGTTAAATTTTGATGCCAAACAAACATTGACTGAATGTTGCAGTCAAAACGCATTTTTGGATTTTAGGGGAACCGAAAGTGACGAGAAGGAACATTCGTTAATTTATGTCTAATTTGATTTTAAAATAAAACTAAATATTTTCATTTGCACCCTAAATATTTCATTTTTGCAAGCTGTGTGCTCAAAGTTAGGAATTTGCAATTAACGTGTGCTAAGTAACAACAATATCGCTGGCTCTGATCATGTGGCTGTGTACCCTGAACGATACTATAATTCACAGAAATATTCGCTTGTCAATTTTCATTCAATTTAGTGTATGCTGGTTTTTATTTAGTTCATATTAATGTTAAAAACAGCCCCCATCAATATTCGCTGTAATATCATCTGCGCTTCACAAAAAGAAATGTTCAAAACTTCGCTTTTTTCTTCGCTGCCCCGCTTTTAATTGCCTATAAATGGATGCCCTCAGTCATTTGACATCATTTCAACCATTGAGCTCAACAGCCTTTTTACTTCTCTTATTTCCTTGTAAAACGTAAAACAAATTTTTATATTTCTCTTATTTTTTTGTTGACTTATATAACAAAAACGTTATTTTTCAGAACAATGTCTGTTCCCAGCCCTTCCGTCCCTGTTGATAAAAAGGAGGAAATCGCTCAAATCGTGGCAGGAGCCGAGAAATTGAGTGAGAAAATGATGAGGCTGGCAGCTAATGATGGAACGATCGTCGAAGTGGACCAGGAGGTGGCTTTTAAGAGCAGACTCATCAGGGACATGATGGAGGTGAGAAGTTTAAAAGTTTTAAACTCAAATCCCAATTTCAGAACCTCGGTCTGATGGATTCGCCTGAGATTCCGTGCGAACCCCTTCCTGTTTCAAATGTGACTGGAAAGACTTTGGAGAAGATTCTGGAGTACTGTAAGGAGAAGAAGAATGAGGAATACACGCCCAAGGATGAGAAGGACGACCCCAGGATCAATCTGAGCCAGTGGGACAAGGAGTACTTGGAGGTGCCCTCGGAGCAACTCGTCGACATTCTCTTGGTTAGTTTCTTTTAATTACCCTAATTATCTTCAGGGAGCCAATTACCTGGACATTCCTGGAATCATCGACATCACCACTCAGAAGATTGCGAACATGGCTGATGGAAAGTCGGTGGAGCAGCTGAGGGACATGTTCGAATTGCAAAATGACTTTTCTTTCGAAGAAGAACGCGAGGTTCAGCAGCGATTCGCCTGGGTTGAGCAGTAAATTGTATTGTAATTTGTTTCAAAGTTTTATTCTGGATTTTATAAAGATATAATACCATTTTTTGCTCATTTTTTGTTGGAAATGCCTTAACCTCAGTATTATTGCAAATTATAGTTCTGGCATTTATTTTGCTCTCAAAGAAACATTAACATTGAGTAATTTCTAACAACTAAAAAAAATATACCAAAATCGAAAAAAGCTTTTAATTAAAATCAGAAAAATGTTAATGCCTTTTTTTTATTTCTTAAGCAACATTGAAAAAAAAAATGTCTAGGTTTTTATTTAATCGCCGCTATGTTTCGCATAATTGAGGAGAAAATGGGCATCTTGGAAGGTGTAATTCGGCTCGACCTAGAAAAACAGTGAATTTTAATGTTCCCTTATACCCAAATGGTATATAAAGTCCAAACTCCAATAACTTTTTTTTCCGGTTTTTTGCGAGCGCAGCGGTTGTTTTTTTTAACGTTTTTTTTCTTCAACACAACACTGAGATTTAGAAAAACGACAAAACATGATTTTGAATCAAATTTTAAACGCGTAAAACTCAAAAATTAATATTTTTGGGGATCAACTCTTCACGAGACTGTCTACTGTATTTTTCGTCCGATATTCCACGAATTGTGGAACATTGGCACAACTTATGAAAATTCAGAAAGACAAAATTTTTTTTGAGTTGACAAGGATGATTAATTAGAAATCGTAGAAATATGATAAACAGGAAAAATGCATAGGAAACTGCTACAACACTTTTTCACTGAATTTTCCAATGCGAACTGGCAACTCCTGCAGAAAATTGTGATCCCCAAGAAATATTGAGTGAAACTCTCAAGTGAAATTTAAAAAAAAAATTTGTAGCAAAAGCAGATGTTCATTTTGATACTCCTGGAGTAAATTGTGATCTCAAAGAAACATTGAGTGAAACTCTCAAGTTAAATTTAAAAAAAATCACATTATGTTGCAAAATCCGAAGTCCATATTGATACTCCTAGAGTAAATTGTGAAAAAAAAATCAAATTTTGCAAACTTCGCGAAATTTTGCAAAATTGCAAATCTCGAAAACCTATCAAAGCAAAAGCAATTCACCGATTCTGCCCTTCTTTTTTTGTACACAACGGCTTTAAGCCGTTTATCGTTATCGTGAAAAGTGCATAATTGGAAAATTTATTTTTTGTATTAAAATTGAAAGCTCACATTTTATTCAATCTTGAAAGCACATTTTTTATAGCTAGAAAACGATGAGAAAATTTTTAAAATTTAAAGAACTTTGAAATTTTTGCATATATTATCTGAAGTTTTCCGTAACCGTTGGTATTCCTAGAAATTTAAAAATCGCCGACTTCGCTTTTTTTCGATGCGCGCCCAGCGTTCCCATGATTACTCAACACAAAAAATACGGCGTGGGAAAGGCCACGCCCTTTCTTTGAAAGGGTGAAACTTGCCAGTGATAAGAATATAGAAAACGGGGATTGAAAAAAATGTTATTTTGTAATTCTGCAACAACTTTAATATACAAAAAAACGACCTGGTTGATGCACAACAACAATTACATACGTTTAAAGGTGTAAGGAAAATAATATATTTCTAAAGTAAATTTGTTAATTAATTTAATAAAAGATTTTTTTTCGCATAATACGTAACGACTCAGATAAACATTTTTTAGTGTTGTTTGTCACTGCAGTGTTTTGACAAGTTCGGAAAAGTTGCACTCAGAAATATGTAATAGTGAACCACTTCTTAACCAGAAATATTTTTAAAAACATACTGAACCAATACTGAGAAAGTAACAGTATTTTTAGATCTGTTATACGCTTCAGGGCTTCAAGATTTAGTGAATAATTGCTGTCATTTGTTGATACAATAACAATAATAAACGTAAAAAGTTTCTCAAAATGCAAAAAGTTGAATTTCCAAAGCTGAAACAAAACATAGGTGCAATTCGAAACTTTTTCTTATTTAAAACTGATTTAAAAATTCAAAAAAGTTTCATTGAAATATAAAATGCAAAGTGTGAATGTTTCAGCGGTAGGAGATACTTTCAATGGGACGCTGAATACGATAAGTGCCAGACCACCCGAATTCAAAAATCTCCAATTTCTGCAATAACAAAAATGCAAAAAGTGGATTGACATCTTGGTTTTGATTTTGGCTCCTTAAGGTATTCTGGTTGTGGGTAGGAAGTCGACCTAAAAGTCGCACAAAAAAATGATAAAGCTAAAAGCGGCTTTTTCTCTATGTCTCTGCAATTTGTACATTCTCTAGCTTGCGGATAGCAGGCCTGATGAATAAAAGCTATTTTAGACTGATTACAAATTCAGAAACAGCTATGCTTGCAAATAAATTAGGAAAATGCCTTTCTAACCAAGAAATAATCGGACAGTTTTAATTTTAATAAATATTGCAGAGCATGAATGTTTCAACGGTGGCAGATACTTGCAGTGCGATGCTGAATACAATCCATGGCACTCCATCCAAAATAGTTGTAAATAATACAAAATACAAAAATTCAGTTTGGTATATTATTAGGTTTCATTCAAAATATCATTTCTTTCAACATACTTTCAACATTTGTGAAGGGTACAGGATTTCACAATTCATAACTTTTGAAGATCGACATCAAACGGAATGCTGTAGCGGTTTCTTTCAAACGAAATATATTTCAAGAACAAAATTGCTAATTAAAAATAGAAAAATATGAAATAAGTTATATTTTCGGAAAGCAAAGAATATGTTTAAGACAGTTGTTTGTCACTACAGTGTTTTGACTAATTTGGATAACTCGAACTGTGAAATACTCATTAGTGAAGATGAATTGCTTATACACTCGCCCATCGAGCTTGTAATAGCGGCGTCCGCATTTGATCCGAAAAATTATATGCGTCTCCATGTTTCGCACGCGGGAATAATGAAATTCGCTGCGGGATTCAAGGTGACAATATGGAATTTTTTTGAAACGAGCGTTGAAAGCTTGTACCATTAACAGTATTCCTTGCCAATGTTAAAGCCGTTGAAGTGAAACAGTCGTTGAACTAAAAAGTGAATAATTGGGCCCGGGAAAACGGTCTTTTCAAACTGAGAATTAGATGTACATAGCGCACACTTCTTGCTCTTGCTGAATGTTTTAATAAAATGTTGAAAAAGTTTGTATATAATGGTATAGTCCTAATTGGTATATAATGGTATAGTCCTAATTGGTCTTAAAACTTTAACTTGCCAAGAGAAATTTTTTCACGATCATTTCGATGAACATATCTTGCTAAGGCACTTATCCATAAACATTGCCCATAATTCTACAAAATGGTGTTTAATGTTTCAGTCATCAGTTTTAAGAACATCAACTTTTTTTAGAATTGCTGGCAGACTTATTAAGAACCAAGGACAAATTTCACAAAATTACCTTTAATTGATACATTTTCTTTTTAAAAAATGAAACATTTAAACAGTTGAACAAACATGATTCGAGTTTTGTAAATTTCTTGAGGAAACTTTGATTCTAAAAATAAACTATTTGAACAAATTTGTAAAACACGGATGTTTCACGTGGGTCCCACCACGGTGACGTTTGATCTACCAATGCGCTTAAATGAGATAGTATGAATAACAAAGAAAATTTCAATTTGACCTGCTTTTTGGCCTATTTTACCAATTTTGCGAAACAAAGCTAATCTAGGGAACAACATTTTTCATCTCACGCAATTCTACGTATCGTGCTAAAAGAATTGCCGAAACGCTTTGGAACTAGAAACAAGCGTGGGAAGAAGACGTATTTGTAGGCTGAATTGTGAATTTTAACAGCCCTATTTCACAAAAATGTCGTTTAAAATTGAGGCTTAAACCTTAAAAATCGAAATGACTAAAACAAAAAAAATTTCGATTTTAAAAACGAAATGGTTGGACAAAATGTGCATTTTTTGCAAAGCATGAATGTTTCAACTTTGGCAGATACTGGTAATAAGTGAATGCATGTAGTAGCCTGTGGAATAGTTAAAAAAAGATTTGTATTTTTTTTTATAAATTGCATAAAATTGGCGAGAAACATTTTGATAAAACTCGCCTACTTTGCCGAATAGCAAATAGGTTCACGGTTCACGCCAAAAGCAACAATTTGTTTCCAACTTATACCGTCTTTTCCAAATTTTTTTCGCATTCTTTTGGGAAAACATATGACAGCTCAATCTAAATAAAGGTTACATCTCTGATTGTCACGGGATTTAACGTACTTTTACGATTTAAGCAAAAATGAGCAATTTTACTTAAACGCAATTTTGAATTTTTGTGCTAACATAGGTGCCAAGAGCGAATAAAACGAGAAACAAAAAACCAAGCCAAAATAACTAAAGTTACCAAACCTCGTGATTGATAGTTTTCCTCTGGTTCGTCAAACATATCCTCCGTTCTTTCAAAACTTCCTGGAAATTCCTTAATAGTGAATTCTAGTTTTCAAATTTTTTTTTAGAAAAACGACCAGTATTTGATTCTTTATGCAAATGTTACAACATTTGAAATTTTCAATTTGACCTGCTTTTTTGGCCTATTTTACCAATTTCTCGAAGCAAAGCTAAACTAGGGAACAGTATTTTTCACCTCACGCAATTCTACGTATCGTGCTAAAAGAATTGCTGAAACGCTGTGGAACTAAAAACCTGCTTGTAGTGCCTGCCAATCCAACTTCGGCGACTTTTCTGATGTTGAAATTCAATTTCACATTACTACAGCATAATAATCGACTACAAAAGGGGGTGGCCCCATTTTGGTCGAAGTAGCATTGGCGAGGAATAAAAAAAATGCGTTAAAGTATTCAAATACTAAAATATTCAACGTTTGACATTGCTCAAACTTGCGAAGAAATAAAGAAATTCGATTGTAAAATCAAAATTCAGATGTTTTTTTAGCCAAACATTTTAATGTTTCATGTTTAAACATTAAAAGGTTTTTTAATTAAAGCAAAAACGTTTAGTACAGAAGTGTCGAAGATTACAGGATCCAGGGAGCATCACTGCCTTGTAAAAAGCAATTTGAGTTTTTTTGCGCAAAAGAAAATTAGATATGTGCAGAAGACGAATGAAGTGAAAATCAGAAAAAAAACCCTGAAAATTGGATGCCTTGTAAGAAATATGAAAAATTTAGAGCTGTGAATTTGTGCGTGTGGGTAAGGTAAAAAAGTGTGAAAACTTCAAATGCACTTTGATTAGTTGGGTAGGAAGAAAGCGACCGCAGATTTCAATGCAATTAGGTCAATTTAAAGTCAAAGTGAACCAAACAGAAAAACTAAATTTTAATGATTCGCATGACTGGGTAAAAAACCGGCACTGACGACATTGACAGTTCAAAATGTGAACGGCGTCATTTGAAGGGGCGAATTTTCCTATTTTTTTACGGAAAAATTGAACGAAAAGCTACTTGCCAAAAAACATACAGTAGCTTCAGAGCGGCGATATGTCAGCGGCGACTATTTTCGATTTACAAAAACAAAAACTATTTTTACATATTATAAAAAAACTATTTTTAAAACTAAAAAATACTATTTTTCCAAGTTGAAAGAATTAAAAAAAACCAAAAAATCCAAAAACAAAAAAAAACTTTCTTTAATGTTTCGGCTGCTTGGAAAAAGAATTCGGCTTGGGAGACATTTCGATGTTGCTCTGGTGTTATCGATTTTTTTAAACGAATTAGAGCATAAGTAGATCTAATTTCTGCAAAGATTAGGATCTATTTTTTCTCTCTGTTTTGAGTGGTGCGTCGAGACGGTCAAAATCTACCGTAATCTTTTCAGTAATTAGCTCAACGTTTGTTCAAATTCTCCAAAAAATTGAAAATGAACGGTCGATCATTAACGGCATATTTCCCAAGCCGAATTCTTTCCCCAAACAGCCGAAACATTAAACTTATTTTTGTTTTTGGCTTTTCCGATTTTATATACTTTACAACATCTACAACTAGTCTTTTTTAAAATCGAATATGGCGCCCCGAAACATATCGGTTTTTTTTTGTTGGCAATAAGCTTTTTTTATTTTTAGCTAAAAATTTTTGCGCAAAAACCAAGTTAAAATCAGAAAAATAACCGCTACACATTGTGCGTTCATCGGATACTTTCCAGATACATGTATATTCAATGAGCCCAGCTAGCCTTTGTTACATTGTTATGTTTCAGATGGCTGTATGTTTCGTTTCGAATACTCAGGCAAAAGTAGCAGCCAAATCAGCATACCGTCGCGAGAAGGCTACGTCAATTGATGGTTTCGTTCGTTTTTTTATTACTCAACATTTTTCAATTAAGTGTTTAGTAAATTTTGAGGAAATATATTTAAAGTCGGAAAGCATGTTGGCCTTTTTGATATACTATAAATCTAGAAACTTCCGAAAATTCTATTTAAAAAGAAAACTCTTGGAATTAATAAAAAGTCGACATTCAAAAAACATAAATTCTCCTCTCGGTGGCTTCAATGTTTCGCTGGCAGCGGTTATTTTCAGGATGGTTTTGCAACCAATGCATGACAATTTTGTTCTGTCGCTAAGTTTGCCCTATTGTGCCAAAGTTTTGCTGTTGTTCTTAGAGTTTCTTTTAGAGTTTTTTTAAAAGCCCGCTTGGAAGGTCATAAACTACCTTAAACAGTATTTTGAAGTTTCAATTTCCCTTCGAAGTTTAGCCGTGTAAAAGCAACTTTTTCTAATATTCTTCGTACTTCAAACAAGCTTTTCGAATGATTTCAAATTCAACGACAGGAATATAATAATTTGTGCCAATTTTCGTGAAATAGAAGGCTGGAATGATATGCTAATGGTTATATCGCAAGGTTCTTTCTATCAAGAAACATAAAAATAATTGTTATATCGCTGGGTCTGATCGTATGGCTGTGTACACTGAGCGATACTAAATTTCAGAGAAACATTCGCATGTCGTTGAAACAATTTATTTTTTTTTCATTCAATTTATTGTATGCTTGTTTTTATTTAAATCAAATTAACGTTGTAATCACTCCCAATCAATACTCGCCTGTTATATCATCTGCGCTTCACAAAAAGCGATGTTCAAAACTTCGCTTTTCTGGCTGCCCTGCTTTAACTGGCATATAAATGGGGCGACCTCAGTCAATTGACATCATTTCAACTATTCATTTTCACCAATCTATTATTTATGTTTATTTACTTTATTTCAACTTTATTTTTAAACTTTTGTATTTCTTTTATTTACGTAAAAATTTAAAACAACCCTTATTTTTTGAACAATGTCTGTTCCCAGCCCTTCCGTCCCTGTTGATAAAAAGGAGGAAATCGCTCAAATCGTGGCAGGAGCCGAGGAATTGAGTGAGAAAATGATGAGGCTGGCAGCTAATGACGGAACGATCGTCGAAGTGGACCAGGAGGTGGCTTTTAAGAGCAGACTCATCAGGGACATGATGGAGGTGAGAAGTTTAAAAGTTTTAAACTCAAATCCCAATTTCAGAACCTCGGTCTGATGGATTCGCCTGAGATTCCGTGCGAACCCCTTCCTGTTTCAAATGTGACTGGAAAGACTTTGGAGAAGATTCTGGAGTACTGTAAGGAGAAGAAGAATGAGGAATACACGCCCAAGGATGAGAAGGACGACCCCAGGATCAATCTGAGCCAGTGGGACAAGGAGTACTTGGAGGTGCCCTCGGAGCAACTCGTCGACATTCTCTTGGTTAGTTTCTTTTAATTACCCTAATTATCTTCAGGGAGCCAATTACCTGGACATTCCTGGAATCATCGACATCACCACTCAGAAGATTGCGAACATGGCTGATGGAAAGTCGGTGGAGCAGCTGAGGGACATGTTCGAATTGCAAAATGACTTTTCTTTCGAAGAAGAACGGGAGGTTCAGCAGCGATTCGCCTGGGTTGAACAGTAATATTTCGTTGTAGTTTGTATAAAAGTTTTATCTTAGATTAAATAAAGATCTAATGCCATTTTGTTCGATTTTTCGCGAGCAGAGATTGACATAAATTATTCATAAATTAAGCTGACTTAAATTATTCATTTTCAAACCAATACCTTTTTCTTTTCGAAATTGTCAATGGCTTGCAATTAGCTGCCTTGGCGGAACCAGGTCACCCGGTTCTTAAAATTCCAGGTGCCGTTTTTCGGAAACAAGTCATACTAGAAAAAGATCGGGCCCGAAAACATTAACCTAACCCTTCCGTCATACGAATGGGCCGGATCTGAAACATTGCACAACTTTGTTTTTTTTTTGCAGAAATTATTGTTGAAATACATATCCCTGCTGCTCGTAGAAATATTTTTTCTATTTTTTTATTGAACAATGAAAGATAATAATTGATCAGTAAATTGTGATTTTAATTTGTTTCAAAGTTGTAGTTTGGTTTTAATAAAGATCTAATGCCATTTTTCTGTTAAACTTTGTGGCGATTAATTTTTCCTTGCATCGAGCTTGTTATAACGGGGCCTATAGGGGACCTTTAAAACTATCTGCATCTCTATGTTTCACACGCTCATTTGCACGTTAGAAGCGCAGGTTAATTATATCTCCGTACCGAAAAGATTTGATTGGCTCAATTTGAAATCGGCCTTTTTTCTTACTTTACAAAAATAAATACTCAGCTTATACCGCAATGTTTAGTTTTGGGGGTTTTTAAACCAAATTTCGGGTGGTCATAGATTCAATGCTGCAATCAAATTTAAACACGAACCTCAAATAGGTAAACAAGCAGAAAACTCAAGGGAAAATAAAAGGTTTACTTCTTCCTTTTTTAAACAGTATTAAATTTTTTAACTTTAGCGAGTACAATCCAGCAACTGGTGGCTTATCCGGAAAGAATAATTTTTTCATGAAACATTCGCCCATTGTTCAAAACCAGAACTCCATGTTTCACACGCTTATTAACACAAAAAATGTACAGGATTACAGAATTTGCTTATGAGGAGAAATAAACGATGAGTTTAGATTTGACTGGCTTAATTTCGAGCTCTCAACATATATTGGGAATGTTTAAAATTTGATGTATTGTTTATGTAAATGTCAGTTTGTCATCAATTCACAGCTTCAGTAATTTTCGAAACCAAAAGCTAACTCGTAAATGGCACTGAGCCTTAGAACAGTTGCACTTCAAACATTGAGCTCAAAAAATTGGGTCATGTGATTTCGAATGGAATATACAACTTTACGTAGGGATTACATAGGTACTTTACATAGGGATATTGTTGCCAAGAAAAATGAATCTTGAAAATTGAAAACAAGTTCAGAAATTCAGTTTAAATAAATCAAACTAGATTTAGCATTCATGTCTGCAATCGAATATTCCCAATTTTTCAAGATACTTTCCCGATTTGCCGGGAAAATTCGGAAATGATGTAATGGACATCATTAAATCAAACCGTTTTTTTTGAAGAAGTATTGATTACCAAACTAAAATAATAAAAAATACTATTGTTTAAAGTTTTTTGTTTTACTTTTTAGTTTACATTCTTCTGTCTTTTTTATTTTTCATTAAAGCAAATTTAGAACAAAACATGCTACTTTGTTTGTTGTTTAACGACAATTGTTTTTCCATAGCGCGAGACCAGATGAGAACTGTGTTTCGAATATCTTCCAAGAACAATACTTTATTGAAACATTCGCGTAGAGTTCAAAACTACATTATTTTTTTTTCAAAGTTTCGTCAACCGTATTTTTTTAAACGCTGCAATTTCAACCTAAAACAAATTACCGTTTTACGTACTTTTCTTTCTCGATTATAGGCGAATTTTCAAACAGTGCGCAAAATTTCGATATTTTCAATTTGTAAATTGCTATGAAACCACACGAAGTTCAAAAAAACTGCTACCTGAATATGCCGTATATTACTCCACTGATGAGACTTCGATACAATTACAGACAACTTTAAATAAATATGTTTTTCGATAAAAGCTAAAAACAAATGAATAGATTTTATAGTACCGTGAAAAACGCGATCTTTACCGAGTATAATTGCGAATTGAAATTCTGGTATGAATTGTGCTTCGGAAGAAATATTGACATTGAGTAATTTCGCAAAACTGAAAAATTAAATTTTTGTTGCAAAATTTGAATTTTGTTGCAAAATTACATTCACAACAAAAAATATAAAAAAGACGCTTTTTATTTTTGCTTTCGCGCTTTAAGCTCAATTTCTTCTTTATTATCGCTTGCCTAATGCCATTTTCGGCAAAATGACGATTTTAAGATATTTTTATTCTCAGTTTTTTCTGAAGAAACTGAGAACAAATGATTGGAAATCATAGTTCAACAATTCTTTGATTAAATCGTCAAGGTTTTTCTTGTGACTTTGGAATTTGGCACTGTGAAATTGAAAAATGGAAATCGATGATAAAAAATAAATTTTTCTTTTTCTTTTGCAAAGTACAATCGGTTACACATAGCATAGAAAAATCATTCTTAAAGGAGCACTTTTGGATTATTTTTACAAAAAAAAATTTATTTAAAAATATTTTTTATTCAATGTTCCAAAAATGTTTGAACCAGAAGCAGGTCCTTGCACGCTGCATCAATTGTGAACAAAGTTCATTTTGGGCGTAAAGGAAACTGCTATCGGAAAATCCGATTTTTTATTCGAGCGTTAATGAAACTTCGACACGATCGAATAAATAAGTTTTTTCTGAAAAAAATAAATGAATGGAATTTATAGTACCGTGAAATATACGATCTCCATTAATTATGATAACTAAATGCCATTTGAAACTTTGATAAAAATTGTGCTTCCGAAGAAACATAGACACTGAGTAATTTCACAAACCTGAAAAATTCAATTTTTTTTTTGCAAAATTTGAAATCCATTCAAAACAAAAACATAAAAGAGCTGCTTTTCTATTAGCTTTCGCGCTTTGTGCCCAATTTCTCCACTATTTTCGCATGCCTAACGCCATTCACGGCAAAATGACGATTTTAAGATATTTTTGTGCATTTTCATGATTTATATAGTTGCTTGGAAAGTTTCTTTCAAACTCTATGCCAAATTTTGTCGTTGAAGAGGAGAGGCTCTCCGAACTTGAGGCGGCCAAATTTTGTATGTTATTCTTAAAGTTTCAGTCAAACCTCGTTTGGAAGGTCAACTGCTACCGTCACCAGTATTCTGTAGCTTTTTGAGAAGTTTTGGTAAAAGCCGCTTTTCCCCAGTTTCTTTGCAATTAACACCTATACTTTAAAATGAGAGTACTGCTATTTGAAGTGTTTCCCCATGTTCCACTAATTATGACATAACATCAAATTAAACATTGTTAGTCAAACAACTTAAAACAAAAAATTAAAAATCTTATTACATTGGGGCTCACATCTCACAAAGAGACAAATTGCAATTTGAAGTTTTTGTCTTAAACTGTGCTCTTCAAGAAACATTGACATTGAGTAATTTTGCAAAACTTAAAAAATACCCACTGTATTGCAAAATTGGATTGATTTTCCAGGAAAAAAATTATTTGTCTTGTCACAAATGTTAGCGAATGTAACATCACGAATTTACTTTCGCTGAATGTTTCGCCTAATGGCAAATAGAATCATTTGTGACAGGCGACGTTCGTGCTTTACCAATTTATGTTTTCATTCAATTTTTGTATGCTGGTTTGTATTTATATCAAATTATCGTTATAATCAGTCCCAATCAATATTCGTCTGTTACATCATCTGCGCTTCACAAAAAGCGATGTTCAAAATATCGCTTTTTCTACACGGCCCCGCTTTTAATTGCCTATAAATTTGGTCACCTCAGTCAATTGACATCATTTCAACTATTCAGTTTCTATTTTCCATTTCTTTTATTTATTTGTAAAAATTTAAAACAACCCTTATTTTTAGAACAATGTCTGTTCCCAGCTCCCCCGTTGAGAAGAAGGAGGAAATCAAGGAAATCGTGGGAGGAGCCGAGGAATTGAGTGAGAAAATGATGAGGCTGGTAGCTAATGATGGAACGATCGTCGAAGTGGACCAGGAGGTGGCTTTTAAGAGCAGACTCATCAGGGACATGATGGAGGTGAGAAGTTTAAAAGTTTTAAACTCAAATCCCAATTTCAGAACCTCGGTCTGATGGATTCGCCTGAGATTCCGTGCGAACCCCTTCCTGTTTCAAATGTGACTGGAAAGACTTTGGAGAAGATTCTGGAGTACTGTAAGGAGAAGAAGAATGAGGAATACACGCCCAAGGATGAGAAGGACGACCCCAGGATCAATCTGAGCCAGTGGGACAAGGAGTACTTGGAGGTGCCCTCGGAGCAACTCGTCGACATTCTCTTGGTTAGTTTCTTTTAATTACCCTAATTATCTTCAGGGAGCCAATTACCTGGACATTCCTGGAATCATCGACATCACCACTCAGAAGATTGCGAACATGGCTGATGGAAAGTCGGTGGAGCAGCTGAGGGACATGTTCGAATTGCAAAATGACTTTTCTTTCGAAGAAGAACGCGAGGTTCAGCAGCGATTCGCCTGGGTTGAGCAGTAAAGTGTAATTGTAATTTGCTTTTATGAAATAAAGAATTTAATAAAGATCTAATGCCATTTTTTGTTGGAAACGCTTTACCATAAGACCTATTGCAAATTATAGTTCTGGCATTTATTCTACTCTCAAAGAAACATTAAAATTGAGTAATTTCTAAAAACTAAAAAAATATACCAAAATCAAAAAATAAAATCTAAAAATATAACTTTAGGAAAGGTCCGTGGGCGAGGAGTATACGTGCTTTGACTAAATCCAGAAACGATGCAACTTTAGCAAAAAACAAAAATTAATTTAAAAACATTGTGAAATTTAAAAACATTGTTAGTTTAGATGACATTTGTAATAATTTCTGTCAAATTTTCACGGAGAATGACCCTTAATCGTAAAAGAAAAGAAAATATGGTCGTTTCATTGTAAACACAAATAGTATTTACCGAAATTTTTAGTTGTTTGGATGTTTCACCAAAATTTAAACATTTCAGTTCAGCCAGACTCTTTAATCGTATCTGCTAGATATACACAAAATAGCATTTAAAAATTCGGAAAAATCCAATATTTTTTAAAACACTTGTTTTCAAACACATAAGAAGAGAAACGTTCAAAGGTGAGACGTTTTTTTGAAACATTAAACAAAGAAAAAAGGCAATTGTAAAAGCTAAACTAAAAACTTTCAAAATCGATATTCGCAGGACCAAAAATTTTAAGAAATTTTCGGACATATCAAAATTCACTAATTCAAAATTTCGGAACAAAGGAAAGAATTTTGTGATCGATGACGCAATTAAAAAAAAATGAGCTAAGGCAAATCAAGAAAGCTACCAGAAAAGCTAAACGAAAGCCATCTGAACACAGATGTATTAAACCTTGGTTTCAACTTTTTCAGGTTTTATTTTTTTTAGGGCATCGCTTCTGGAGGAAAATTTTACTAGCATGATAGGAAATAATCAAATAAGCAGGTGTGTTTGGTTTTAAATTAATTTGGTTTAAATCTAGACTAAATTTTTATTTTTACATTTAATAAATACAACATGCTTTGTGAATGATCTACAGTATTCCACCAAAAAGAGTATCATAAAAATATGTTTTTCCGTGAAAAACCGTGGAAAATTTGCTGAACTTTTTCGTTTGTGGTCTAAATTTAGAATAATAGTCATATCCTGTAGTTAATTTGCCAGCAATTAGAATTTTAATTTTTAGGATTGTGGTCTAAATTGAGAATAAAGTGACCGTAGAGTAATGTGATTAGTGAAAAAATCAGTCAGAAATTTTATAAAAGAAAAGCAGGTGGCAATTGCAAAGGCGGCGGCCCAAATTATTATTTCAATGCTAATTGTGCCAACTATTTCTCAATTTTGACCCGAAATCAAAAACTCTCCCGGAAAGGAGAAATAACAAATGAAATCTGATTGTGAACGAAAACAAACATTCAAAACCGGCATTCTCAAAACCACTATTTTAGAAATTTGGCTAATTTATGATTCAATGGAAAGTAAGGAAAGGTCTACAAAACACAGATGTGTTTGAGCTGGGTTTGAAATTGTTAGGATTTTTTGTTTTTCTCGACCAAACAAATGTTCTTTAATGTTTATATTTTTTTCCTTTTGTTTCAAAAAAATTCAGGTTATATTTTAGGTCAAAACTTTTCGAGAAATATTTTACGAGCCGGAAGAAAAATATTCGAAAGAACAGGTATTTTTGGTTTAATGTTGGTTTTGTTTAAATCTCTCTTGTTTTGCTAAAACAAAATTTTCAATTTTAACATTTTACAATTTACAGAAATTAAATCGTCAATATAAAATGCTTTGTGAATGATGCACTACAGTATTCCAACAAGAAATAGAACCATAAAACTCTGTGTTATCCGTGAAAATGAAAGATACAGTCAGTAACCGTTGAAAATTTGCCTAATTTTGGTGTTTGGTCTAAATTTAGACAAATACTCAACATATGCCCTTTAGTTAATTTTCCTGCAATTAGCATTTTAATTTTTAGTATTGTGGTCATAATTCAGAATAAACTTTTAGTGTTCAATTACCATTTTTGCTAATTGAACAATTGAAGTTTATTCTCAATTCATACCACAACCCAAAAGCAAATATATTTAAGGACGAAAGGAAAAAAATTTATTTTAGACCTGCTGTAGAGAATGTAAAGAAGAAGAAATGTGAATTTTTTCAGAAATATTTTTATTTGGATGTTTCAATTAAATGTGAAAGATTTCAGTTAGCCACTCAATTAGTCACACACAGCTTGTACAAAAAGTAAATTTAATAGCCCAAAATCGGAATAACCTGAATTTTAAAAAAAAGTCAATGTTCAAAAATATAATTGTTCCAAATTAAAATCGCACAGACCAGTCTGAATGTGAAATCATTCGTTTTTTTAGAACTCAAAATTAATAAACAAGTGAAAGCACTTTCGGATCTATCACATAATTTAGAAAAAATGTGCAAAATCAACAACAACAAAAAACCCAGAAAAGCTAAACGAAAGCATTCATAAAACAGATGTGTTTGAGCTGAGTTTGAACTTGTTACAATTTTTTTTGTTTTTCTTCGCCAAACAAATATAAAAATATATATTCTTTCTTTTTGACTCAAAAATTTTCAGGTTATATTTCAAGACAGTATTTTTTTAAAGAAATATTTCACTAGCAAAATTGTGAATTTTCAAAGAAGCAGGTATGTTTGATTTTGAATTCGTTTTGCTTAAATTTCTCTTGTCTTATATGGTTCTAAATTTTAAATTTTACATTCATCACAGAAGCTAGAACAGTCGAAAATATGGCATGCTTGGCGAATGATCTACCAAGAAATAGTATTATAAAATTCTCTGAAATCCGTGGAAATGGAAGATACAGTAACCATAGTGAATTTGCTTAATATTTTGGTTTTTGGTCTCAATTTAGAATACCAACATATGCCCTGTAGTTAATTTTCCAGCAATTTGCATTTTATTTTTGGGATTGTGGTCACAATTGAGAATAAACTTTTATTGTTCAATCAGCATTTTTGCTAACTGAACAATTAAAGTTATTCTTAATTGAGACCACAAAAACTCACTGTAACCCAAAAAAATTGTCGGTTTCTGACCTATGACGCAATTAAAAATAAATGAGCCAAGGCAAATCAAGAAAGCTACCACAAAAGCTAAACGAAAGCCATCTGAACACAAATGTGTTGTTTCACCTTACGAATTTTTTGGTTTTTCTTGACTAAACAGATATTCTATGGCATTATTTCGCTTCCACAATTTTGTCTGCCAACATTTTCAGGTTTTCTTTTAGGGCAACGCTTCTGGAGGAAAATTTTACTAGCATGATGGAAAATAAATAAATAAGCAGTAGTGTTTGTTTAAATCTAGTTTTACTAAAACTAAATTTTTATTTTTACATTTAACAAATATACACCAAAAAAGAGTATCATAAAAATCTATGAGTATTATGTGATAAAAAACCGTGAAAAACTTGAATAATTTAGAATAATAACTGTAGTTAATTTGTAATAATGTGATTTGTTCAAAAGCCAGAAATTTCAGAAAAGAAAAGCAGGTGGAAATTACAAAGGCGGCGGCTCAAATTATTATTTCAATGCCAACATTTTGATTTAAATTTCAATGCCAATTGTGCCAACTATTTCTCAAATCAGATCAGAAATCAAAAACTCTCTCAGAAAAGGGAAATAATGAATGAAATCTGATGTGAACGAAAACAAACATTCAAAACCGATTCTCGAGATCACTATTTTAGAAATTTGGCCACTTTATGATTCCATGGAAATTAAGAAAAGGTCTACCGGCTCAGTATTAGTTTTCCCCAAACTGTTGTGGAGAATGGGGAAGAAAACGAAATATGGTGACACGGTAAGCAACTAAAATTTAGGGACGCATACGTATGGCAACTTGACACATGACAACCCGGACGAATTGCGCTCCCGGCCATATTGTGATGTAACTGCCTTGTAACCTGGATGTTTTGCAACTTTCCTTTTTTGCGAGTGAGTCTTTTCGCTCTGGTCTCATATTGCGCTCAGCTCGTTTCGGAACGTTGCCACCTTGAAAGGAGTACTGTTTGTAATCGGGACGGATTGCAACTGGGACGTTTCGCAACCTAATTAGGATATTTATTTTATCGAAACAACGAAAATGAAAAGGCAAATGTATTCTAATTAGGTTGCGAAACGGCCCAGTTCAAATCGTCCAGGTGTCAATTCGTCTAGCTTGCCATTTGAACCGGCTTTAAAATACGGACTTTTGCGATTCGTCGCGTTTCAATTTGGCCCATCGCAATGTATCCCGGTGAAATCCGTACACATTGCAAACCACTGACAAAGGTTGCAATTCGTCCGGGTTGCCATGTGACAAGTTGCCACCCGTATGCGTCCCAAAATTTACTGAAAGTTTAAGTATTTGGATGTTTCAATTAATTGTGAAACATTTAATTTAGCCCGACTCAAACAGTCGCACTCCGCTTGTACAAAAAGTCATTTTTATTGCCCCAAAAAGGAATGACCTGAATTTTAATAAATATCAACGTTCAATAAAAGAATTGTTTCAAAATACAAAAGTACCGACAAGTATGAGTGTGAAATCATTCGTTTTTACGGAAGATTCGAAAACGAAAAATGAAAATGTAGTAATGAAAAACGAAAAACTTCCAAAACACAATTTTTAGAAATATCTATTTTTACAAATAACAAGCGAAGGCACTTTCTGATCTATCACGTAATTAAGAAAAAATATGAAAATCAAAAAAGCTACCAGAAAAGCTAAACAAAAGCAATTATAGCACAGATGTGGTTGAGCTGGGTTTAAACTTGTTACGAATGTTTAGTTTTTTTTTGGCCACACAAATATTCTTTATTTATAATTTTATTCTTTTCCTTAATGACTCGGAAAATTTCAGGTTTTTTTAGAACGCTTCTCAAAGAGAATTTTACGAGCAAGAAGGGAGATATTTGAATGAGCAGGTCTGTTTGGATATAGATTAGTTTTGCTTGATTTTCTCTTGTTTTATTAAAAATAAATTTTTAATTTCAACATTTTTCAATTTACAGAAGGTAGTTCAATTTGAACTGTTTAAAACTGTTATGTCTTTTGTTCAAAAACTGTTCAAAATTATATTATGCTTTGTGAACGATCTACAGTTTTTCAACAAGAAACAGTATTATAAAAATCTCTGTAATCCGTGGAAATGGAAGGTACAGTAACCATGGAAAATTTCATTTTTTCGTTTTTGGTCTAAATTTAGAATAAAACTCAACATGTCCTGTAGTTAATTTTCTCGCAATTAGCAGTTTAATTTTTATGATTGTGGTCTAAATTGAGAATAAACTTTTATTGTCAGTGACCGAAGAATATTGTAATTTCAGAAAAAAAGCAAAGGCTAGGAGCCAACAATTTTTGAATTCAGACCAGAAATCAAAAACTCTCCCATAAAGGAGAAATAATGAATGAAATCTGCTTGGGAATAAAAAAAAGTTGAAACCGATATTCTCAAAACCATTGTTTTAGAAATTTGGCCACTTCGATTCCACGGAAATTGAGAAAATATCGACAATCAAAGCTAAGACATTATACATTTCGTGAACAACGAGATGAAAAAATGAAATGAACAGGTTCAATTTTAACGATGATAATCAAAATTCAGGCTTTTTACAGAGCCCAGAGCTAAAACACATTATCAGTATAAAAATGAAATCATTCTTCACAGAAGTTAGATGGAAAATATTACATGCTTTGTGAATGATCTACAGTATTCCACAAAGAAATTGTATTAAAATAATCTCTGTAATCCGTAGAAATGGAAGCTACAGTAACCATGGAAAATTTGATTTTTTCGTTTTTGGTCGAAATTCAGAATAATAACATATGTCCTGTAGTTAATTTTCCTGCAATTAGAATTTTAATTTTTAGCATTGTGGTCTAAATTGAGAATAAACATACGACTTTGCAGACAATTCAAGGCGTTTTCTTTGTTATGGTGTATTTCCAACGAATAGTCGGCGACTTTTCGACTTTCTTGTGTTTTGAGCGTATTTAACAACTGGTAGTTTCAAACATTGAAGTGAATACAAATAAAACAAGCAAAACAGCATTGTAAAAGAGGAGTGCGCAGGCAATTTATTAATCGTGGCGACACCAAATGTACATAGTCCTTAAGAAATTTCCGTTTTCCTTGTTTCATTTATGGAAACGCACTATATTTTTTTCTAATCTAGATCGTTGGATGTTGCGTATGGGATATTCAGGCATCGCTAGCAGGCAAATCACATAGCGTCGCAACAAGGTGATATCAAACAAAAACAATTTTCTCTTAAACAATCAATAAATTTTGGGACTATCGATGGATTTGAGATTTAAGCGCTTAGCACCTACTGTCTGGTAAAACATTAATGATTTGTTTTCCTTTTCTGCTACTTAAGTAAAAAAAAAGAAAAATAAAAGCAATTTCCAACTTCAGAGGAACCGAATTAAAAAAAAACTGTCGTTAATATTATAAAAAAAATCTGCGTTAATATATATATATCTGTCTCTGGATGACTTCAATGTTTTGCTGTCATCGGATACTTTTCAGATGTGTACGCAGCCAATGATCGTTTATTTTGTTACAGTTTTATGTTTGAGATGGTTGTATTTTGCGAATTGAATACTCAGCCAACGGTAGCAGCCGAATGAGTAAAGCTCTTACTGCTTTGTATTCCACCGAGAAACAGTATCTTTCCTATTTTTTTAAATGCTAATTGAACAAAAAAAATTCCATTCTTAATTGAGACCAAAAAGAAATTGGTTTTAAATTCGTTTTGCATACATTTCTCTTGTTTTATTGAAATTAATTTTTGAAATTTTACACATTACATTCTTCACAGAATAAATACAGTATTCCACCAAGAAATTGTTTTATCAAAATCTGTGTAATCTGTGGTAATGGAAGGTACAGTAACCATGAAAAATTTGCTTAATTTTTTGGTTTTTGGTCAAAATTTAGAATAATAATATATGTCCTGTAGTTAATTTTCCAGAAATTAGCATTTTAATTTTTGGGATTGTGGTCGAATTGAGAATTATCTTTTATTGTTCAATTAGAATTTTTTTTTGTTCAATTAGAAATTTTGGCCAATAGAACAATTTAAGTTGAGAAAACAACCCAGAAGCAAATATATTTAAGGACGATTTTCAAGCACTTTGTTGCCAACAAAACTTATTCAAACGATAAAATATACGAATAAATTTACAAACAAATATTTACAAAAATGAAAAAAATAAAATGAGCTAGGGAACAATAATCCTTTTTTACGTTGGAAAAGCGTTGGCAAAATTGATCTTTTCAGTAGAATACACACTTGAAACATACAACCGGAAAGTAAATTATTATTTCTCCGAAATACAACAAAGTGAAGCAAAACCTTTTTTTGACAAACTGGACACAACATTCATTTATTTTTCCGAGACAATTTTAATTGTTTAAAATCAATTTACACACTCATTGCAAATAAAATCTTACCGTAACCTAATGAACCTGTCGTTCTTCTTTTCCGTTTCTGGCGAGTTCTTGACAAAAATGAGGAAAACATTTATTTGGTATAAAAACACAATGTTGAAGCCTTACAACAATTTTAAACAAAGTTATAATTTTATTTTCGCCAAAAAACTTTTCGAGGTTTTTCGATTTTTTCAAAATACAAGCACTCAAAAGTGAGCAATTTCAATTCTAGACAAAATTTTCAGTAAACTAAGTTTATAAAACTCTTTTTACCCGAAGTGCTCAAACAACTCAAGGGTAACAAGCATTTTTGGCGCGTTTCGCACTTTTGCGCGTTCATTCTCGTACTTGAGCGCTTTCCGAAACTTTCCGTACCCGATAGATTAATATTTTTCAGAAAGAATGAAAATTCAATTTTCAATACAAACCAATTTACAAGCAGAGACAAATCCGACAACTGGTAAAGTCCCTTCGATTGAGAAAACCTCAGAATTTAAAATATGAGAAAAACGATGTTTTGAATGTGTACTTATAGCACTGTTTTACGACTTTTAGTGAATTTTCGTTTGAACCTGGAAGCTATAAAGCAGAAGATGTTTAATTAAAAATTAAAATGTTTTCGCTGAAGCTTGAACAATGTTTGAACAAAGTGTCAAACTTCTTAAAATGCTGAAACTTACGGATACAATAAACCAAATAGTTATAATATTTTGGTTTTGGTCTAAATTGTGAGATGAAACTTCAAACGCCAATTGGATAGTTTCGTAAGTTTTTAAGAGATTGTATGAATTTTGAAATAGAACCGTCAATGCGAATACTTTGTGTTTTCACAGAACATTGAAGAAAATTTTGAAGCACAGTTTTCGAACCAACATTGAATGATTGCCTATCAATTCAGCAAAACTGAAGTTTATTGAAAATTCAAGTACTCGGTATAAGAAAAGCCTACATCAACCTTTCTTGATTGTTTCCGTGTTCTATATATAGAACTGTTTTTTTTAAAGAAAAAGCATTTTTGACAAAGTTGGATACCGAATAGTAGAAAAGTTGATAAATGTTAAGTAACTTACAATGTCTGAAACACTGCAGTGACAAAGAAGCTAAAACTTAACAGTAAACGATTAATATTCCTTCAGTTAGAAATCCAAATGAATAAAATGAAGGGTAAGCCTACAGTAAGAAAATGAAAGCTGGCTACGCAATTAACATGCGAATTCAGTCAGTTAATGTTTATGAAAAATTGCGACCAAAAACCACATAAACTCGGTGAGGCATGCTAATGATTGGAATTCAAAAATCAATGCAAACCAAATTACAAACAATTCCCAAATTTTTAAAATCGGTCTTTTTTTGAAATTTTTGAAATTCGGAAAAATGGAAAATTTCTGAATATATTATCGTTTCGCCCCAAGGTCACGACGTACAAACAGACAAAAACAAATTTAAAAATAGGAAACTACCAGAAATGTCGGACGG
Source organism: Oscheius myriophilus (assembly GCA_964057215.1). NCBI lineage: Eukaryota > Metazoa > Nematoda > Chromadorea > Rhabditida > Rhabditidae > Oscheius > Oscheius myriophilus. The sequence continues at coordinate 1,330,521 of OZ059906.1, forward strand.
GCTCGTCAGGTGACAATCCAACAACTGGTAAAGTTCCTCGGATTGAGAAAACAATATATTAAAAAATATGAGGAAACTGATGTTTCTATTTGTATTAAAGATTGGTTTTACGATTTTTTGAGAATTCGATGACGCATTGAACAAAGGGTGAAACACCTTAAAATTGTATTTTTACAAAATTACAAAAATTAGTTTTAAGACTTTTAGGTCGAACAATATTTGCAGATTGGGTAGTTCAGTATGCTTTAAAGAAAGTATACGACTTGTGAACTAGGACCGTCAAAGCGAATATTTTGTGTACTTTTAAGGAAAAGTTTGCACAACAGGTTTCTAACCAACAACGAAAAATTACAGTAACCTACCAATTTTGCAAAACAGAAGATGTTTTTGAAAATTTAAGTACTCAGTATAAGAAAATTCTACCTCAACCTTTTTGATCGTTTCCGTGTTTGAGTGTTGTTCAGAATAATTTTTCAGAAAGATGGAGCAAGTATGATGCGATAAGAGCAAAAATTAACACATACTGTGTAACTAATCATTTCTGAAACATTTCAGTGATCAAAGAACCTAAAACTTACAAAATGCGAAGAATGTAGTGTTCAGATAGAAATCCAAAATCAACACATTCAGTTGCCCGCAGTCAGAAAATGAAAGCTGGCTACGCAATTAACATTACAATGCTAATTGCAATGTTAATTAAAATTTCTTCTCAATTGTGACCACAAACCAAAAATCCCAGTAAATAATGCTAATGCAATTTGACAGACAATGCAAATAAAATTGCAATGAATTCTCTAATTTTTGAAATTCGTACAAACAGAAAAAAATGAACTTAGAGATAGGAGCTACCAGAAATGTCAGACAGGCTCGTTACGTGACAATCCAACAACTAGTAAACTCCCTGGGCTTCAGAAAAACTCAGAATTCAAAAAATTTGAGGAAAACGATGTTTTCAATATGTACAATATTAAAGTTTTACTGTTTTACGACTTTGAGTGAATTGTCGTTTGAACCTGGAAAATACAAAGCAGTGAATTTAAAATTGAAAAATAAAACTGCTTTAGAATTGTAAACTACGGGGCAGAACAATTTTTGCTGAACAACAAATAAACATCGTGTCAAACACCTTAAAATTGTAGAACTTCTACGAGTACAAACATAAAAATGGTTAAAATATTTTCGTTTTGGTCAAAATTGTGAATAATAAAATTTCAAATGCCAATTTGGGTAGTTCAGCATGTTTTAAAGAAATAATACGATTTGCGAACTTGAACGGGTAATGCGAGTACTTTGTGTTTTTTTAAAGAACGTCGAAGAAAAGTTTGCACAATAGGTTTCAAACCAACATTGAATAATCTATCAGTTTTTTTCAAGCTTATTCGAACTTTAAGTACTCCGTATAAGAAAACCCCACCTCAACCTTTCTTGATCGTTTTTGTGTCCTATATATTCAATTGTTATTTAGAAAAAGCGTTTTTGACAAATATGGACAGGGATAAGTAGAAATGTTGAGAAATGTTGAGCAACTAACCGTGCCTAAAACATTGCAGTGAAAAAACTTACAATATATGAAGAATATAGCCTTCAGATAGAAATCCAAAATCAACACATTGAAGGGTGCCCTTAGTAAGAAAATGAAAGCTGGCTAACCCAATTAACATTTCAATGCTAATTTAGTCAATAAAAATTTATTCTCAATTGTGACCACAAACCAAAAATCCCAGTGAAGGATGCTAATGAATGAAATTTGATAGTCAATGCAAACAAAATTACCATAAATGCCCATATTTTCGAAATAAAACAAGCCAAATAAAAGCAAAATTTTTAAATTCTTAAACCTTGGAAGTGGAAGATAAACAATAGTAACCTTGGAAAATTTGCTAATTATTTGATTTTTGGTCAAAATTTAGAATAATACTCATAACCTGTAGTTAATTTTCCAGCGATTAGCATTTTAAATTTAAGGGTTGTGGTCTAAATCGAGAATAAACTTTAATTATCAGTGACTGAAGAATACTGTAATTAGTTAAAAAGTCAATCAGAAATCAACGATCGTTGTTAAATGTCTGTGCACTCCTCTTTTACAGTGCTCTTTCGTTTATTACATCTCTGTTCACTTCAATCTTTCAAAAACTTTTTGGTTAAATACTTGTCATTTTTCAAGATTGCCCGAATGTCGAAAACCGCCCCTTGGAAACAGACTATACATAGTGTCATAGTAGCCACAATAAATAAATAGAATTTTAGATTTTGATGGATGTTTCAATTAAATGTGAAACTTTTCAGTTTAGCCAGGTGCGATTGCTCGTATTTTCTTCTCAAGGTGCAAAAAACGTTGTGAACTGAATTTAAATATTTGGAAAATCCAATATTTAGTAAAATTCTTGATTCAAAATTCAATGGAAGAGACAATTTTGACTGTGAATTTAATTGTTTTTTAGACGAAGAAAAAAAGGCAAAGGTAGTTTACACGGGAAACTTTCCAAATCATTATTTGCGTGACCAATTGAAATTAAGATACGCGTAATTAACAAAAATATGAGCTAAGCAAAATCAACAAAGCTATCAGAAAAGCTAAACGAAAGCAATCTGAACACAGATTTTTTTTAACTTGGGAATTTTTCTTGGACTATATAAATATATATATATATATTTTTTTCTTTTGTCTCAAAAAAAATTTCAGATTTTATTTTAAGACAGTATTTTTTAAGGAATATTTCACTAGCAAAATGGGAAATTTTCAAATAAGGGGGTATGTTATATTTTATATTCATTTGGTTTAAATTTCTTTTGTTTTTTTTTAAAACTAAATTTTTAATTTCAACATTTTACATTCTTGAATGTAGTCCACAGTATTCCACCAAAAAACAGTATCATAAAAACCGTATGCAATCTGTGGAATTTGAAGATACAGTAGCCGTGGAAAATTTGCCTAATTTTTTGGTTTTGGTCTAAATTTGGAATATTACTCAACATATGTCCTTCAGTTAATTTTCCAGCAATTAGCATTATAATTTTTAGGATTGTGGTCTTAATTAAGAATAAACTTTTATTGTTCAATTAGCATTTTAATTATAACTGAGCAAATAAAATTTATTCTCAACTGGGACCACAACAAAGAAACAAAAATAGTCAAAGACGATTTTCAAGCACTTTTTGGCAAACAAAACGTATTCAAACGATGAAATATACGAATAAATTTACAAACAAAAATATTTACAAAAAACGAACAGCATAAAATGAGTTAGAGAACAATATTCATGTTCGTATTCGATGAGAACAGTGCAAAATTAATCTTTTCATTAAAATACAGAGTTGAAACACAGAGGGAAAAACATACAACAGGCACAGAAATTAAAAATATTCCCGCAATACAACAAAATGAGGCAAATCCTTTTTTTACAAACAGAACACACCGTTTATTTAATTTTCAGACGCGATTAAATAAATTTGAGTTCTCATTGCAAATTTAAAATCTTACCGTAACCTAATAAAAATGTCGTTCTCCTTTTTCTTTTCTGGTGAGTCGTAGGCCTTTGGTCCATGAACCTTTCAGAACCACATATACTTTTTTGACAAAGCTTGAGCAAAATTCATGACATCGTGAGGGACTAACCATATCTGAGAGTTAACAGTAAGCAAAGAAGGTGAAACATACAGTAAACTAAGAACTTTTCATGTAGAATACCGAAATCAGCACGATGAAAGGGAAACATATGTCTACGAAAGGAATATAGTAGAATATAGGTAAAAATTTGGAATGGATCTAAATGCTTCACATAGCCTTTATTCATTTTAATTCCAGTGATTTACTCGGAGTCGTCTTCTGTCCGATGTCCTCGTTCTGCTGTCCGTCGTTCTTGTTATTATCCTCAGGCTTGTCTTTTCCTGCGTTTCTCTGTCCTCGCCAAAATCTTCAGCAGCGATCGGATCCTTCTTCTTTGTCTTGACTTTGTTCGTCTTCTCAACCAGCAGATCATCATACTCCTTTCCACTTGCAATACGATTGAAGATCTAAAAAGAATTCGAAATATAAACAAGGGAGCCAAATTGTACCTGTTTGACGTTGTCCCTCAACATCGGTTTGGTCTTAACCAGTTCCAAAGCATCCCTTGTTTTCTCCGCATTTTTGTGGAAGGCGTGCTCGAGATAGAACCATAGTTGGCCTTGAAGGAATTTTTCCTTAAAGTTCTTGAGTTTAAACAATTATTCCTTTAACTTACATCGACATGAAGGATGGGGTTGACCAATTCGTCCAGACGAGGATCCAGCAGGGCCTTTGTGATCTGGAGCCTTTGCGTGTGGCGCAAGTCGTATTTGCTCCAATGATCGAGCTCTTGTCTTCCCTTATTCGAGGGCATGGGCCGGCTGAAGTTGGTGGTTCGGGCTCTGACTTCCTTGAATAACTCATCGTCCTGAAAAAATTAGCCAGATTTTCGGGAACAGTAAGTTACATACTGTCATGGGAAGTGTGGGTTTTCCGGTGACCACTTCGTCCGAAGGAGTCTTGTCTTTTTTGCCGAGTTCTGCTCCTCCCACGACGAATTTCCCGACAAATTGTTCGTATTTTTTCAGAAGCACCGATTGATCCTTCAATTTGGAATCCTTGACCTTCAGGAGCGCGTCTTTTTGGACGGATGTAGCTCTGGCTTCGTCGGTCTCCGTCTTCGAATTCTTTAGCTGTTTGAGGAGTTCCTCTTTCTCCCAGCCTTCTTTTTCCTCCTTTTCCTCCACTTTCTGCGCAAGCTCCTTGTTGTTCTCTTCAGCACGAGCAGCTTTTTCCAGTGACGATTTGAGCTTCTCTTTGGTTTTCGCCAACTCCCGTCGCAAAGCTTGTTCGACTTGGCTGCCTCCGGTTTGGTTTGCAGCTGCTTGAGGTGACTTTTCCTTGGGTGGTTCCGGAGTCTTGATAAAGACACTGTTGGCGATAGAAGTGTCGAGGTCGACTTCGCTTTCGACTAAACGGAATCATTCCTTTCGTAAATTTTTTTTTGAATCGAGTATATCCCACATCTCGCACTACGCATTTCTCTCTTTTCTCTCAGTACCCAAATACTTTGGCGCAAATAAAAACTTAGCAGCCGAGAGCTTCGAATTTTGGTTTTCGGATTAAAACAACAACTTTCGCAACGCCCCTGCTTACTAACTTCCCTTCACTCACAGTTCGGCAGAGTCTCCTCAAAAGCACGTCTTTCTGCCTCGGAGGTATTGCACTCAGAACTCGTTGAGGCGGATCGACGAGTAACCCTTACGGTCCTTGTATCTTTCGACTTTTTCTTTTTACCTTAAACCAATTACTTAAAAATTTACCAGAAACCAACTCATTTTCCAAAGGAAGACCTCTTGTGGGGGGAGCATAAAAAGAAAATCAGAGAGAAACATTCAATTTTTTTCGTGGTAAATTATAAAACTGAATATTAGATATGCAAAGCAAGAGAAAAAAGTTGTGGTCATAATTAGCCTTCATATGCTAACGGTTATTTTTTAATGCTAAATCAGCTCTTTTTCATAACCCAAAAAAAAACCAAAAACTTTCAATACAAGGGAAAAAATTATATCCAATCTGATCGCAAATCAAATTAGGACACTTCTCAATTTGTGTTTAAAAATTCATGTGAAACGAAAAAAGTGAGCTCTAATTAGCTTCAGAAATTTTTTGTAATACAAACATTAAGTTTGGTTACAAAAAGGAAATTGTGAGATGGAAATTGCGAAATAAAATATTTAAAGTTTTCGCTATTGGTAGGATCTTTTTCAAAAGTTGTTCAATCACTAATTGTATTTTAAAGAAGATTTAATGATATATTTAAAATGTTGACAAGAAAACGGCGAAAATGATAAAAACTGATTTTGTAACAGTAATAAAGGTGAAAACGGGTCATTTTGGGAAAAAGTCCTTTCTGGAAATCTTTTTAATGGATTTACGTTGTTTTTACCTATTCTCCAAAAAAACAGAGAAATCTACTTCGCCATTCAAACAAGCCCGTTTTTACCTTTCTTATTTTTAAATTAATTTTAAACAGTTTTCACCAATTTGTTGTTAACATTTTTGGTTTATCAAAATTCCAAACTTTTTCCGCATCAAACAGTTTTCAATACTTGCTTTGCGTAACTTATAAAAAAGTTCCAAACGGAAAATCCAACATTTTCACAAATTCAACGAAAATTGCCGAAAGGTTCCTTGATTTTCAGCAATGTGCTGAATCTTCAATCTCAAATAAAAAGAGAACAAAATGTCTGTTCAGCTTGAAATTGAATTCTTAAAAATCGAACAAGAAATGCCTTTGAAAATTCACAATATCAAATTGACTGCTATTTTATCAGAAACAAACAAATAAACAAACCACCCCAGCCTTTTTCCGGAAAACCCACATTAGTCCGCACTTGCCATTTGCAAGTTTGCACATTTTCTATTAACTTAACTTAAGAGCAAAACAAAATTTGGATTGTGTTGCTTTCTTGTTTCACCAAAAACAAATGTTTTTTGGGTGGCTTGCAATTCAATTTTTTTTGGCAGATTAAACCAAAGATTGTTAAGAAGTTTGTTGACGTTTTATAGATATATGCTATGAAAAACGGTCTTCGGCCGATAGAAAAGGCGGCTATGAAAAAAGAGCTTTGCCTTATTCATAGTTGGAAAAAATGTCGGCCCGTATCCGGACCGATTTTTTTCCAACTTCGAATAATGCAATACACTTTGTGATGGTCTTAAAACATATTATAAGATGAAAAAACGCCATACAAACAATTTTTGCTAGTGGTCAAAACGAAACTGACCCAATACTGCCTGGCCTACTTTTTCTATATTCAAAGCGTGGGTATTCGGTGAAGGCTTGGGTGGTTTGGTTATTTGTTTCCTTCTGACAAAATAGCAGTCAATTTGAAATAGTGAATTTTCAAATGGATTTCTTGTTCGATTTTCAAGAATTCAATTTCAAGCTGAACAGACATTTTGTTCTCTTTTTATACACCCTTTACCCGAACCACCCCATCTCTTGCGGGTCGTTTTTTCAAACAATAATATGACTGGCTTCTTGCAAAAAACCAAAAATTTGAATTTGTTCTGTGAATTCTATTGAGTCACACCACTAATTAAAAAGTATTAAAAATGCGAGTTTTCATATTTCAAAGTTGGAAAGTTGTGATTTCAAAAGTTTCCATAGGTCAATCAAATGTAAGACAAGAAGACTTCAGAAGACAAGAAGAGACGAGCAAAGAAAAGTAATCCCCACAATTAACCCACAAACAAACAAAAAATTGCACGACATAAATTTACTATATAGAAAAGGTCGTGAATAAATAATATTATTATATATAAATATTTAGTGTTGTTAGGTCTTGTGCATGTAGCCCCACAAAAGCTTCTGGAACTCCAAGATGTTGGAGTCCTTCTCCGGGTTCGTCAGCAGTCGCAGCCTCTTGAAGACGAATGTGTAGACGACCAGGACCACCGTCAGCCAGTGGACGGTGCGGTTCAGGGCAGCGGGCTTGTCCAGCCGGATCCTCGTCAGAAGATCCACCATCTTCGGCAGCTCCTTCTCCTTCAGGATGGCGTCCAGCATCATGGCACCGCCGAGGAAGGTGGCGGCCAGGTTGCGCCCGGTGCGGTCGTGGCAGAGGATGGAGCCTTCGGTCTTGAGGGTGGCCATGATGGTGTTCTGAAACACAGAAGTTAGCAAAAGAGTGTGAGACAGAGACAGAGACAGAGACAGAGACAGAGACAGAGACAGAGACAGAGACAGAGACAGAGACAGAGACAGAGACAGAGACAGAGACAGAGACAGAGACAGAGACAGAGGCAGAGACAGAGACAGAGACAGAGACAGAGACAGAGACAGAGACAGAGACAGAGACAGAGACAGAGACAGAGACAGAGACAGAGACAGAGACCGAGACAGAGACCGAGACAGAGACAGAGACAGAGACAGAGACAGAGACAGAGACCGAGACAGAGACCGAGACAGAGACAGAGACAGAGACAGAGACCGAGACAGAGACCGAGACAGAGACAGAGACCGAGACAGAGACCGAGACAGAGACAAAGACAGAGACAGAGAGATGAAACTCACCGTCAGCTTCTTGATGCTGGGCCTGTTGTCGAGCCTCCAGTTGTAGTACTGGAAGTGCCATACAACTCTCTTCACCTTAAGCGAAGGCACGCGGACCACGAGCTTGGTAATCTTGACAAACTGCTTGTCCAGACGAAACTGAAACAAAGGGTTCTTTTGACACAGAAGGCTTCTACTCACGCGTTCGATGTACTTGATTCCATTGTCGTACTCCACTTCCTTGGCCACAGCCAGATGCCACGTCTTGCCGAGAACCACTGGCGGTTTGTGGTCGACCCAGTCGATCTTGTGGTCCTTGGAGTAGGGACGACGGCGGTTGAGGTCCTTCACCGTCTTCTGCTTGTCGAGCTTGCGCTTCTTGTAGGCGATGAGTTGCTCTCCCTTGAGGCGGTGCTGCACGAACGGATGGAGCCACCCGTGGCGAATCACCCTGACCTGAAAAAGCTCGTTTAGATTTTGGAGGGCTCGGCGAAGCACCATGATGCTGCGGCGCGCAGGAGCGTGGCGCATCCCGAAGGCCGTCTCGGACTTTCTCTTGGGCAGATAGCTGGAAAGACAGACTTCGATTTGCTTCCGAAGCAACTCACTGGGCACAGTCTTGTTCCTGCTTCTTGGGGTTGAACTCTCCGCCAATCTGCACGATGGCCGTCACGTGGTTGTCGACGATCATCGACCAGAAGTCGTGCTGCTGGCCGGGCTGGGGATGACCGGCGAGGATGAACTTGCGTTCACGCTTCGGCTTGACCGACTCCGGGTTCTTCTTGGCACGACGAGCCCTCCTGGCAGCCCTGAGCCTTGCCCGCAAACGGAACACCCTCATCCTCTGGATGTATGGCAGATGGTGCTGCTGCATGTTGCGAGACTTGTACTCCTTTTTCTGAACGCGTTCATTACTTCCGATTCTTTGAAGCCGCGCATACCACGACCCTCTCCAAGTATCCGCCTCCTTTCGATTCCTCATCGTCGTCATCCTCACAAGGGGCGCGAATGACGGGCTTCGTCTTGGGCTTGTCCTTCTTCGAACCCTCCTTCTTCGAACCGTCCTTCTTGGCCTCGTCCTTCTTAGCCTCTTCCTTTTTCTCAGGCGCAGCCGGAGCAGGAGCCATCTGAAATCAAGAGAGATTAGAAGGCAAGAAAAAGCTCAAACGACCTTAGAAGCGGGCTTCTCCGGTTCCGTTCCAGCCTTCGTCCTCGGAGCAGTCGCCGGAGCCTTGGGCGCAGAAGCCGGAGCTTCGGGGGCAGCCGCAGGAGCCTTTGGGGCAGCCGCAGAAGCCTTGGGGGCAACCGCAGGAGCCTTGGGGGCGGCCGCAGGACCCTTGGGGGCAGCCGCAGGAGCCTTGGGGGCAGCCGCAGGAGCCTTGGGGGCAGCCGCAGGAGCCTTGGGGGCAGCCGCAGGAGCCTTGGGGGCAGCCGCAGGAGCAGTCGGAGTAGGCTTTGACGCGGGCTCGGAAGCCTTCTTTACCTCCTTCTTCGATCCACCGGCCTAAATCGAGTCCTTTGGTGCATTCAGGCTTAGGCTGCAAACCTTCGCAGGCACATCCACCTTCTTGAAGTCCTTCTTGGATCCTCCAGGCTGAGGAGCCTTCTCCGCAGGCTTGTCCGTGGGCTTGATCGGGGGCACCGCCACCTTCTCCGCTTCCTTCTTGACAGGAGGCTGAGGAGCCTTCACATCCTTCTTCGAACCACTGGGAGCTACCTCCTTCTTTTCAGACTTCTTCGCCTCCGTCTGGGCCGGTTGAACAGGCTCCTGAAGATAGAAGGATTATTTCAATGTATCGGGTAATTAAACCTTCTTATCGACGGGCTTGGCGACTGAGGCCTCCACGGGCTTGTTGAGAATGAGATTCAGCTAAAATAGAGGTATTGAGGCAAAGATACAGAAACAGAGTGAGTGAGAGAGAGCCAAACTCACAGCCTTCAACAGCTCCTCCTCCAGCTTTCTCTTTGCCTCTTCTTCCCGCCTGAGGACTTCCGCTGCCTCCTGCCACTTCCTCTCCTCCCTGCGCTTCCTCGTGGCCTCATTGATCGGCCTCATCTGCCTCGGGTTGTAGAACTCGTTCCTCTTGACCAAGTAGGCGATGAGCTTCATCTCAGGGGTCTTCTTTTCCTGTCGCATCAAGCGCCTGGTGAGCCTGGCAATTCGGAGCCTCGTCTTGTTGAGGGGAGTGGGGTTGCGGCTTGGCTCGATCTTGCAACGAGGGTGCTGCATCGGGTACCACTAAAAAGAAGTATTTATTACTGTATGTAGAGAGTTTGAGACAGAGACACAGAGACACAGAGACACAGATAGACAGAGAGACAGAGAGACAGAGAGACAGAAAGACAAAGAGACACAGAGACAGAGACAGAGAGACACAGAGAGACAAAGAGACAAATAGACAGAGAGACAAAGAGACCAATAGACAGAGAGACCGAGAGACAGAGAGGCAGAGAGACAGAGAGTCAGAGAGGCAGAGAGACAGAGAGACAGAGACAGAGAGACAGAGACAGAGAGACAGAGACAAAAACTCCCGTAAAACTGATCCGTCGCCGTCTGCACGTGGTAAGCCAGCTTCCTCTCCTCCAAAACCAGCCTCTTCCTCTGCTTCTTGTGCACCTTCTTCTTTTTCTTGTGTGCCTCCTTAGCTTTGGCCGCGATGGCAGCGATCTTGGGTTTGGCCAGAGCCTTCTCCTTCGACTTCCTCTGCAACTTTTTGCCAGCCATGCGCAGAATCCTCGCCCTTAACAGAGTTTTCGGGTTTTCCACAAAGCGAAGGCAGTACCTAGCCCTTCTCACTGCCTTCTTCTTGATGTACTTCATCCTCAGAGCGTGGGCCTTCTCGTACTTGGCCCTGGCTACCGCCTCCATCGTGTCCGTCTTCGCCTTCTTCTTGTACATGTGCCTGAAATGTTGAATTCATTTGAAACATGAAATTTCGAATGTGGGCAAACAGCATGCTAAATCAGCATGCAAGGACACTTTGAAAAATCCGACATTGAAGATTATTTCAATTTCAAATTTTCAGATTGTGGTCACTAAAAGGATGGAAATCCATTGAATCTGGGTTAACTTTTCGCTCTGATTTCAAAAATACCACTTTCAAGTGCTGAAAGGGTTTCGCTGTTTCACTCAAAAAGAAATCCAAAAACAGTCTTCGCATTCGTGCGATGCGCAGGCGAAAAGAAGGTGCAAAAAGCGAAGACGCAGAGAAAAGCGGCTTTTGTTATAAACTTTTCGCGCTGTTTTCCAAAATTCCAAGGCCCAAAGTCGCAACGTTTTGCATTGAATTCAGTTGAAACAAGGTCAAATTTAAATTGTGGTCAAGCAGCATGCATTCGATGAAACTTTGAAAAAGTGAACATGACTCAAATTTGTCAGTTTGTGGTCAGCAATGGGATGGAAAACCAACAATTTTGGAAATTCTGGCTTAACTTTTCGCGCTGATTTCAAAAATACCACTTTCAAGTGTCTAAAGTATTTCAGTTTTTGTTAATGGATTGGAAAAGAGAAATATCAGTTTGTCAAGAATGCTGGGTTTCCTTTTGGTGCTGATTCCAAAAACGAACACTTTGCCACTGCGCAACGCTGTTAAAAATGCAGCTGTGTATCGTTCGTGGCCAAAAAGCGAACAATTTTTCCGTGTTCATTTTTCGCGCTTTTTTCAAAAACACCACATTCAAGTGCCAAAAGTCGCAAATGTTTCGCTGTTTTACACCGTCACAAGTTGAATTTTTCAAAGTGTGGTCGAAAATCGAATTTTGGGATATCTTTTCGCGCTGGATTCAAAAATGCCACTTTCAAGTGCCAAAAGTCGCTAAAGCGTTTCAAACTCCTCACAACTGTCAAACTCACTTGAACTTCTTCGTCAGCGGAGCCACAATAGGCAGAGGCGCAGCCGGCTTCTTTCCTCCCCTCTTCTTCTTGATCCTCCTGGTCTTTCTCTTTCTCTTGCATTTTCTCTCCTTCTTACTGGCCTTCTTGCTCACTTTCTTTCCGTCCTTCGACACCGTCTTCTTGCTCTTTTTGCTCTTTTTCGTCTTTTTCGTCTTCTTTGTCTTCTTTGTCTTCTTAGTCTTCTTAGTCTTCTTGACCTTCTTGACCTTCTTGGTCTTCTTGGTCGTGCTGGTCTTCTTTTTGGTCTTTTTGTTCTTTTTGGTGTGCTTGGTCCTAGCCATCGACAGCCAGTTCGGAATGTTCTTCAGCCTTTTGGGGATCCTCTTCTTCTTCTTGTGCTTCTTAGAGCCCTGGGACAAAATTGAGTTAGACTAAGCTGAAAACACCCACCTTCACCTTCTTTCCCTTGCTGTCCGTCGTCACATCCTTGCTATCCTTGCTGTCCTTCGCCACTTCCTTTCCGTCCTTTCCGTCTTTCACCACGTCCTTCTTATCCTTGGTCTCGTCCTTCTTATCCTTGCTATCCTTCGCCACGTCCTTCTTATCCTTGCTATCCTTCGCCACGTCCTTCTTATCCTTACTATCCTTGGTCTCGTCCTTCTTATCCTTGCTGTCCTTGCTCTCTACCTTCTTGTCCTTAGACCCTTCCTTGCTCTCCTTAGCGTCCTTAGACCCCTCCTTCTTGTCCTTGGACTTGTCTTTCTTTGCCTTGGAACCCTTCTTAGTCCTCTTAGTCCTCTTCGTCTTCTTTCCCTTCTTTCCTTTCTTCCCCTTCTTGCTCTTCTTAGTCTTCTTGGGCAGTACAATGCCAGCCTTGCGACGAGCCTCTCTCGCGGCCTCCTTCTTCTTGACCTTCTCCTGGATCATCATCTTGTCAAAGTCCGACAAGTAGGGGAACTTCCGGCACATCAGCTTCAGCCTCATCTTCTAAAATCATCTATTTAGCTGAACCCAAGAGTTTCGATCTCACCCTGGTGATGGGCTTTCCCTGACTGTCCTTCGAGGGAATGTCCTTAGCCTTCATGCCAGGGATGATCTTCGGCCGCTTCCAGTTCTTCTTACGAGACGCCAGAAGAGAAGAGGCAGTCCTCTGAAAAACCAAAAGTCAATAGACGTCTCCAGAAGTTTTCCACCTTGACAACTCCGGTAGGTGCCGCAGGAGCAGTACCAGCGGGAAGAGCCACCACAATCGGCTTCTGAAAGACAAAAGTTAGCCACGCCCATAATCGAAAGGATACCTTGGAGTCTCCAGACTGATCCTTCGACTGGGAAGAGGTAGAATAAACGCGACCTGGCCTGAGAACAGAACTCTGAAACAAAGGAGTCAGTGGCGGCGACATGGTGCATCGAACCTTGGCGAATCCAGCAGCCCTCTTCTTGCGAGGCTTCGAAGTCGAAGCCCTGGACGTAGAAGGCTTGGCAGCTTCCTTAGAAGCAGCAGGCTTGGCAGCCGAACCATTAGACGAAGAACGCTTGGGATCAGACGAAGCAGTCTTGGACTCTTCCTGAAAATTGGAGATCAGCTTCATCCCTCAGTCAAATGCTACCTTGACCGCTCCGGCCGCAACACGCCTGGTCCTGCCACGCTTGACATGGCGACAATCGTCGATGGACCAGAGGTCACACTCATCATCGGATTCAGAAGACTCCGAGTGGCTTTTGTAAGCGTCCATCCGGATCTTAACCATTTTCATCAACACCTCCATGTCGATTTCGTCGTCGTCGTTGAGGGCCAGATTCACATCCACGTCGTCCAGGAAGTGATCTTCGTCCTCGTGCATGTACACGTCCCTGTCAAAGTCACCCTGAAAATTCAAAATAAGCCACGCCCCTTCTTCAAATGTCACCTCAGACTCGCTTTCATCGGTGTCGACCTGAGTAACGTCATCGTCGATGGCATCCGGATCTCTAAAGTTCCTCTTGGCCCAGTTCTCGATGTTCCAGCACTGCCTCCGATCCGCCCGAAGCTTAAAACAGAAAGTTAGTGGTACCCTTCATCCTCGTCTCACCTTGGCCTCACTTTGCATGAGAGACTTGTACCAAGATTCGAAGGCCCTGCGATGTTCAGTAGGCTTAAAAAGAGGGGTTAGTCACATTTCCTCACTTAAGAACTACCTTGTAACCACCAGCAGCAGTACGCACTTCCGAGTTGTTGATGTCCTTCTCGGGTTCCACCTCAACGATCTCCTGGAGATCCTCCATATGATGGGTTCCCATCTCCGTCACCCAAGCCACTTCCTCCTTGTACAACCTGGGGCAATCAGGGGCCAGCGGTTTCTCGAACTGCTCTCCATCTTTGGGAAGACGAAGGTACACAGCATTGTACTGAAACACGACTGTTTTGAAACATTTCATTCAAGCCCCCCTTAATGTGCCTTGTTCAAGCCAACCCTTAACGTGCCATTGGATAGAAATGAAAGTGTCGGTTTAACTGATGTATGGGGTTTGTATATGTGGGGCCTAATTTGACTGGTTTTGTGTGGGGGTCTCGCGAAATGAACATGGGGGGCTTAATCAAATTAGAATTTGTTAAAATTTGGCCTGTTATATTTGGGGACTGGTTGGGTCTAATCCAAAGTGTGGGGCTCAAATGAAGACATGTTGGAAACAGAACTGTTGAATTCAAATGCATTCAAACTAAATTGCGACACAAAAAGAATGTGGGGGGGGGGGCTGAATCGATTTAGCTGGGGATTTAATATTTGACTTTTTAGAGTTGGGGCGTGACTCAATGCAAAGTGTTGTGCTCGAAAATCAGAATAAGGTTGTGGGCTTAATAGAATAAATGATAATTGCCCTGTTTTGGTTAAGGGCATGTCTGAATCAAAAATGTGGGGCTGAAATGCATTCGAAATGATATGGGGGCTTAATCGTATGAGGCGCGTTTGATGCATTTTGATCTTATCATAGCTAGGGCATACGTAAATCGAAAGTGTGGGGCTCAAATGCACACATCCTTTAAAGATGGAGGCTTAATTGAATAAGGAGGGGGCTTGATGAAATTTGGCCAGTTTGGGTTCGGGAATCCAAAGTGTGGGGCTTAAATGAATACAAACGACAATGATCCACATAAAGAACGTGGGGTTTGACCGAACATGCCAGAGTTGGGGGCTTGACTGAATCAAAAGTGGGGCTCAAAGGGAGACATGTTGGAAACACAAGGGGCTTAGTCAAAGTCGCATGGGGTTATAAATTTGGTCAGTTAGAGTGGGGGGTTGCGTGCTCCAAACTGTGGGGCTCAAATAGATACGTACTGATCTCATAATGGGCTCATAATGGGCCTCCAAGAATATGTGGGGGCCTTAATCAAATGTAAATATGCTATATGCCGTCACAAAAATTATGTGGGGGGCTTAATCAAATTAGCAGGGGTTTCAAATTTGTCTCTTAGAGTCGAATGAATGCTTCAATCAAAAGTGTAGGGTTTAAATTGAACATATTGCGCCGCCAAAAAGATGTGGGGGGGGGGGGTGCGTTAATCGAATGATTGCGGTGTTTATAGAATTTCAGTTCATAACTCAAAAGTGTGGGGCTTGAATGCTTAAACGCTTGTAAGTCGCTTGTGAGGTTATGGAGACTTACTCAAAACTATGTGGGGCTTAACTTATGGTCACTAAAAAGCAAAAAACTCACATAGTCGCTGGGTCGTGTCATGTTCCAGCGCTTGCGCCTGAGCTTCACCCTGCTGTGATCCGGAGCCTGCGGTCCCTCGTTTACAATTCGGTTGTAGCGGTAGGCGAACTTGTCGTCTTCCTTGGATGGCATGGACATGTCGTGGATATAGGCCCTAACTCTCCAATGTTCCAGCATCATCGGACCCCCGTGGAAGTGGTATTCCCTAGCCTGGTTCATCAACGACTTGGCGAGCTGAAATCGAAGCATTGTTGCATTCTGAAAAGTTGAATCTCACGTTTTTGTAGTACGCGTAGTTGGGCTTCCTACCGAGGCAGGGGTGGTACATGCCCTGAGTGAGGGGGAATGCCAGCCTCTTGACTCCTGCGCGCTTGACTCCAGCAGGAAGGGACCTTATGATCCTCGGTTTGATGACCTTGTGCATGTTCTGCCTGACGTTAATGGTTCGCTTAATGTTCTCCAGTCTGACTTCGCCTCGTGCCTTTCTTCGCGCCGGTGACAAAGCGATCTTCCTCGATTTTGACTGAAAAATCACAGTTTAGGCTTAAACTCTATTCCCTGGTACCTTTGTGTTCGTGGCTGTGCCACTGGAGTTGCTCGGGTTGGTGTTACTTCCGGTGTTAGTCTTCTTGGATGAGGAGAGACTTGGAGACGGCAGGACAGCTTCTTCGGTCTTCTTTTTCTTGAGCTTCACATAGACAAGGAAGCCAGCAAGGACTCCACCAAGCACCATGATGGCCACGACAGAGATTATGACGGCGATCATTCCAGTACCAATGCCTTGTTCTTCCTGACTCTGTTGGCCGTTTTCACCTTCTCCATGCACCTGGCTTGGATCTGGAAATTAGGCTTCAGCTTCAGTGGAACTCTAACCAGGGGTGGCTGGAGAAAATCCAAGAGGGACAAATGGTACGGTTGGAGCTACCACAGTGGTCGTCTGCGTAGTTGGATCTTCGATGGTGGTTGGACAGTCGATGGACTCGATCACCGGAGGAGTTGGGGAACCAGAAGTGGAGAACATCTGGTCGAGCTGGGTCTTTCCGCCGCACATCTTGGCGTTGTCCTTGATGACTAAAACGAAGAATTCAAAACGGAGAGACAGAGACAGAGACAGAGACAGAGACAGAGACAGAGACAGAGACAGAGACAGAGACAGAGACAGAGACAGAGACAGAGACAGAGACAGAGACAGAGACAGAGACAGAGACAGAGACAGAGACAGAGACAGAGACAGAGACAGAGACAGAGACAGAGACAGAGACAGAGACAGAGACAGAGACAGAGACAGAGACAGAGACAGAGACAGAGACAGAGACAGAGACAGAGACAGAGACAGAGACAGAGACAGAGACAGAGACAGAGACAGAGACAGAGACAGAGACAGAGACAGAGACAGAGACAGAGACAGAGACAGAGACAGAGACAGAGACAGAGACAGAGACAGAGACAGAGACAGAGACAGAGACAGAGACAGAGACAGAGACAGAGACAGAGACAGAGACAGAGACAGAGACAGAGACAGAGACAGAGACAGAGACAGAGAGAGAGAGAGAGAGAGAGAGAGACTAACCAATGGGTCCGGTGACTTGTACTCCTTCGAGGAATCCGAGGTTGATGACCGTCAGTTTTGTGTTGGTGATGGTGAGGCCTCCTTCGATCTTGACAATCTTAGTGGTAGTCGTCCTTTCTCCAGAAACCGTGGGATCTAAGACGAGGTCGCCGAGGATGTTTTGGCAGTTGTTGAGTTCAGCCATCTGGGTGATAGCAGCCGATATGACGCACTCTGAAACAGTGAAGTTAGATCGCATAATTGAGAATGCATTACCTTGGAATCCTTGGATGTCGCAGGTGGCGTCGCAGATGTTCTTCAGGTTGTCGATGGATTGCTGGGAGAGTTTGTTGTTGCCCCGAACAACGATTTTGTTAAGCTTCTCGTTGTTGACACTGGAAACGACGATGTCGATTAGATTTTGATTGTTGCGTATTTCGATCTCTGAAGCAAGCTACAATTAACAGTGTGCCAATAAACCAACTGTTGACGGAGTACATGATGATATTCCAAGTGCCAAGCTTGATACTCTTCAATTTAGGATTGCCGGATACGCTTATGGCTGAAAATTCCGAACATGAGTGCATAGAAACGTGAATTTACATCCTTTGAGGGACATCAGAGCTGAGAATTCAAGGTCCAAAAGAGCCATGTTCTCTTCAATTGCAACGTTTGCTCCGTCCTCCAATCTTTTCAACCCAGGTAAGGCAAATTTGGACAACAGTGGATTCTTTGTTATTAAGAGATCTATAAATTGAAATTAATGAAGAAGGTAAAAATGAAATTTACCTTTCATAGCTTCGGTTGTAGTAGCAGCGATTGATTGCAAGACCTTGTTTTCTTGGACAACCATTAAGGTAATTCTTGCGTTCTTGACGTCAACAGATTCCAGAGCTTGGTTTTCTTTCGTAACCATCGAATTGATTACAGTAGCTTTAGGAGCTTCAATGGACTTCAGTGCATCGTTGTTTTTGACTTTCAGTGAACCAATTGTGTGTGCTTGTGGAAGACTCAGTATTCCCAGTTTGGCATTCCTCGTCACTTCCAGATCAGTAGCTACCGTGACGTCCTTCATTCCCAAGGTAACCAGTACGGCGTTGTTGTCAATTTTTAGGTAAGTCACCATAGTGCTTTTGTCACCGAAACTGAGTTCCTCGAGAGCTGTGTTGTCGGTGATTGTCCATCGAATTGCTTAAAAAGAAACATGACAAGAACGAAAACCAAAAATTACCGTAAAGAACATCTCCAGTGATGAGTTTGCTTGCTACTATTTTTGGCACATTAGACCGGGAAACAACGATAGGAGTTTGGATTGTTGATTTTGAATAGAAGAAATCATCGATTTTGAAGGCGTCTTGACTGGATAGATCAATTTTGCTCCTTCTCCCTAGAAGGCTAGGTTGGGTCAAGCAGGTAGTGAAAATATCCGAATCCGTAGGAGTAATATCATCGTCCAATTGTTTACCTAAAAATCTAGTATTAGACGAGTCTCTCAAACAAAAACTCACAAATGGACGGGTCAAGGTCTCTTCGACTGCGATTGTGCTCGGCGACCCATTCACTCCAGTGCAGAAGACTTCGGCGGTCCGGAGGCCTTCCCACTCCTTGCTGCGCTCCGATGAGGAGGACGAACAGGATGATCATAACCACTGAAAGCAGTCGGTCAGTCAAGGAACACGAGACGCAGAGCGTCAAAGCCCCAGAAACACGGGCCTCAAGGCCCAGGCAGACCTCCGCCCGACTGGCTCAGGGCAGGTCTCGCAGAGAGAGAGAGAGTACCCCGAAGGGAGGCTCTGGGCAGGCCCTCACGGAGAGAAGCCAGAGGCAGAGAGGCAGAGGCCTCCCGGAGCGAAGAGGCGTCGGCCATCTGGAGCAGAGACGACGGCAGGCGAGGAGAAGAGTAGACCAACCTTCCATGGTGGAGAGCGGTTGCAGAATGAGCTCTGACTGGCGAGAGCCGGTATTTAAAGCCCTTTCCAACGCTAATTTACAGAACGGTTACACAATTAGCATGTTCCGCTAGGCGATTCAGCCAATCAGAGGGCTCGAATGCATCCGGAGGTCAATTAGAATGAAGTTGGAATTGCAATCTGGGTCAATTAGCATTTAAATGTTAATTGCGACCGCCGCATTTCCAATTTCCAAATCGCTTTTTCCTTTCTGCAATTCTACAATGGCTTTTGAACTGATAACAATATTCCTCGGTTTCTGTAAGTTTTCGCTTTTTTGATTGCTAAACTGGTTTAGGCTTGTTTTCAGCAACGTTTTCAACTGTGTTCTTTGTGTATTTCTATACGACCGAGCAATTCATTGTTTTCCCCAATCGACCGAGGAATTCATTGTTTTCCCCAAATTTTCCAATTTATGAATTGTAGAATCAACAAGGAAACGCTGTGTAAGTTTTTCATATTTTGCGTCTCAAATTATATAATAAACCTTTTATCCATAAAAAATATCACAGTGAATGTTAAAAGTTTCGCTGATCCGATTACAATCGGTTTTTGCTACATTTATGAGAGAAAACGAGAAAACATTTATGAGAAAACATTTATGAGAGAAAACGGGTGATAACTGTAGATTCCCCCAGTAATGAACTTTCATTTCAGTATTTCAATTTTGTGACTTTGTTTTTCAATTTTGTGACAAACTAGAAGCGCTTAAAATGTCCGAGTTATCAGTTTCAACTTTGAATACTGTAGTAGTCCTAAATTTGGACTTACAACGTAAAATTTGACCCTATGCATTTCATTCTTGTCAAATTATATCAAAACCTATTATTGCTTTGAAGCACAATTTGCTGTTTCACACAAAAAATGTGTCAATTGATTGTATTTGGGATCGTTAAAGCAAATTTTGCCACTTGATTCATCTTTTTGGATGAAGCACGAAAATTGACTGGAAATTTTATACAGTATTGAGGGAATCAACAAATTGTATTAGTTAAACTTGTACATTCTGCTATTTCCGGTATTTTTGTTGTTTTGAAGTTTTGAACTAGTTGCTATTTTACTCAAAAATGGGTCAGTCGGAAAAAAAATCCCCGAAATCAACTATTTGTGTCTCCACTCATAAACATTGTAATTGTTCTTTGAGATTTTGATTTTGTTCACAATCTGATTTGATTGATTTTTCTCTGAAATGAAAATTAGAATGTTGAATTTTGAATTGTGGTCGCAATTAGGAAAAACACATTTCTGCCTCCATTAGCATTCAAATGTCAATTTTGGTTTTTGGTCGCAATCGAAAATTGGTGGCACAATTAGCATTTGAATGTTAATTGCGACCGCCGCATTTCCAACTTTCAAATCGCTTTTTCCTTTCTGCAATTGCATATTGGCTTTCTTTCGGATCACGAATTTCTCCAGTAACGTAAGTTTTTGCTTTTTTGATTACTAAACCGCTTCAGACATTTTTCCTACGATACTTGGAACAAACTACTGTATTATAGGAACAGCTGTAAACTTTTTTTATCGACTGGAGAGTATCTTGATTTTGGCCAAATTTTCAATCATTGAATTGCAGAAACGACCAGGAATCGGTTTTATATATTTTTTTCTTAGACCACGGTAAGTTTTTCATATTTTGCCTTCACCATTTGTTTATTAAACCATTTTTCACCAAATTCATCATTATAATTGTTTTGAGTTTCATTAGCCGATTATTCTTGATTTTGTTAATTTAGGACGAAACACTTAGTGGGTAATTAGGTTTTCCCTTGTTTTCCAAAAGTTTTGCCTAATTACAAATGCATAAAAGTTTCAAGTTTTCAGTTTCAGCCCTTGGTAATGTAGTAAGCCTTGATTTGGATTCACAGCGTTAAAATTGACCGCGTTAAAATTTTTTATCAGAATCTTTTTTTGATTTGCTTTGAAGGTATTTTCTGTTTTAGACAAAAATGTGTCAATTGATTGAATTTGGGAACGTAAAAAAAACTTTTTCCATTTGATTTATCATGCGAAGATTGTAACTCAGGTTTACAGGAAAATTGAGTCAACAATTTCATGTTAAATCAATTTTTTAAAGTATCAGTAGTGAAATTTAAGACATTTCATGTAATTGAATTGTCAATAAAATAAACTGGAAAATGTTTTGTAGATTTAGAATTTTGAATTGTGGTCATAATTAGGAATATTGCATTTTTGTCTTCATTAGCAACATTAGCCTTGAAAAGTTTATTAGCATTTGAATGTTAATTGCGACCGCCGCATTTCCAATTTCCAATTTTTCCTTTCTGCAATTGTGAAATGGCTTTCTATCTAAACAAAGTTTTCGCTTTTTTTATTACTAAACTGATTCAGGCTTTTTTTCAGCAACGTTTTGAATAATTTACTCGATTATGTGTGTGATTCTATAATTTTCTATCGAGGAATTGATTGTTTTTGCCAAATTTTTCAATTGATTAATTGTAGAATCCCCAAGGAAGCGCTGTGCAAGTTTTTTTTTTTTATATTTTGCGTCTTCTGATATATAATAAACTGTTTTTCCACAACATTTATTACTGTAATCGTTCAAAGTTTCGCTGAGCCGATTACAATCGGTTTTTGCTACATTTTTTTAATTTACCTTTTATTTCTGAATTTTAATTCTGTGACAAACATAAACCACTTAAAACTTTCGAGTTCTCAGTTTCAGCTTTCGGTATGTTAAAAGTTGAAATTGTGATTTACATTGTAAAAGTTGACCCTCTTATTATTATTTTCAATTTGAGACCATAACATATTTTTGCCTTGCCCAAAACTGGTTTGAAATTTGGGACCATAAAAGCAAATTTTTCCATTTGATCAATCATGCGAGTTCTGTATCTCAGCTTTAAACAAAAATTGACTGAAAATTCGATAGAGTATTAAAAAATCCCGGAAATCAACAATTTCATGTTAAAAGAATGTGTTAATGTAACAGTAGTGAAATTTATAACATTTCGTGTTATTCAACCAATTTTCAATTCGAAATCTAAAAAAAATTTGTGTAGATATGAAATTTTGAATTGTGGTCGCAATTACGAATACTGCATTTCTGCCTCCATTAGCATTGAAATGTTTATTAACATTCAAATGTTAATTCCAGCCGCCGCCTTTGCAACTTTTTGGTTACTTACGCTTTCGTAAATTTTAATTACTAAACTGATTCAGGAATATTTTCTACAAAATATTGAAGCTAACTGATGTATTTTTTTGTGTGAATCCGTGGTTTTCTATTAACCGAAGAATTCAGTTTTTGACCAAATTTCTAATGGAAAAAGAATCGACCAGAAAAGGCTACGGTAGGTTTATCCAATCCTTGTGTATTCAAATTTTGAAATGAATCGTTTTTCACCAAATTCATCGTTGTTTCGAATTACCCATCACAATCGATTCTGTTACATATCGACAATCTAGCGGTTACGGTAGATTTCCATTTTCATTACATTTCTGTGACAAACTTAAAAGCGTTGAAAAGCCAATATGAAATTACAGAAAGGAAAAAGCAATTGGAAAAAGTTGCAAAGGCGGTCACAATTAACATTTCAATGCTAATGAAGGCAGAAATGCATTATTCTCAGTACGAAAATTAGAATGTTGAACTCTGAATTGTGGTCTGAATTGAGTTTATCCATATAAACGAATGATTTCTCATTCATACTTGTCTGTACGTTTGTATTTTGAAACAATTATTTTATTGAACATTGATTTTTATTAAAATTCAGGTCATTCCGTTTTTGGGCAATAAAAATGACTTTTTGTACAAGCGGAGTGCGACTGTTTGAGTCGGGCTAAATGAAATGTTTCACAATTAATTGAAACATCCAAATACCTAAACTTTCAGTAAATTTTAGTTGGTCTTACCATGTCACCATATTTCGGTTTGGGGAAAACTGTTACTGAGCCGGTAGACCTTTTCTTAATTTCCATGGAATCATAAAGTAGCCAAATTTCTAAAATAGTTGTTTTGAGAATGCCGGTTTTGAATGTTTGTTTTCGTTCACATCAGATTTCATTCATTATTTCCCTTTTCTGAGACGGTTTTTAATTTCTGGTCAAAATTGAGAATTGGTTGGCATAATTAGCATCGAAATCCAAATCAAAATGTTGGCATTGAAATAATAATTTGAGCCGCCGCCTTTGTAATTTCCACCTGCTTTTCTTTTCTGAAATTTCTGACTGGATTTTTCACTAATCACATTATTCTACGGTTCTAAATTCTTCTCAATTTAGACCACAATCCTAAAAATTAAAATTCTAATTGAAAAAATTAACTACAGGATACGAGTATTATTCTAATAAATTTAAACCAAAAACCAAAAAAAAAATTGGCAGATAATCCACGGTTACTGTATTTTCCACTTCCACGGATTAGATAGATTTTCATGATACTATTTCTTGTTAGAATACTGTAGATCATATATTTTCTATCTAACTTCTTTTAAGAATGTATAAATTTTAAATAAAATTATTTGACAATGTTGAAATTTTTGAAGAAAGAATTGTGGAAGCAAAATAATTAAGTACAATATCTGTTGGGTCATGAAAACAAAAAAAAAATCATAGGTTGAAACCACACATTTGTGTATTATTGATTTGGGTCAGCTCATATTTTCGTTAATTAAGAAACAGATCAGAAAGTGCTTTCCTTTTCCTCAAAAATTGTTTAAAAAACATTTTGGTCTTGCGAAAAAGGATTTTGGAAGTTTTACAATAAATATATTTGCCTTTCACTTATTTTATTAAATATAGAATTTTCCGTACAACTGGTAAATTTGTAGAACTAGCTGAAAATCTCTAATTAAGTATGGCTGAAATTAAGTATTTCACATTTAATTGAAACATCCATCAAAATCATAAATTATTGTAATAAACATTATTCTCAAAAGGAATTGAAAATTCTAGTGGTAACTTTCAATTTTTCAAACATTCTGCATTACGCGATCTTAAAGTGAAACGAATTTAAATTCATATTTCCACTTCAACGAATGTTTTTTTTTCAAATGAATGTTCTCCATGTTCCCCTTCGGTGCAGATGCACTTCATTTCAGCGCAATTTTCAAGTACTCGCCAGCAAAGTTTCAAACAAATAAACTTCAATTGTTCAATTGGCAAAAATGCAAATTGAACAACAAAAAAATTATTCTCAATTTAGACCACAATCCCAAAAATTAAAATGCTAATTGCTGGAAAATTAACTACAGGACATATGTGATTATTCTAAATTTCGACCAAAAACGAAAAAATCAAATTTTCCATGGTTACTGTACCTTCCATATCCACGGATTACAGAGATTTTTATGATACAATTTCTTTGTGGAATACTGTGGATCAAAGCAGATTATATTTTCGGTCTAACTGGGAAAAATGTAAAGTGTAAAATTTAGAAATATTTTTTAATAAAATTAGAGAAATTTAAGCAAAACGATTTTAAAACCAAACATATCTGTCTTATTTGATAAATTTCAACCCTCATAATAATGTTTTCTTCGAGAAGCGTTGCTGCAAAAAAAAACCCTGAAATTTTTACATGCAAAAGGATTGAAACAAAAAAGGGGAGTAATTGTTAGTGGAAGAAAAAATTCGTAGCAAACAAAAATCTAGGTCTAACTCATCTGTCTTTTGCTGGCTTTTGTTTAGCTTTTGTGGTGGCTTTTTGATTTGGCTTAGCCCATATTTTTTTAATTACGTCATAGGTCTTTCTTTTCCTTTTTTCTAAAAATTGTTTAAAAAACATTTTGGTCCTGAAAAAAAGGTTTTGGAAGTTTTACAATAAATATATTTGCATTTTACTTTGTCTAAATTTCATAAATGCGAATAATTCGGTATTTTTTTTTACTTCGAAACAAGAATTTTGTTTAAAATTGAATTTTTCTATAATATAAATTGTTCTAATAAACATGATTCTCAAAAGAAATTGTTATTTCTCGTGGTGACTTTTAATTTTTCAAACATGCTGCATTACGCGATCTTAAAGTGAAACGAATTTAAATGCCTATTTTCAGTTCAAAGAATATTTTATTTCAAATGAATGTTTTACATAATCCCCATCGGTGCAGATGTTTTTCACTTTTCAAGGAGTCACCACGAAAGAAAATGAAAAACTACATTTTTATTAGGTTACGGTGGGTTTTTGTGGTCTCAATGGAGAATAAATTATACTTATTTAATTGGCAAAAATTCTAATTGAACAATAAAAGTTTTTTCTCAATTTGACCACAATCCCAAAAATAAAATGCAAATTGCTGGAAAATTAACTACAGGATATGCTGAGTATTATTCTAAATTTCGACCAAAAACGAAAAAAATCAAATTTTCCATGGTTACTGTACCTTCCATATCCACGGATTACATAGATTTTTAGGCTCTTTTCTGTCTTACTCGTCCTAAAAGTCGGAATACCCGTGTCATTGGATCTACCCGTCCCAAACCGATATACCTATCCCAAATAGCAAGTTTTCTAGCTACCGTGCGATTCCTATTTCTGAAACATTTGGTCACATTCAAAAGCTGATCTTGAAAGTAGATTATGATCAAAAAGATCACCAAAAACCGCAAGAAACCACGCGCAAAGGGCGGGTGTAGATCATTTTCTCAGGGGAAGGTTTCCGTTAGCGCGCTCTATTACGAAAAATCTGACCCAAGGACAACGTTTAGCGTGGCGGCTGCGGGCTCCCGTCTTTTTAATTTGATTTTTAAAGTTGCTTATTTTTGCTATTTTAACGTCATTTTTTCATTATTTGTGTGCTATGGGCTACACAATTATAAAATGTGCTAGAATTTGCAGAAATTTGTTGGAAATGTGTAAAATACGCTTTGGGATATCCAAAATGATCGGCGCGCCAAAAACCTTAAGAAAAAGTTGTTTTTCTACCTTTTTGTGCTGGTTTGCATGTCTTTTATCATTCAAAAAGTGCTTTTAACGTCTTTTTTGTGTCGAATTCTTTTGGTTCATCTTCCTGCGCCCCGTCGCCCTTTTGTAATTATAACCCGTCGTTCAATCGCCTAAAATGGAGTATTTTTTTTTGTTTGAACAAGTGAAAAGTGTTAGATTATCAAACGAAATGTGTTTCCGGTTGTTTTGAAATTTTGAAATGGGGAATTGCATGGCATCTATTTTGGCAATTCCCGCCCAGCCGCTTCATCCCCATGTTTACTTCCATTGGCGGGTCATTTGATTTTTCCTTACATTACTTTCTGAGTATTTCATCTTTCTTCCGATCAGTTTCATATTTAAATTCTATTTTTAGGTTTCTTTAGGCCCCTCGTCTCACCAGGATCTTCTGATTACGGTCAGTTGACAATTCCTTTATGCTGTGCGTTTTTTATTAATTTCATGTAACTGCTCGGAGGAGAACCAAGGAGGAGGGAGGAGAAGAGGCGTGAGTGGGCTTTCCCGGGCCGCAGCTGCTGTGAGCGGCCGGAGGCCTTGGAGGAAGACGATTGAGCCGAGGAGCGGCCTTTCCGGGGGGCCTAAGGCTGCCCGGGACCGCAGCTGTTAGCGGCCGAAGCCCGTGCCCGAGGTAAGTCCGTTGTTATTGATTTTTGAACCCGGGCCGGCTCGAGACTGCAGCAACGATGGATTAATTTAAAAAAAAAAAGTGTTTGAACGCCTTTCCCACAGGCCGCACTCCGGCCGAAGCTGCCTTTTGCTTTAGAATTTGAACACCTTCGCGTTCCCGGGAAAAATGGCTCGTTTTTTTATTTCTAAACCCGGAAATCCGCGTGTTTTACCCAACTATGTCTTTCAAAGGACTGTTTCGAATCAAAACCTCGCTATAGCTCCTTTTTCAAATTTAAAGGACTATTCTGTCGTGCTCCCACCTTCCTTTTGTCTTCCGCTATCAAAATTTCGCGGCAGAATTTACAATTTCAAAAAAGCTTCGCGATTAGTTCGTCCCGAAGCGAAGAATTTGTGTAAAAATCCTGTTAGGTTGTTTGAAATTCGCGGAATTTCTGGAGAAATCGGGGGTTTAAAATTGGTTTAACGCCCCAGACGCTATTTTTGCAAGTTTTTTACAAGCTTTTCTTCGAGTTTTCCCCTATTTAATCATCCCTGCGTTTTAAATTAGCGGAATTTACATGTTTCTGTCGGTATTTTCTTTCTTTTAATACAAAAATGCAGCATTTGCTCATTTAAATTCCTGAAAAGTGAATTTAAAAAGCGGGTTTTGTTTGGAATTAAATATTTTAAATCAAATATGTCATTTTTTTCGAGAAAATCGCTAAAATTGGGTTTATTTCTGTTGCAATAATCGAAAATCGATGGATTCACGAGCGGCCGGATGTTGCCAGCCGGTATATATCCCGAAACTGCTAGTTTTGTCAATTAATTTTTCGCCTTTTCAGTCTAAAATGGCTTTTGCTATCATTTTTGGATTTCGGGCCAGCCCGGCCATCTCAAATGATTATTTTAACCTAACAAATTGCCCGGAATCGAATTTTAAACCAAAATGTTAGATTTGTGCAAAAACTGCTTTTATTTTGACCCAATTGTTCAAATACCTCCAATTCAATTAAGCTTGTTTATGATTTCCAGATTTCTCTTCGCTCCGTCATTTTTTACATTTCCAGCATAAATTAAGGAAAACAACTCTGTAATGGCTGTAATAAATGCGTTCGTTAAAAAGCGGACGAAGCGATTGAATCGACGTAATTTGGAATTCTCGTACCTAAAAATGCTGAAAAAAAAACTAAAAAGGGGCTTGCGTTGCCTCCGAGGTAGCATTTGGGGGGCTAACGCACCGAGACCCCCTAACGCCTTTATCTAAATTTCATAATACCACTTTTTGCTAAGAATTCGGGCTGGCCCGGGCATTCAACCTCGTAATTATGCCTCATAAGCATTTTAATGGGATGTATTGAAAAGTGATCTTTTATCATTTTCAGATTTCTCTCCGTTTCGCCTCTCCCGCCGCCATCTTCGGCCGCTTCTTTTCATCCGGTTGGTTTAATTCCCTATTCCTCTCTTTCTATTTTCGTTGCAGGACCTTCCATTGCTCCGCCTCCCAACCCCTGACCACGCCCCTCCACCTCGCATCCCAATCGATACCTTTTATTGTATTCGATTTTTTTTGTATTTTAGGGGTATAAGAATTCAGACTTCGAGGATTCCGAGAGTAGATGAAGGGCAAACACAGAACAGCCCATTACAATACAGACAGGCCTAGAGATTCCCTTTAAACATGAAACGCGTGCCATTATTTCTCTGTGTTCATGATACTGGATGGGGTACAGTACTATGAACCCAGACGAATAATAGCACAGAATACATAGTACCGGGGTTCTCACGGGCCGGGCCAGGTGGAAAATTTCGGTCGGCCCGGCCCGAGTCGGCCCGTTTTCCTCGGACCACCCAGTCAGATTGCCACCCACACGACCGGGGTTCGATCCCGGTCGGTGACATTCTTTTTTGTACGACTAACATTGACTTATATGTTAGAAACAAACATTATTTAGCAATTTAAAACAGTTTACAAAATTATTGTACCGATTTACACAAAATTTATTTGTTCATAACCGGGCCGACCGGGCCGGGCCGTCCCAAAAAATCTCTCGGCCCGGCCCGTCATTTGAGAACCCCGCATAGTACATCACCAAATGTTGACATTTCATCGTGCCAGCTGAGTGGGAAGTCTTGAAATTCCCTTGAAAATTGAATTACCACATAATATTTTTGTCTAGGACAAAACTTTTATTTATAAAAACAAGAAAACCAATGGAAACAACAAAAGTGGCAAATAATGTTCGTTCACCATATTATTTTTCCATTCAGAGAAAGGAAATTAAAATGGAGCTCTTGACGAGATCGTTTGTGTTTGTTTTAGAACAATTTTTCAATTGATTTAATTAGGACATAATTTATCAATTTTAGTATTCATCATAGTCATACTGTTCTTCGGTTTTCTTCGCTTCTTTAGCCTTAGGCTTTTCGATGGTCTTTTTGTTCTAAAATTAAATTTGTATTCCGATATTTAGAATTTTCACTTTCTTCTCCTCAATTCTTCCAACCTCCTCGCTGTCGATGAAAAGTTCCTATCCATCCTCGTCAATCTGAAGATTTTTCAATATGAAGAGTTAAAATACAGTCTTAAAATTTAGAGTTCCGAATATGAGCCCTGTCTCACTGTAAAAGTGAAAGTATTAGAATTGGGCTAACTTTCGACAACTTTTCGTGGCTTTTAAATGTTGAACGTTTAAGAGAATTAGCACTTTTTTGACGTAATGCTTCTGTAAGGGCACTGTGAGATTTGTCTTGACAAATGGAGCCCGCCAACCGTGAAAACCTGATATTGCTGTTCTTTCAGCTGAAAATCGATTTTTTCGGGTAGAAGCCGTTCTAAAAATTTCGGGCAAACCTCAGATTTTTGACCCAAGGCTTAATAAAATTTGGGTTGCGTACCGTAATTCATCAAAATGTCCAACTTGTGGAGTCTACAAAACTCGAAAAGTGCAATTCAACGCTCGAAGCCAGTTTTCGCGTTTCTTGACAGTGGATTTTAAAATTGAACTTTTCATTCGCTTTGAAAAGGAAAAGTCAATTCTTGTATAGTGTGTTTCCGAAAAACGGCACAGGCTCAGTTAAAGGATGGTACATTAGGTCCCGCCGCGATTGCTTATTTTTCTGCGCACTCCTCTTTTACTGCGCTATTTCGCTTATTTTTATTTCCCTTCACATCAATGTTTCAAATCGTCAGTGGTTAAAAAGAAGGAAAATATCAAGCCCGCTCAAAAGTCGCAATCCTTTCTTTGGAAACAGACTATAGCAATTCAATTGCTGACCATTCTTTCAGATAAGGTCAAAAATATCCAAATTAGCTGAAAATTTGTTCAAACTGTTCAAATTTTGAAAGTTCTATCACATGAAATATAATTAGCTCTCAAGTTGTTTTTGAACAGTCAACAAAAACTTGACCTACACAAAGTGATTTTGCTAATCAAAACCATTTACTGTGTTTATGTTATTTCTTTAACTTTTGGCTTTTCCAACAGAAAGGGTGATTTTTTCCGATTTTGATAGATCTTTCAGAATTTTAAATTTTTGACAAATTTTCAGCTAATAATGGTATTTTTGACTTTTTTTGAAACACTGGTCAACGCGAATTTCCACTGAAGATGAACCAAAAAGTTAAAAAGAGAACATATTACCATGCCATAAAATGGTTTTTTTGACCAAGAAGCCGCAGAGGGCGAGTAGTACGACAAAGAAGAGAAGTCTCATGACTGTGTAGAAAGAACCACGGTGGAGATATTTAAAGATTTTTTAATAAAAGATTTGTCACTTCGGTCATTGTCAATTTATTCTCTCATTGTGCGTCAGATTTTGGTGAATAGCAGCAGTTTGATATTGGAATCGAACGGAGAACTGTGATAGAAAAATAAACCATAACATAAATTTTAAATACTTTTGATATAGTAATGCTTAAACATAGAAATTCTGCATTTAAGCACTCCAATTTTATTTTTCGCTCTGGTTGTTTTCGTAAACACACGCATACACACACTCACACACTCACACACATTCATTCTTGTTGGAATTAAGTGAAAAAAACCAAAACAAAAACTGAAAACAGGAAATTCATTACTCCGATTTTTCAGAGCCTGTGGTGGGTTCAATTGGAAGTCCTTGGGTGACAGTGGGTGACAGCAGCCATCGATGCAATCTCCAGTCAGCTTCAATCTTCAGTCAGCGTTGTTCACGAAGCTTTCTCCTTTTTCCAATTTCATCAAAGATGCGAGTCTCTTCACGAATGGTGGCGGAAGGTTTTTATAGCATTTTTCAGAATTTTCCCACCCTGAATTAGGCAATTTTGAGAAATTCTCAATTTTGAGCCAAACAAGTTTTCTCTCATTTAGCATTTTTAGCATATTCAGCATCTAAGCGAAGTGGAATTCAAGGTTTCGCCTTTTTCACGCGGATTACCTAAAAAGCAAAATGTTTTTGAACTGGGAAGGGTTATTAGTCCCACCGCGGCATGGCATGTAGCTAAGATAGACAGAAAGAAAAGGAGTAGAGTGAGCTTCATGCTTGGAATTTCTATGTCTGTCACTCTGTCTTTCTATCACTATCACTACTTATTTTCAACAATATCGAAAAGAAAACCTAACAAAGAAACAAAAGAGGAATCTTTTCTAGCCACGTGGGACGTTAGCAGAGCTCTTCGCAGCGAACGGATCAACCACTATTAGATGCCAGGGTAACGGAACCGCAAACCGAATACTATTAACTAACCCGCATGGGTAAACCCTCCGGCCATCCGGAGTGTTCACTGATTCCATGAGAGCCTGTGACCACCTGATTAAAGGGACAGAAAAGGCAACGTCGTGGCTCGGATTATAGCGACTTGCGACTTATGACAGGCTGAGCGCTGACCTTTTCAATCACCGATAAGTGTTAATGAGGCTGTGATAATCAGTCGCTTATATAACCCCTATTCCTGCGGGTGCCTATTTGGTACGGGTTTCGGCGAGTTCTCGCGGTGTCCCGGCCACTTCCGTATCAGATCGGCGGCTGCCTTATGACACCCCTTTGTTCATATGCAATATTTCGGTTCAATTACCCAAGTTTGAGGTACTTATTGAAAATCGCACTCTACTAATTTCGCGAATTTCGCCAAATTCAGGACATTTTTGCACAACTTTTAGTGAACAGAAATTTAGCTTCAAGTACCTAATTTGGCATAAAATACTCGTAGAAAACGAAAATGATAATGTCGTCAGACGATCGGTGGAGGTTTTCCCGGAAACTAGTAAGAATCCTCGGTTTTTGGCTTTTTGAGGAATATTTCGATTGTTTAAGGGTGAGGCCATCGTTTTTTTTTCTTTTCTTTTCTTTTTTTTTTCCTAGCCAATCGTTTTGGCGAAAATTGCAAACATTTTAATGAGTTAAATGTTTAAATGTGAAAACGTGAAAAGTCATATTTGTTTCAAAATTTTACAGAAACAAAAAAAAAACGACCTTATAGCAATTATTTGAAAAAAGTTAGATTAGAGGACTGAAAAAAACGAAATCAATTATTGGCATGTATCGTTTGCAACTGACTAAACCTACATTTGCCATATCAGTGAAACATTGATTTCAAATGAAATTTTTATTGAATTTCAATTTTAAAGAAACATTTTTTTGTATTAATCGTATTTATCGTAAACTGTGCTCCATAAAATTTCTTCCAAAAATCTTTTTGGAAGAAATTTTATGGAGCACAGTTTACGATAAATACGATTAATACAAAAATAATTTCTTTTTGATTTTTATATCTATATTTTTTTAACATTTGTATTTGCTTATAAGGATTTTTTATTGAAATGTTTTTGAAGTCATGCCTAATTAACTTTCGTTTAATATTAACTTTGTTTTGAATCTATTTAAAATTTGTGAAATATAATCAAAATGCTTTTTTTTTCAATACGTTTTTAATCTTACGATGCGTGAGTTTAGACCAATTTATCCAATTTTTTGGTTTTTCAATTTCACACACTTACAAGGAATGCTGAGTTTTGATCTATCGATTTTAAATAAAAGTAAATATTTTATATAAAGTTAATTGACCTCTCAATTTTTCTTATAACAGAAATAATAACGTTTTCCATTGTTTATGAGACATAAATAGTAAGTTGAAACTTTCGATTCTTCGTTAACTTTTGCTTGGGACGAAACGCAAAATTCTAAATTTTAGAGGATGGTAAAGTCGAGAATTATATTTTTACGCAATAGATTATCCCATTTTTTTAGTTTTAAATTTTCTAAAACTACATTTTCGGCATTCTTGTGTTTCATTTTCACCATTTGATGTTTCGAAATCGGATTTGTGAGTTTCGTTATTGCATTCCGTTCTTTTTGAGTAAAATTCTAGCGTTTTCAGTAAAATAATTTTTCCCTGAAATTTATATAAGGCGTCGGGTTAGAAAACATATCAACCCTTACCCAGATTTCTTTAAAATATTACATTATGATGAAATTGCTGCGGGTGCGTTGATTTTCAAATATTTTTTTTTCGTATTTTTCAAACTTAAAATTTATTTTAAAATTAGTATCTTTAAATATGATTTTCACAAATTTTTTATTAAGGGGGAAAGAAAACCCTTTATGCAAAAAAACGTACCTGGTCATTCGATTGTTTCACTTGTAGATTGTGCAAAATTCTGCAACACATTTGCTTCTCAAATTAGTCCTTTAAAACACTGTAATTTTTTGGGACAAAAAGATAAAAAAGTTTTTTTTATTAGAATTTAAAATAATTTAGGAACCGAAAAAACAAAGATTGTGCTGTGAAAAAAGATCAAACTTAGGTCAAGGCATCTGTTTTTTTGTGGCTTTTTTGCTTTAATTTTTTTTTTCAGCGCTTTTTTAAACATTATTTGTTTACATCTCGAGAATGTAATTTAAAATCTGAATTTTTCTGTATTTCGAACCTTTGGCTATTTAAAAAAATATTACTTATATTACAAAAAATATTTAAAAATAAATTTATTAGTTTAAAAAAAGAGAAATTGCATGTTTAATTAAATTGATAGTAAGTATTCGAAAAATGAAAAACGAACTTTTGAAAACTAAGTTAAACCTGCAGAAAAACCGATTGAATACAATAATAAAATAAATAAGCAATACATATTATTTGACAGAAGTAGTAAATTAATATAAAAAAAACTATTACTTTATCGCTGTTTCAATGAAATTTGAAATTCAGGTTTAGTGAGTTGAACTTCAGTAACCACGCGCGTCCATTTAAAAAAAAAAACAATTGGTTTAAGTTTCTAATTCTGCTTGGTTTTTTTTTTCAATTGTTCATCTTCATTTTTTAGTATTTAGTATCGTAGTGTGTTTTTGTTGAATTTATTTGAAAAAAAGAGGGGAGTTTGTTTGTTATTGAATGAAATACATTAATCGAAAAATGGTAAAGTGAATAAATAAACAATCAAAAAGAATATAAAAAGACATGGTATTTTTTGCAGTGTATCTGCGCACTCCAAATTTCAATCAATTGCAAAACTGTCATTATTAGGCCAGTTAGCGATATTTTTTTTTGCAGTATAGGCTGCATCTTCCAAAGTTTCAAACATTTGAATAACATCTTAAAACAAGTTTTTGACAAATTATTATTTTTTTCGGTTTTTTTGGCCAATTTATCGAAAGACAGACAAAAAGACTTTTTCTATATAATTAACGCTAAAAAGCCAAAGCCCGCGCAAAAGAAAAAACGAAGCAACGAAATAAAAACAAATGCCTCGACGTGAATTTGAACGTAATTCAGTACTGTTTTTTATTTTTTATTGGTTTACTATTATTTAATGAAATGATTTAGTTTGTTTTTTTTACAAGAAAAACAGGTTTTTTAAAGGTAAAACTAATTTTGTGACAAAAGTGATTCAGGAGTTTTGTTCTATCCAGGAGTTAAATAAACAAATGAATAGGTATAGTGCATTTCCAAAACTGAGACAAGGAAAAGGGGATTTTCCTAAAGGACTAGGTACAATGGGTCCCGCCGCGATCGTATAAATGTCTGCGCACTCCTCTGTTACAGTGCTATTTCGCATTTTTTTTTTGATATTCACTTCGATGTTTCAAATCGTTAATGGTTAAATACCAAGGAAATCCAGGGTTATTCAAAAGCCGCCGTCTCAAGATTGGAAAGCCTATACGTTATTTCTTGGTATTTTTATTTTCTTCGTGAAAAATAATAGTGAAAAGCATATTTTGAACATAGCAAATATAAAAACGACGTTAAGTTTAAATTTTTTTAAATGAAATAGATAAACACATCCGACAAACCTTTCACCATAATGTATAATTTTAGGGCAGTAAAAGCAAAGGTGGATATGTTTCCAAGGCCGATACATTTTATAAAAATAGAGAAAAGTTATCTTATAGGATTATCTAGACTTTCACTCAAAAACAACGGAATTCTATTACCCAAATTATAAACCGGTTCCCAACACATCATAGGGTGCAAATAAAACACAAGAAGGCCGAAAAAAAAATTATAAACATTTAAAATACAAAGAAATTGGAAATTCTTCAACTCTTGAACGAGATACAAACTTTGAGTAAGAAAGAAACTGTTAAAAATAAAATTTTCTATCCACTTTTTGAAAAAATCTTAAATACCACTACATTGCAACGAATTATAAAAAATTATTTACAACATTGTTTCCCAACCAATGTTATGTTTTGGAAGTTTTAGTGAACGTTATATTTCATATAAATTTTAAAAAGGGGCACTTCGGGCGATTTTTTTTTCAAATAGTTCTGTTTACAACTACTGTATGTTTGGAGGAAGTGTAAATCATTTTTTAAAATTAGGACTACGCAAAGTTGAAAATTTAACACTGTTGTGTTAATTTGGAGAAAAACGGGCTAAAAAATAACTGGAATGGCTTTTATACATAAATAACAATCTTAAATAAGTAAATAAAGTTTAATAATGAAAAATTTTGAAAGTAACAAAAAAAAATGCTTCATTGATGTTTCAATGTAATGTAAATATAAGGGTTAGTTAATTAAAAGTAATGTCATGTCAAATTGTGTCCATTATGTTTTCTCTAAATTTGTTGAAAGGCATCGGCCAAGAAAACTTGTCAATTTTCAACAGACGTGGTTTTTTTTGTACATGGAATTTTTTAAAACAAGGTTTCAAAGAGACATAGTCAGACTTACCTGCTGATATTAAATGAACTAAATTTGGCAATAGACTAGTATATATTCAAAAACAGTTGCTACTTTTTTGGAAAATAAAAAAAAATGATTAAGTGGAAGGTTGCCCACCGGTTTGTTTCCAAAATGTGGATTTCTCAATAAATAAAACTCTTTTATTAAATAGAACCCACGTAATTCCAATGAATTATTCATAAGAACTGACGTTGAAATGTTTCGGCCCGTGCCCGTTTTTTTTCATCGAAGCAAGATCTTTCTCAAATTTTAGTTTACACATTCTTGATGCAGCTATCTTTAGTTCACCGTATTTTAATGATAAACCTTTTTAACAACCTTGAAATTGTGCTTTTCTTAAAATAAAAGCATAAATATGTTGAATTTTCAACATTTTATAATTTGAGGTTGAAAGCGATCTGGCCAAATTCTAGTAAACTGCACAAAACATCTTAAGACAATAATTGAACATTGCAATACCGAAAACGGCAGTTCAGAAAGAAATTTAATTCGGAGAGTTTAAGGTTAAATTCAACGTTTCAACAGTTATCAACAAATGAAAAAATAAATTGACAATGTTTTTCTGCAGTGTAGTATGCGTCTTCAGCAGTTTCAAAACATTTGAACAACATCATGAAACAATTGTTTAAAAAACATTTTTTGGTTTTTTTTATCGCCAACTTATCGAAAGACAGACAAAATAAATGTCTAAATGCATTTTCAAGACATTTAAAATTAAAAACAAAGGAACAAAAAAAGCCTCGACGTAGATTTGAAAGTAATAATACAGTATCGCATTTATTTTTTTTTATTAATTTACAACTATTTAATGAAATTTTTAGTTTATTCCAAGAAAAGCAGGTTTTTTTTAAATGTAAAACTAATTTAGTTACAACAGTGATCGAGAAATTCAGTAGTGAAACAAACAAATGAATAGGTACGTTATTTGTTGGTATTTTTCTTTTCTTCTAGAAAATTTATTGTAAAACGAATATTTAAAGAATAGCAAATAAAAAAAAGACGTTGGGTTGAAAAAAAAATAGATAAACCCACCTTACAAACATTTCACCATAATGTATTATTAGGGCAGTAAAAGCAAAGGTATAAGTTCCCAGGCATTTAATAAAAAATTGAGAAAAATTATCTTATAGGAATATCTAGACTTTCACTCAAAAACAACGGAATTCTAATTCCCGAATTATAAACCCGTTCCCAAAACATCATATGGTGAAAAAGAAACACAAGAATGCCGAAAACAAAATTATAAACATTTAAAATACCAAGAAATTGGGATAATCTATTCCATTAAAATTAATTAAGTCCACGAATTTTCGCAGTTCGCTGTTTTACACATGTTATTTGCTTTTGCTTGTACTTGATGTTCCAATTACTTTTCCAACTCTTGAACGAGGTACAAACTTTGAGTAAGAAAGAAACTGTTAAAAATATAATTTGCTATCAACTTTTTTCAAAAAAATCATAAATATAATGCAACGAATTATGAAAACTTAATTACAACATTTCTAATTCCGAACCAATGTTATTTTTTGGATGTTTTTGGTTCAAACAGACTAAATTCAGCATTTCAGTTAAATCGGAGAAAATTTTAAATCGGAGAAAAAGGAAGAGCAGGGCGCTCGAGCCTTGCAGATATTGGGTCTGATATATCCAGAATTTTCTTTTTGAAAGATTGCAGATTTATTTTAGCTTTTCTAGAAAATTTCTATTGTTCACTTTTTATTGCGGCATCAGTTTGGTAAATAATAAATATTATTATTTTCTTTTCTTCGGAACCGCAACCTATTTTTTGCGGTTCGCTGTTTCAGAATTTCATTTTTCTCCAACAACCATTTCTTTCTTTTTTCAATTTTTAAACTGAAAAAAGTTGCCTTTAGATGTTTTTAAACGAATTTTGATTAAACTTATTCATTATTACAACAGCTAGGAACTTGTGAAAAAATAAATTGACAAAGGTTTTTGCCGTGTCCTCCGAAGTTTAAACTATTGAAAGTTAAATAACATTGTAACAAACAAAAACGAATATTTCAGATGAACATAAGAGTTCCTGAAAACAAAAGATTTTTGGTATAAATAAAAATATTCTTGAAAAAAAAAACGGCTGGAAGCATTTTCATTGTTCGAATACTTGCTATCAATTTATTTATAAACGCAATTTTTCATTTTTCGATACTTTATTTTTAAAATCTGCTCTTAAAAAGATATTAAAAAATTACATGGCAAACAGTTCGAAAGAAAGAAAAGTTCAGTATTTAAAACAATTATTAAGAATTCTGTCAAATACTTAAAATAAAGCGAAAAAATAAAAGCCAAAGCGACAGAAAATCAGATGCCTTGACCTAGATTTCACCTTTTGCTTGTTTTTTTTTTTGAGTTTTACGATTGTTTCAGATTCTAATCCTTTTTCCCATTATAGATTTTTTTTTATAAAACTTATTATATGAACAAGTAGAATCACGGAATTTTGTTCTTTCCAGGAGTGAAACAATAGAATGGGCATGTAAGTAATTTTTTGGTTTTTTTTTTTTATTTTCTTCTAGAAATTTAATTGTGAAATATTTTAAAAGTATACAATTACAAAAACTTACGATAAGTTTAAAAAATCATTTTTCGAATACTTAATATCAATATAATTAAAAATGCACAAGTCGAAAAATCATAAGGTTAAAATGGAAATTTATGGATGTTTCAGTGAAATATGAA
This sequence comes from Oscheius myriophilus, assembly GCA_964057215.1. Taxonomy (NCBI): domain Eukaryota; kingdom Metazoa; phylum Nematoda; class Chromadorea; order Rhabditida; family Rhabditidae; genus Oscheius; species Oscheius myriophilus. The sequence continues at coordinate 1,368,970 of OZ059906.1, forward strand.
TACTAAGTTTTCTCAGTTGTACTTCAGTACATGTCCGTACAGATAATTCACCACTGTTTATTATTACCTTCATTAATAGCGGGAATTCAAAAAAAAATGAAAAAAGATGCGTAAACTTCTTAATTTTATTTGTTTTTTCTTTCTTCTTCAAAAATTTATGAAAACCATTTTATTTTATTTGTTAAGCAAACATAAGTAAAGTTCCACAATCGATAACTATATTACAACCACTAGTTTGGAAATTGGAATTTTGGCTTTGAAGAAAAACAGGATAAAAATAGAGTTTTTCTTTCTTCTTCAAAAATTTATGAAAACCACAGTTAAAGTTACTAATTTTAAAAATAACTTAAGTTTGAAAAATTACGAAAAAAAATTGAAAATCAACGCACCCTGCAGCAATTTCATCATAATGTATTATTTTCAGATAGTCAGGGCACGGGTTGATATGTTTCCTAGGTCTTTTATAAAATTCTGAAAACAATTATTTTATTGAAAACGCTAGAATTTTACTCAAAACAAAGAAATATCGTTACAAGACTCACAAATCCGATCTCGAAACATCAAATGGTGAAAGTGAAACACAGGAATGACCAAAATGCAGTTTTTGAGAAATTTAAGAAAACGTGTTGACAAAAAAGGTTTTGATTCTTTTTCCCACTTTTAAAACAAAATTAGTAGGATTTTACCAAAAGAAAAAGCCTATCCGTAAGTCATCAAAGCAAAAAACCCTTTTTAGGCTTATGGACTTTATTCGATTGAACGTCAAAAACGAAATCAGTTTTTTTACACTTTTTTTCAAAAACATTCGCTTCGAAAAGAACTCAAACATTCATTTAAAAATTAACACAACAGTGTTTACACTTCAACATTTTGTAATCTTAATTTCACAAAACATCTTTGCTTCCAAAAATACAGTAGTTGTAAAAAGCATAATTTATGCAAAATTTTGTGTGAACATTCGGATTTACAGGTAACCTAAAAATCGAGTTTTAAAAAAATTGGAAATCACTTGTTTGGAAATTGCAATTTTTGCTTTTAATAAAAACAGAATCAAATAGAATTTAGTTTAAAAAAAGTTTAGTTTAGATTATTGTTATCCTAATATATAATAAATAATCCTCGCCCGAAACGCCCTTTTTTAATTTACAAATTGTAAATTTTTGGCAGAATTTGGCAAAAATTTGCAGTTTGTCAATTTTGAGAAATTGTTAAAAATTGGCAATTTGTCAAATTTTGACAGAATTTGTCCAAAATTGGCAATTTGTCAAATTTGAAACAATTTGAAAATCAGGTGCCTTGATCTAGATTTCATCTTTAGCTTTTTTTTCGGTTGTACAATTATTTTAGATTCCAATCCTAAACTTTTTACCCCCTTTCCGCGAAAATTATAGATTTTTTTGATAAAACTTATTTTAGGGAGAAGGGTGATCGAAGAATTTCGTTCTATCCTGGAGTGAAACAATAGAATGGACATGTAAGTTGATATTTCTGTTTTTTTCTGTTTGTTTTTTTCCTGTCCAAATATTGAAAAATTGTCAATTTTTGACAGAATTGGTCAAATTTGGACAGAATTTGGCAAAAAGTGACCATTTGTCAAAATTGCGCAAATTCTGCCAAAGTCCAAACACCGATACTAGCTAAAGTTACGTAGCTAAACATATCCAAATTAAGAACCAGAGATGGTTTGGTTCTTTTTGAATGATTGCAGATTCATTTTAACATTTCTAGAACATAAAAGTTCCTCAAAACAAACAATTTTTAATATTAATAGAAAAATTCTTGCAGAAATTACGGCTGGAAGCATTTTCATTGTTCGAATACTTGCTATCAATATATTTATAAATTCAATTTTTCATTTTTCGATACTTGATTTTTTAAATGCACTCTTAAAAAAAAAATTTTTTTTAAATACCTGGCCAACGATTCGAAAGAATGAAAAGTTCAGTATTTCGAATAAACTATCAAGATGTTGATGTGCCATATGATCAAATTTTTTTTTAACAACAAAGCGAAAAAAAACAAAAGACAAATACAGAAAATTAGAAGACCAAATTCTCATTTTTTAAACAAAAATTTGAAAGAAACGCCAAAATGCAAAAGCCAAAGGAAAAAAGCCACAAAAACAGATGCCTTGACCTAGATTTGATCTTATTTCGACAGCACATTCTATTTTTTTTTTTGATTTTACAAATAGTTTACATTTTATAATAAAAAAAACTTTTTTATCCCTTTGTCCACCGAAATTAGGTTTTTTATGAAACTTGTTTTAGGGACAACTGTAGTCGCGTAATTTTGCACAATCTACAAGTGAAACAATCGAATGACCAGGTAAGTTTTTTTTTGCATAAATGTTTTTCCTCCTCTTTAATAAAATATTTGTGAAAATCATATTTAAAGTTATCAATTTTAAAAACAACGTTTAATTTTGAAAAAAAAACGAAAATTTTTAATAAATTTTAACACATATTTAATTAACAATAATTTCATTAAAAACGTTTTTTTAAGAAGTCAGGTTGATATGTTTCCTTCGCGGAAAAATTTTAAAAACATTCTGAGAAATATTATCTTATAGGAATGGCTAGAATTTTACTCAAAAGAAGGTTATTTATGAAGCAATTTGCACAAATTCTTGTTATAAAGAATTTTTCACGCATCGTAATATTTAGAAAAGTAGTGACGAAATAAAGATTTTGATTTAGTTTCACACATTTTAAACAAATTCAAAATAATATTGCCAAAAAAAAGCCTATCCGTATAGTCGCTGGCCACCGAGCTTGGCTACAAAAAGGGTCATTTTTGAACAACCTGCGCATCTAATTAGCGAAATAGGTCACGTAATTGAAATACGCAGAGAAAAACTGTCAGCCTCTTCGGAATGCTCGCTGGGCGAGGAGTATATGTCATAACAAATGTTCAAAAAAAATCAAACAAATATTCAAAGATCAAGACGCCCGGCAAAAATTTCTAAAAAATTGGGATAATCTCGATGTTGCCTAACTAATCTCGACGTTGCCTAAAATAAACTCGACGTTGCCATATTCTAAAATTCAAGGTTTTGCGTTTTGTCGGAAACGAAAGTTTTAACAGTTAAAACTGAGGTAAAAAAGTGAAATATTTCACGAAACTAGACTTAATTTAAAAAACCTTCACCTCAAATAGTACTCAAAATTTCAACTAAAAACGCCTAAGGCTATTTATAACAAACTAGTTTTATTATTTGACGTTAGATATTTTTTATACTTTTGTGGAAAAATTTATTTATTTCTACAACTTTTGTCCAATATAATTGAGAATGCCTATTACCGACTGACTTGCAACTGACTAAGCCATTATTTCATATTTCGTTGAAACATCGATAAATCATGAAATTAGTTTTGATAAATCATAAAGACTTTTTTTTTTATTTAAAAGGGAACCCGAATTATAAACCGGTTCCCAACACATCATAGGGTGCAAATAAAACACAAGAAGGCCGAAAACAAAATTATAAACATCTTTAAATTAAAATACAAAGAAATTGGGATAATCTATTCCATTAAATTTAAATAAGTCCACGAATTTTTGCAGTTCGCTGTTTTACACATGTTATTTGCTTTTGCTTGTACTTGATGTTCCAATTACTTTTCCAACTCTTGAACGAGATACAAACTTTGAGTAAGAAAGAAAGTAAGAAAGAAACTGTTAAAAATTATTTTTAAAGATTATTTAAAAAAAAAAACATTCACTTCAAAAAGAACATCAAAAATGGAATCACTAGTTTGGAAATTGCAATTTTTGCTTTCAAAAAAAACAGAGTAAAAATAGTGAAAAAGTGAAAAATTTCGAAAAAATTTAGTTTCGATTATTGTTAATTCAATCGATACTTATAAATAATCTACGCTCGAAATGCTCCTTTTTATATTAATTATGAAAAAATACAAAAAAAAAATCAGTTAATATGGTATATAAAAAACAACTAAAGGTTTTCTTCTCATTCAATTCTCTGTAAAATTCTATGTCAGACAAAATTCGAAACTATTCGCTAAAATAAGGCGAAAGTGGAAATTTACCCCAAAACTCTACAAGTTATATTTTTCGTAAACTGGCATTTTCGGTTTTGAAATGTTTCACTTTTATCTTAAAGGGGCAGTAATGAGGCTTTTCATTTGATTTTTCGATCGGATACGGTCGGAAATTATGCGAATTAACCATGCTAAATTGTCTCGCACCCTCTTCATTTTCACTGCTCTCTCAGCCAATTAGAATCAAATTCGGTTCATTAGCATACCTTGTAAAAGCCGGACACGCAGGGCGTCCTGGCCATCCGCACAATCTGCGGATGGTCGGCTGATTTTGGACAGTTTGAAGCCAGATATGTCGAAAACGGTACATTTCCGACCCGTAGTCATATACATTTTCTTGATCAGCGAATTTTTGTCTGTTAGATGAACCAATGTTGTAAAACCCGCCTTTCTGTCCCTTTAAGTTGTTTTGTGTAGTTCAATAGTACTGCATTAGGTCCCGTTACACACTATAAAATGTTAGAAATTCAACATATTTATGTTTAATTTGAAGAAAAGCACAATTTCAAAGTTATTAAAAAAGCTTATCATTATTATACGTTCGGTTGAAGACAACTTTAAAAAAATATTAAAACAAATGTTAGAGAAAAATCTTGCTTCGTGAAAGATAGACGCAGGTCGAGAAAAAAAAAGAGAAAAAAAAGGTCGATACGGTAAAAAAATGAAAATTTATGAATGTTTCAGTGAAAAGCGAAAAGTAAGTTTAGTCAGCTGTACTTCAGTAGTCCGAACAGATAATTCATCCCTGCTTATTTATTTCCCGATGTTAAAGTGTAATAATGTATTAAATTTTCCAAATTGATGAAAATGACTCTTTAAAAAGTTTAATTTGAGGAATAGCGTAAATTTAAAAAAAAAAAAACTTTGAAAGCTTTTAAAATGCATAAAGTTTTAAATCAAGTTTGTAAAGCAAATATAAGTGAAGTTGCACAACCGACAACTATATTAAAATAACTATATTTTTAAAAACATTTCCCAAAAATATGAGGCTGAAAGTAATAATATATAAATTACGAAATTCATGTTCAATTTGCATTAAACAGATTTATAAAAAATTTAATAGACTTACGTAACAATAACTGTATAAATATTATTCGCTCAAAATCGTAAACAAATTATAAAAATAAAAAAAAATAAATTATTTACTTTATCGATGTTTCAATGAAATGTGAAATGCAGAATTAGGGAGTTAAACTTCAATTTGTACCAGAAATGTCTACCAGAAAAATTGGCTTGCAGTTTTTGAATTTATAATTATACTTTCAGTTCCAATAAATTGACGTAACAAGAATATCAATTGTTTTTATCGAAGTTTTAATGAAATTTGACATTTAGGCACAGTCAGATGTACTTTAGTTCCTTATATTATGCCGGTGTATAGTATAAGATTTAAAACCATTTTTTAAGTTTAAACAGTTTCAGTTCCTCGAGATTGTAGCCGGTGCCGTTTCCGAGAAACGGCACCGGTTTTTGCAGAAAAAGCAACACAGACACTCACAAACATACTTTGTCTAAAAGTGCGTATTTCTTGGTAAAACATTGTTTTTATTTATTCAAAAGAAATTTTTGGAGTTTTATAGTAAAGTTTCTTTTTCTCGTCGAGTTTGAATATTTTGGCCAATGAAACATATTTTCTGTCGAAAAAATCTTGTGAAAATCTTTTTCATCTTTCTTCTTCTTCTGAAATCTTTTGTTTTCTGATTCATACCAAAATTTGAAAAATTCAAAATTGTTATGAATATGAATTGTTAAAAAATTGAATTTTTTGAAAATGCAATGAAAATGTTTTAAAAGCGTAAAGTTCAAAATTTTCTTTGTAAAGCAAACATAAGTAAAGATGCACAATCTAAATTTAAAAAACTCCCCTCACAAAAATTGAGTCTTAAATTCACAATAACAACCTGGAAAAAAGCAGAAACAATAAATGAAACGGCCGATAACAGTATAAACATTGTTGGCGCGAATGGTAAAATAGTTTTGAAAGTATAGAAAATTACTTTTTCAATGTTTCAATGAAAAATGAAACTCAGGTTTAGTTAGTTGAACTTCAATTCGAACCAGAAATGGCTTACAGTTTCAGAAATTATAAGTTCAGTACCAATCAAAAAATTCTTGACCGAAATAATGAAGTTTTCTTGAAAGTAACGAAAAATTTCGGATGTTTAATCGATGTTTCAATGAAATTTAAAATGTAGGTTCAGTCCGTTGTACTTTGGTCTCTTGAAAAATGCCTCTTCAAGTATTTCGGTAAACCCCAAATCAAATTTAAATTGTAAAATTTCAAGTTAAAGGTGTAAAAACTTTTTTGAAAATTGAAACAGTTTCAGTTCCTCGAGATTTGAGTGTTTATTCAAAAAACGGCGATTTTTGCAAAAAAAAAAAGAAAAAGAAACGAACAACATATTTTGTTTAAATTGCGGTTTTCATTGTAAAATATCTTTTTATTAAATTGAATCAAAAGAAATTTCTACAGATCGAAAAAGTTTGTATTTTTCCGTTGAGTCTGATTATTTTTGCCTGTGAAAATGATTTTCTGTCGATACAATCTTGTGAAAATCTTTTTTTTCTTTCTTCTTCTTCTGAAATCTTTTGTTTTCTTGTTCAATTCTGCAATAATTGTAAAACTGCAGCAGAGATAATTTAAAATATATATATCTGGGCATCTTTTTTTTTTTAAACTTCTGCGAGCTGGGCAAAGCGAAACTAAGTTTTGATGATGTAGTTTTAAATGATGTATTTCACTAATTGTTTTCTGTTTTCCAATTTACTTTTCACATTTCACTAAAACGTCCACAAATCAACTTATTTTGTTTTTTTTTTATAAAATTTTATAAGTGGCGTGAAAAAGTCTAAAGCTCTTAAACAATTGAAAAAGTCTTGCTTGCAAAACTTATTTTTGTATTATTTTAAAAAAGTTTTATTTAGAAATTAAACAGTTTTTTAAAGAAAACAAACATTAAACGGGTAACGCAAAACATTTGCAAAAATGCAGAAAATAATCAAACAAAAATATAAAAATAGTATTAAAACTGAAATTTTTGCGTTACGCGTTAGGAGCATCTAAAAATACTGAAGTACAACTGGTTAAACGGTCACTTCTGGTAACTGAAGTTTAATTTACTTAACTTTCCTTTTAAATTTAATTGAAACACACGTAAACCAACTGTTTTGTTTTGTTTTTAATATAAAAATTCAGGTTTAATTTATGATTTTGGGTAAACATTGTTTATTCATTGCTCATTAACAAACTCTTCAAAAATTTTTAAAACTTTTTTTTAGTTTTCCCACTTTTTAGAACTTAATTTTATGACTAATATTTAAAGTACAAAACGTGGAAAAAACGAGAATTCTAAATCTCCTTGATGGCCCATAATTTCTCGGAAATTGTTATCGTTAAAATCATTTTATTAGAAAATTTGTATGTTTTGGGAGGAATTAACAACCACAATTAGAAAAGTGGAGTATTTTCTGGCCGTCGAAGTGAAAAAAAAAACCGGTGGGATTTCTTTCAAGGGCGAAGTAAAATGGTCCCGCCGCGATCATTTAAATGTCTGCGCACACCTTTTATAAGTGTTTCTGCTTATTTTATTTTCACTTCAATGTTCCAAACAACAAAAAACTGAAGGCAGCCAAGTACTCTAAATGAACTCTAAATTATACTGAAAGTAAATATGAAAAATCGATCTAATAAGCAATGTTTTAGTGAAATTGGAAAGTGGACTATAGTGTATTTCCTAAAAACTGCACCGGTTTTGGCCAAAAACCTTAAAGGACTAGGTACATTAGGTCCCGCCGCGATCGCTTGTTTGTCTGCGCAATCCTATTTTACTGTGCTATTTTGCTTATTTTATTGCTATTCACATAATATTTCAAATCGTCCGTGGTTAAAAAGGAGCAAAACATCGAATCCGCTCAAAAGTCGCCGACCTTTTTTGGAATCAGATTATAGTCATTTGGGGGCAATTATCGAAGTTTTTCTCTGATTTTGTTAATACTCTCTAAATTTTTGTTAATAGGCTCTTTTTTGCCTAGAAAGTTTATTAACTTTTTTTCAAGATAATGAAAACCGGATTTCCGAAACAACAAGATACCAACAAAAAACAAATACAATTTTTATAGGATGTTTTCAAAAGTGGGGTTTGGTAATAGAGCGCGGAAAAGTTTTAATTTTGAAAAAGAAGTGGAAGTGTTGCTATTATTGTTTCGCTATTAATCTTATGAGATCGAAACTTTTAAGCAATGTTAAAAAAAACTGTATTAATTTATTTTGGATTTTAACTCAACGTTTCACGTAATAAGTACACGGTTAACTAATGTTAATAGATTTTTAATGACATAAGCAAACACAAATCGGGACACAGAAAAAATTTAGACAAAAATTCTAGAAACCGATCAAAAATTATGGTTTTTTCGGTAACCATGCTTTATGAGGTGGTATTCTTCTCATCCAATAATTGTTCAAAAAAACTGTCAGAAAAAAATGCAAAACATCTAATTATTTACGGGCCGCTGGGAAAAATATTTGAAATTAGAAATTTACCCCAAACACTCCGATTTATAAACTTTTCTAAAATGGAGTTTTCGGAATTTCAATGTTTCATTCTCATTTTTGGAGGTTTTGTGATCAGTGCTTTACTAGTAAGGCCTTAATCCACACCAAATTAACAAAAAGTTCAAAATTCAACATATTTATGTTTATTTTGAAGTAAAAACATTTAAAGGTTATGAAAAATTGTTCTGTGAAAGGCGATAACTGTAAAAACAATGGGTAAACAAAACTTTTGCGAAAAACTATTTTGGCAAAAAAGAAGCGCGCACAGGTTGAAAATGTTCAACCTCATTCACTCATTCATTATGAAAAATTTTAAAATATTAAGGCACGTAATTTCATAAATTTCTATTGTTTGATGTCAGAAAACCATTTTTATATTTTTTTAAAAAACTTTTTGAAAAAGGAAAAACGTGTGAAACTTGGCGAAATGAGCTTTTCTAGAGAAAAATTAAAAATTCGGGGAATTAGGAAACCTGCCAATTGCGATTGGGGCGCGCATGCTGTCATTCTCTGAGAAAATTTTTAAAAAAAATTACCCTTTGCCGATGAATTGTGAATTTTTGCGAAAGGCATATTTTGTCTGAATTGAGTTTTTTTGTAAAACATGTTTTAATTTTTTCAACAGAAATTTTAAAATTGGTTTTCTCGCCGAGTTTTTTTAATTTTGATTACTTTCGGGAGCGAAAAAGATTTTCTGTCGATACAATGTTCAGAGAGTCGTTTTTTTCATTCTTGTTCTTTTTTTGTTTTGTAATTGTAATCTAAAAAATTGTTTAAAAAAGTTGCTGCAAAGAAAAATTCAAATCAAGATCAGGACATTGTTTAAAAAAGCAGCAACACTGAAATTAATTCAAGAAGGAGAAAAAAACTGAAATCAAAAATTTACCAACTGCAACTAAAACTTGAAGTATGCGATGGGAAAAAATTGTTAAACTCACCAACATAGATTAGAATTCACCTTTTCACATTTCGCTAAAATGTTTTTTTTAAATTTTTCAGGCTATCTTTGTTTAAAAATGGTCAAAAAAAGTTTATCCTTGTTTTACTTTTTTTTTATTGACTGTTTTTAGTTATCTATAAAAAAAAACGTAATGGAAGCAGTGTTTTGACGCTGTTGGTTTCAATAGGATGAAAAAAAACAAAAAAAAAGATTATGGGAAACGTTTGATAGGTTTCCATGGCCGATGCTTTTTTATCGAAATTAGACGAAATTAACAAAATGGGCGGAGTTTGACTTGACATTGTTGCTAACTGACTAAACCAAAATTTCAAAATTCATTGAAACATTGATACGAAAATTGGATATTTTCGTTTCTTTCAAGATAACAAGTTTCAATTTAAAAAATGGGTTATCAATTGTAAGCATTGTTAGGTCGTACTTTTTCAGTAGGAAAACAAAATCTATCTTTGTCGGTTCAGTAAATTGGTTTTTGGATCATTTTCTATTTTCCAAAAATGTAGCTGCTGACTACTGGACTATTGCCAAAATCAGCTCAATTACAAACAAAATTCAAATTTTCTCTTAAATAAGTGAAAATTACAAAAAACCTATTTTTTCCAACGAAAAGTGAGCGAATTTTCAGCTACTTTGATTGTCACTCTTATTTCACAACTAACGATTTGAAACATTGAAACGAAATAAGCGAAAGAGCATTTTGAAAGAGGAGTGCGCAGACAATTACACAATCCCGGCGGGGTTTATTGTACCTAGTCCTTTAAAAAAAACCCTTTTTCCTTGACTCTTTTTTGGAAACGCACTATATTTTAATTATTTTTATATATCGGCTTAAAAAATAAACTGATAAGAAAAGTTCCCGTTGTTTCTTTTTCGGAAAAGCACTATACAATAAATGGTTTTTTGGTTATCATACCTTTACGAGGTGAAATTAACATAATTAAATTCTGTAAAAACTCTGCGTCAGGGAAAATGTATAAAGTCAAAATATTCTGGTTGTATCGTTTAGTAAAAATAATGCGATAGTAGAAATTTACACCAAATTCTTCGATTTTTCAACTTTTCCAAAATGGCGTTTTTGGCGTTTAACTATTTCATTCTCACCTTAAGATGTTTGTCTAATTAAAAAAAAATTAATTAAAAGGTTAACACTTGTAAGGAAGAAAAACAAACAATTGTAAGGAAAATCGAAAATCGTTTTATTTCGGGGTACTGTAATCAATTCCCAGTGTACTGTAAAAAACTAAAAATTTTAAATTACTCCAAATTTACAATCACAAATATTGCAATTAGTGTGAAGGCCGTTTTATAAACATAAGGACAATTTCCAAGAAATAATGCACTAATTAAAAGAATGTTAGTTGCTCCTTTTTGAAAATTAGCTTAAAAAATCCATTTACAAAAAAACTTTATTTATTTTGTTGGTTATTTCGTTTTTTTTTTAAAAAAAATTTTGATATTTCAATATCTCGAATTTTTAATGCAAACTCTTTCGACTTATTGCTTCCAACTGACTAACGCAAAATTTAATTGATAAATCAAATAAAAGAAACATTGATAAATATTTTGTTATTTTCCAAATTTTTGCTAGTTTGAGTAAACATTATTTTTTAGTGAAGACTGTTACTTTATATTAAAACCATTTTTAGTCAGATTTTCCATAAAGTTAACATTACAATTATTAATTTCCAGTTTTTGTAATTTAATTTTCACAATGTTGATCCCACTTTTTGTGGTCGAAAACCCCTATTTTAAAGATCACAATTTACGAATAAAGTTGTACTCCCGAATCTTTGAAAATTAGTAAAAATGCGAAATTAAAAAAGTACGAAATAAAAACAGTTATGTTAAATAAAAATAAATAAATCGTCGCAAGTATAAGAAGCTCGAAAAAAAAAGAAAAAAAAAAGTTGATTTATCGATGTTTCAATGAAATGTGAAATGGCTTAGTCAGTGTAAGCAATGTTAAGTCGTATTGATTCCAATGGGATAATTTCAAATTCTGTGGACCATTTTTTATTTTTGAAAAATGTCGCTGCCTGGCAAACTATCGCCAAAATTGTCTTTTTTTTACATCAAAACACAATTTACAAAGTAAGGGGGAGAAATTTACAAGAAACCATTACAAACAATGGATTTTCCATGCTTATCCTTTACGAGGCGAGTAGCGACCACCCTCACTAAATTAGCTATAAAATTCATTTTTTAACAAAATTCAAAAATCAAATATTCACGAAAAAAATTTTAAAGTAGAAATTTACACCAAATGCTTCGATTTTAAGATTTTGTTTTTCAAAATGGCGTTTTGTTTCAATGGTTTCTTTTTTGCTTAATTTGATTTGAGATCTGGTTTACTATGGTATGTTTCCAAAAAACAGAACAAAATTTGGCCAATTCTTAAAGGACTGCGGTCATTGCATCCCACCACGAATCATTTAATTGTCTGCGCACTCCTCTTTTACAGTGCTGTTACGCTTAAAATAATGCTGTTCATTTAAATGTTTCAAATCCTTTTTGGTTAAATACGTTTCATTTTTCAAGATTACCCAAAAGTGAAAGACAGTTCCTTGGAAATAGACTATAGTTGGCGATTCTCTCTTTCTGCACATGAAAACATAAAAAATTGGAAAATCAACAAATTTATTTTTTTTTTGAAGGGAAACTTTATTTAAAAGTTATTGAAAAGGTTTATCATTAAGATACATTTAGTTAAAAACAACTACATAAATAATATGTAAACGAAAATTTTGCGGAAAAAAAGTGTCTCGCCAAAAAAAAGACATAGGTCGAAAAATTTCAACCTCATTCATTATGAAAAATATCGGAATTAGCTTGTTTTTACTCATTTTCAATTTACCAAAAGTATAACTGCTTGCTGGAGTTTTGGAAAAAAAAAATTGTTCTTTTAACTGCAACTTTCCCATATATTGATAAGAAAATTTACAAACAAAATTGAAGTGAGTTTGCTCAATCGATTCTAAGTAAACTTTAATTTCAGGCGAAATGCAAACAGTCAAAAATTACGCGGAAAACAATAAAAAAAAATTGTTAACATAAAAAACTTCCAAAATTTCTTTTCGATTATTTTTTTTGATTTTTTTATGGAATTTCGGTTAGAAATTTGGGCATTTGAATGTTTTACTCGAATCTTATGAGCTTTTGTGATCTACGTTTTTAGTAACTTTGAGATAAACTTTTCTGGATTAATAGAAAGCAGGTTTTGTTAAATTTTTTCGTTTTTCTCCGCGAATTTGTCTTTTTTGCCTGTAGTACTGTGATAGAAGTTTACAGCGCCCATGCTAACTTCTAAAAAATTTGTAAATAGTTTTCGGAAAGAAAATTTTAGCTTTGTTTTGCTGAGTCGGGAAAAAATTAAACAAGAAAATTTGTTCGTCAAACAGTTTGTTAAAAAATTCATATTTAAACAAAAACGAATTTTGATTGCCCCGATTGAGGCCCCAAAATTGAGCAAACTTGAACATAATTTTAAATATTATTTTTTGCGTAACTCTGAACTAAGCACTGCCCGACACTGACTGAACCTATATTTCCCATTTGCTTGAAACATCTATTTTTTTTTAATTCCAAAATCTCGTTTTTCCAATTTTTAAATGAATGTGACTCAAAGTTCAAAAAAATTTTTTGCTAATAATTTTGGTCAACATGGAACGTTTCGATACATTAACCGTACACTTTTGTTTCAGACAAAATGCAAACAGTAAAAAAACTTAGAATAGACATAGAATTTGACACCACATTTGAACTAAATTACCGGCTATGGTAGAAAAAAGTGTTTTTTTTTTTAAATATTTAAGTTTTTTCTATAAATGTATCAGTTTGTTGTATTCTGAAAAACAAATTTTTTGGGGACCATCATGCCGAGAGAAAACTCTTCGATTTTTCATATTCATAAAATTGAATTAATATTTCCATCGTATCTAATTTTTTTTTATTTTCTATCGCGAGCGCCAACTGAAACTATTGAACTTTTTCGTTAATGTTTTCGTAACCTTGCGATTTTCACCCCTATTTTATTGCACTAGTTTTTTTTCTAGATATATTAAAGAGTTTATAAAATCATCATGCTGCATCATAATTTTTTAACGTGTTCACCTTTATGAGGCGAGTTTTTAACATTGTGTGTCAGACAAAATGCAAAAGGTCAAAAAAGGTGCGGACCGTCATTGAATTAATGAGTTTTAAATAAAGATACAACATTCCCCAAATCCTTTTTTTCTGATTTTTCTAATTTAAAATTTTGGTATTTCAGTGTTTCACTCACAGCTTTTGACAATTAGTAATCAGTACTTTACTAGTGCGATTCAGACTAGTATCTCAAATGTCTAATTGTGAAATCGGGAACAGAATTATACAAAATTATTTTTTTCCGAATTATGATTAATTTGAAGAAAAACTTGTTCAAAAACACTGTTTACAAAAATAAACAAAACTTTAAAGTGTTCACCTTTATGAAGCCAGAATTGGTTCGGCATAAAAAAATTTCGCAAAACAAATGCCGATAAATCTATTTTAACATGAAAAAACAGTTTCTGCTTTAAAAAAAACAACAAAAAAAACAATGGTTCCAGTGTTTCCAATATATACTTGTGAGCCGTTGTTTACTCTCCCTCTTTTCAAAAAAGTTTTTAAAAACCAATTTTTAAATAACCGAGTCATGTTAAATTTGAAGAAAACAACAAAAAAAATTCCAAAAAAAAACATAGCGAGGGTTTAAAAACTCAAATTTTTTTTAAAATCCGAATCACTTTTTTGAGTATCGATTTTTATATCTCTTATTCACAAAGAAATATAAATCAGATTCAACCTTACAATTAAATATTATTTGATTGATCGATGTTTCAGTTAAATGTGAAATATAGGTTTAGTCAGTTGCACTTCAGTTGGAACGCATTTTCAATCAGTTCGGTTTAAAAGAACAACATGAATTGGAAAAACAAAATCAACAATAAATAAACTGTATAATCGGTTACACAATTCATAAAAAAATAGAAAAAAGGCTAATCAATAAAATTGAATTTCTTTTGGGAAAGTAACAAAAAATATATTAAATTGAAAGTTTGAATGCCGAAATCTTCAAAAAACACCAACAATTACAAAAGAAACATTTATAGGCACAAATTTAAAAGAAAAGCCGAAGCAAAAAAAAACAGACAGAAAACAGCATGTTGACCTATATTTGAAAAAAAAACTAACTACCAGCTTTGGTAGAACTGAACGAAAAATATTTTTATTTTAAATTTTCATATTTACCAGGCGAACGAGACCTTCCTCATGCATTTTCCTGTAAACTTGTTGGCTAAATAAAATGCAAAAACTGAAAGAAAAATATTTTAAGGCTAATTTTGGAAAAAATAAAAACTTCCACCATTTATGGAACACAAAACTTATTTTTACTGAGGTTAAACGTATGGTGGCTTTTTATGTTAAAATTATTGAAAGGAAAAATAGCAATTTCGATACTATAAAACCACACATAAAACAGAGCAAATTCAAAAAGGTAATTATTTTTCCAAAAAAAAAAATGCACATCTCTGTTTCATTCCCAACTTATGATCTTTTGTGATCGGCTGCTGGGATAGCTCGTGTCTACCCTTATTGAATACCCTTATTGAAAAAAAAATAAATTGCAGGAAAGTTTTCAGCCCTGCCCTGGCAGAGAAACGGCCGCGATTAAAGTGTTTTCATACTTTTCTCAACTTTTGAAAGGCATCGGTCCTAAAAATTTCTCAACCCTCCTCCTGTCTATCAAAAAATCATGATCATGGGAAACTAAATATTCCGAAACAGTTTCAACAAAAGTATCACTTGTTTCAATGTTTCAATAAAGTCCGAAAAATAGATTTAGACATTTTCGCATCAGTTCCTTGAAGAATGCATTTTCAAGCAGCTTGGTTAATTAAAACAACATTAATTGTAAAACTAATTCAACAGTACTGTTTTACAATTTTCACATTTACCAGACCTGCTCATGACCCTATCTGAAAAATTTTGTGCTTCACAAAATGCAAACATTGAAAATATTCCTCCATCATGTAAAAATTAATTTCCAAGTATGAATGTACCCCAAATTATTTGATTTTCTAATGAATAACTTCGCACATAAATGTTTCAATTTCAACTTATGGTCATTCCTTAGATGAAGCAGAGTTCGATGTCTGAATAAACCTCAAATTTTAGTGATTTTAGTGAAACACTAACTTTCACGAAAACCGCGTTAATTGTAGCTTCCTTTTTTATAATACAAGCCTTGGGTTTTGCGAATCCATTGCGTTGCAGATATAAATTATGGAGAAATTTCCCAAAATTTCCGTGTTTTTTTTTAATTTGTATTTTTGTTTTTGTTTTCAAGATAATTTATTAAGCAAGGTTACCATGGAAATATTGCCAATTTAAGGCAAATATTGGAATAAAGTAAAAATGCCACCATTTATTGAACACAAAAATTATTTTAAGCAAGTATAAAAAAAAGAAACCTTTTTTTATTCGGTCCTCTTCTTTGTATGTTTTATTTGCCTAAATTGAAGAACCAATCCGCCAGAGTCCTTTGGGAATCGGGCTTGGCAAAAATTGTTTTGCCTATCGTATTCTAAAAAAGAATAAAAAAGTAATTTAACTTTGTTCATCAACGTTTCATTCCCAACTTATGATCTTTTGTGATCGGCTGCCGGGATAATTCGAGTCTACCCATGTTGGAAAAAAAATTTTCAGGAAAGTGTTCAATTCTGCCTGGCAGAAGAACGGCGCGACCATGTCAGTTTAAAGTTTTTCAGTTTTTTCTCAATTTTCGAAAGGTCTTAAAAATTTCTCAACCGTTCTTCTGCCTGAGAAAAAATACTGATGTTGAGAAACCAGACTTTCAGAAACAGTTTCAACAAAATATTACTTGTTTCAATGTTTCAATGAAGTTTGAAAAAAAAGATTTAGTCAGTTGCACATCAGTTCTTTGTGGACCGCGTTTTCAGGCAGTTTGGTTGATTAAAAAACAAAATGAAATGTAAACAAAATTTAATAATAAAAAAAGAAAACTGTTTGATTCATCACACAAATCATTGAAAAGTAGAAAAAAAAGGAACCAGACTAAAAACAGATGCGAGTTGACCTAAATTTGATTTGAAATACCAGCTTTAGTAGAATTCAACACCTTTTTTTTCTAAAATTGATTCAAATTTCCACATTTTTATTCAATTCAACTTTTATTCAACTTTACGGTTTGGGTTAAAATTTTAATACCATTCGACTATTACCAAAATTTACAAATGCCTTTCAAACATAAATTTAATTTTTATTGTCTCAAAATAAGCTTTAAGACATTAATTTTTAAGCTAATTTTGGAAGAGATTCCGCTCTTTGTCATTTACTTGACCGGCCAAATATTTTTCTTAATTTACAAGAAAAATAAAAATCTATAAACACAAATTTAACGAAAATGTTCGTTTAGTTTTGTCATTCTTAAAAAAATAACGTTTTCTTTCAATTAAATTTTCAAAAAAGTAATTACAAATTTCATAATACACATAGTGACAGTCTGTACCATCCTTCCATCTAGCCCGTTGTATATAATCGTGTCATGTGCGGGGGCGCGGATGTTGTATCGACCCGCCCACGCGTAAACATTCTGTGCCCGGCGCAGCCAGCCGGACGGCTGTCGCCTAATAAATATCTCTAGCATGTTGTATTAATACAGATAAGACAGGGCAATCTTATACTCTGTATAAGTCGATTACTAAATGAAAAATTTTCCATAAATCATAAATTAAGCCTGAAATAAATACTCAGGTTTTTGATCAATATTATATTTGAATCTCAAAAAAACTTGATGCTATTTAATTTTTTGAATTCCATTTTATTGAATCCTTTTGTTTTGAAAATTACGGTTTTTGTTTTCTCCACCTTTTTATTGCAGTTCAAGACAGGGTTAAACTGAGGTACATTTGACTAAACCTGTGTTTCACATTTTATTGAAACATCCATAAGTTATGAATATTTTTCTTTGTAAATTTGAAAAAAAAACTTTACGGTTTGAGTTTAACATTTTTATACCATTATCGACTATTACCGAAGTTTGTGGACCCCTTTCTATCATACATGTAAAAATATTTTTCTCTAAATTAAGTTGTAAAACATTAATTTTTTTACCTAATTTTGGAAGAAATACCGGTCTTTGTCATTTACATGGCCAAACAAATATTGTATAGTCTGTTTCCAAGGGACGGTATTCGACTTTCGGGGAATTGTGAAAATGACACGTTATTATCCAAAAAGAATTTGAAATATTGAAGTGAACACAGATGTAATAAGCGAAAGAGCACTTTAAAAGAGGAGTGTGCAGACAGTTAAAGACAATCGTTGCAGGACCAAAGGTACCCAGTCCTTTAAAATTTGTGAAAATCCTTGCCCATTCGTTGGAAATGGAGTATACTTCAATTGTAAAAAACGATTTTAAGACGCGATTTCTGTAAACGTCGAGCTGCAAGGAGATATCCGACGACATGGGAAAATTAGATTTTGCCCAAACTTTGTTAAAAACACTTATATGACTTTAAAACAACATTTTGAGAGTTTCAGACAATTATCGATTTTTGGTCCCGGGTTACGGTAGGTCACCCCTGGTTACTGTAGCTTGGCCCAAAATGGTCCGATTTCGACAATCTTGATTTTATTCGGTTTTTGCCTACCTACTGAGCTCAGTTTGTCGCAACGTAAGCCAATTTAACTGTTCGTTCAGATTCTCTGTATTTTTAATGTTTCATTTTCTCATTTTTTGGGGTATTTTTTAGTTTTTCGCAAAGAAACCGTTGAAAAACGATTTTTTGACACAGAGTGTGAAGTAAATCAAGGATTTTCTTCTGCAAACTGTGTTTTGTGAGCTGTGATGACGCTCACCAGTCTTTTTTTTGTGGTGTTTTTGTACAACTATACTATTTTGCGAAAAAACTAAAAAATACCCCAAAAAATGAGAAAAATGAACATTAAAAATACAGATAATCTGAACGAACAGTTAAATTGGCTTGTGTTGCGACAAACTGAGCTCAGTAGATAGGCAGAAACCGAATAAAATCAAGATTGTCGAAATCGGACCATTTTGGGCCAAGCTACAGTAACCAGGGGTGACCTACCGTAACCCGGGACCAAAAATCGATAATTGTCTGAAACTCTCAAAATGTTGTTTTAAGGTCATAAAGGTGTTTTTAACAAAGTTTGGGCAAAATCTAATTTTCCCATGTCGTCGACCTATTTGAGTTTTCCAGAAATCGCGTCTTAACAAAACATTTTTTCTTTGTCATTTTTTCTAAATTAACGTTTCGCAAATTTCAAAAATTTCTTTTTTTTTTTTAATTGAACTTTGAAAAAAGTAATTAAAAGTAAAATATATCAATGTTTTAGAGTTTAACAACTTGTTCACATTGCTTATTTTCCTTCTTGCAATTATTTCAGTGTTTTTGGCTTTCAAGAGTTGATTTAATTTCGAAGAATTAAAATTTTAAAAAAAAAAAACTTCCCAAAAAAACTAAAATTAAGTTTTTAAAAAGTGATTTTTCAATTTATATGTAAACAAAATGCTCTTTGGATGGTTAATTCCCGGACAACAAAAAAACACAAATTAAAAAAAAATATTTTTATAACTACATCATTAAAATAAAATTTCGATTGGCCCAAAATTCACCCAAAAAAGCCGAAATGCACCCCAAAAAAGCCAAAATTTATCCAAAAAAGCTCTGGTCAGGATTGAAATTATTTCTGCCTCACTAGTTATTTGTTTTGATTATTATTTTTTTAAATTAGGCTTTTATTTAAAAAATTGAATCCATCAAATGACGGTCTTTTCAAGTAAAAATCATTTTCTGTGATTTCTTTCAATGCAAGAAGTAGGTCAAAAGTATTATTTGTTTGCTACTTTCAGACCTATTTAAATTAGTTTGGTGAAATGTTTTACTCGTTTATCGATTACTTACTTGTCTTCACAAAAATTATCTTTACTATAATAAATTAAAAATTCACGTAATTTCAATAAATTCAATATTTTTTAATCCCGGTTTTCTCCAAAGTGTCACTTTTATAATGTCATTTTCATAACTTTTGGGAGCAATTTATTTAATTTTTAAACTTTTTCGTCAACTCCTTATGGTCTGTTTCCGAAAAACGGAACATGATTCGACCAACTCTTAAAGGACCGTGGTAATTGCATCCCACCGCGAAGCATTTAATTGTCTGCGCACTCCTTTTTTTCAGTGCTCTTTCGCAAACTGTTTTTGTATTCACTTCAATTTTTCAAAACGTGAGAGGTTATAAATGAGCGGAAATCAAGGTCAGCGAAATGTCGGCCTTTCATTGGAAATAGAAAAAAAACGGGCCTTTACTGAAGTATATCTGACTAAACTTACTTTTCAAATTTCATTGAAACATGGATAAATCAACTTATATTTATAAATCATTTTATTTTTTGGGTTGAGCATTTTTTGATTGTTAATTCCTAAATTCTAAAGATGTAAGCCAATTTTTTTTGTAGCCACTTGTGGTTTAAACTGAAGTTCCACTTACTAAACCTGCATTTTTCATTTCATTAAAAAAACAATCAATCACTTTTGCTACTTTCAGACATACTTTTGGGTGAACATTTTTGCATAAATATCGATTAAAAAAAGCTTTACATATGGAATTTAGAGCTTGACTTAAAGGAACCATAAAGGGGGTTTTTCACGCTCATGCAAATCATATGCTAATGAGGACTTGGCAAGCATTCTGTGAACAACCGTTTCCTGGAGAGGTGTTGGAAAATAACATTTCAATTGGAATTTCGCAATAAGCATATTGTCCATTTCCGTTTCGAAAAGCAGGCTGATGGTCCCTTTAAATTAAACTTTTTTAAAAATATTTTTTATATCTGTTTTATTTTTATCCAAAGTTTTATGCTTTAAAATAACTTTTTGGACAATTTCATACTATCTTACATACTGAAATCTAAACACAAATCACTGTATATATAGTCGATGCCAAAACCACTTCGTCGAGATATATGGGGGCACCGACGAATATGGAAAATTCAATAATCAAAAAGACTCTGTTGAACATGTCACTTTACGATTTTCGAAGGACTTTGCTTTGCTTATGATTAACTCCGAGGGTGAATCAAATACTACATTCTCAATCCCACCCTGCGCTCATATTTTCTTTTTGTACAGGCAGAAGGCAGAAATTTTTTTTTTTTTTTCATTATTCCTTTTCAGTTGTTTGATATACTTTTTTAGAGTCATGTATACTCTCTGTTGTCTAGTACTAGTTATTGTTAAAAAATCTGTGTGGTTCACCTCCTGCCTCTTTGAATTCAGACGTTCCTAAGCGGGAAGCATATGTGACAGACCTGTGAGTTTTTTTAATGTCATTATTACTATTTTAGTTAGAACCTCAAATCGCTTCAACGGTGGATCACATTGAAGATAAGCTGTGCTTCAGAAGTAATTAATGCCTTTAAATGTTATATTTCTCTTTTTGTGAAGTCTACTGATGAGCAAGGCAAAAGCCTGTTTTCATCATAATTGATATGTTGATTTCAGCGCAAGCAGCTGCCTTCGGGCTCTTCCACGCCGAAGAGAGCTAAATTCGTCGAAGACTCTCTCAT
Source organism: Oscheius myriophilus (assembly GCA_964057215.1). Lineage (NCBI taxonomy): Eukaryota > Metazoa > Nematoda > Chromadorea > Rhabditida > Rhabditidae > Oscheius > Oscheius myriophilus. The sequence continues at coordinate 1,390,176 of OZ059906.1, forward strand.
GAAGGTTTGAAAATGTATGTCGTTCGATAACTTTGTTTTTCAGAAGTAGCTGGCCCATAACGAAGAAACTACGTCTAAAGACGGCCAATGTTTCAAATCGTCCCTGGTTAAATACGAGTGGAAATCAAGGTCAGTGGAAAGTCGCCGACTCTTTATTGGAAATGGACTATATTCAGCGAAAAATAGGTAAAAAGGTCAAAAGAATTATATCTGTGTCAAAAATTAGTCTACAATCAATTTTCTCCAATCTATGTGGACGTTATTGCAGTTACTTTCTGCTTAATTGTATCAAAAAGCATCCATTCACGATCAAATTATTTTCCATTTTTTTAAAGCTACTGAACGTATATTTATAAATTCCAAAACTTTAAATCTTTATTTTTTGTTCACATTTGTGGTATAAACTGAAGAACAACTAACTAAACCTGCATTTACTATTTCACTGAAACATTGTTAAGGTAATTGATGTTTCAAATAGTTTACGATTTTAATAATATTTATTCGGTTATCGACTTTTTCGTCTGTCAAGTATATTCAAATTTTTTTGTGTTTGTTTTAATGAATAATAATTAGAATTTTGTACATATTTTGTGTTGTTACTTTAATACTCATATTTATATATTGTGGCAGATTTTGAAACTTTAATTGTGTTTGCTTTACAAACTAAATTTGGAATTTACAAATATTAATTTTTAATCCCGTTTTTTTCTAAAGTAACACTATGTTTCAACTTTTAAAAATACATTTTCATAACATTTCGGGTTTTTTACTCGTAGCACAAACAAATAAAAACTGTTTTATAGTCTTTCTGTTTTTTTACTCGTTGTGTTTTTTTGGCGCATCATCTTATCAAAAACTATTTTTCTGAATATCAAATTACCCGAAATTCCTTTTCTAAACATTTTAGGCATTTATGTGTTTCGTTCAGGGCATATGATCAAGTGAGATAGGATTTAAGATTTTAGTGATCGCATTTCTTTTTTTTGCAATGAAATTCAAAATTCCAATAAAAGAATTTTTCGTGATTAGAAACTATCGGCCTAGAAAACAAAAAAAGACAGTTTGGTTAACAAAATAATAAAAAGATTTATAAATATCTTTAATTTTCAGTCTAACAATAAAACTTAAAGGGCAGCTATGGTTACTGAAGTGCACCCGGCTGAACAAAGTTTTCCCATTTCATTGAAACATCGATTCACATCGGAAATTTTTTGTTACTCTCAGATTTTTTCTTTATTTTTTTGTGTTGTTATGATTATTTTTTTATTGCATCATACTAAAATAAAATGTATTTCCAAGCAATGATTGCCTTTTCAAGTGAAAATATTTTCAAATAAAATTGTCAAAAGTTTCATATTTTATTTGAAAAGGTCATATTTTATTTGAACCACAACAAATTTAGAACTGGATAAAGCACTTTCATTTTAGATCAAAAACATTACTTTTTTATCAAGAATTCTTCAACGAAAAAATAATGAAAGTACTTTTCAAAACGATTACAAAGTATTTTTAAAATATTTTTTAGTTCAAAATTAATTTATACTTTTTTTTGAAGAACGAATGCAATCAATACTTCCAGTTTTTTGAAAAGGGATCAGGATTACCAAAAACATCGAAATGACATAAAAACGGTTTGTATAACGACAATAGTCTTTTGTGGTTTTAAATGAATCAACAGAACTTTTTTTCACATTTCATTGAAAAATCGGAAAAAAACAACGGACATTTTCGTTTTTTTTCATTTCTCTGTTTTAGGCGAACATTACTTTACTAAGAATGAACCTTTACATATAATATTCAGAACTTTACGTAATTTAAACTGATTCCTTTTAACATTTCATTTTCGTAATTACAGTATGCCCAATAACAAATGAAAGTAAGAAAAAAACCTTTTTTGGTTTGTTTGAGAAAATGTTTCTGCGTTTTTGACTAAATTCTGCTCAATAACTTTTTCAACACTGAGAAATCTTAAATGGGCCGAATTCCCAAGTTTGTCAACTCACAATTGCAACCGTTTTAGTTATTTAAGACTTGAAAACTATTGAGTTTGAGCGTAGTTACAGTACCCTGAGGGTCGATTACAGTACTCCGACCCAAAAATCGATAATCGAGTTTCGGCATTGATTTTCCTATTAGTGGGTCCTAGATACCTCCTACACAAAATTATGAGATTGCTGGGACCACGTTGAAAATTTATGTCCACATCCCTTCTTAAGTTTCTTGATGTATTCCCGTTTTCCGCTTATTTTCAATGTATCAAATTCAAATGTATTAAGGAGGATCTCAGGTTTGGTATTAAGTGAAGCGTAATTGATTCAACTTACTTTTTATATTTCATCAAAACATTCATTAATTATTTATATTTTTTGTTTTCAGATCTTTTTTAGTAGTTTGGGTTAACATTTTCAATCGCTTATCGATTTCTTTACCTATTTTTACAAAAATGATTCACGTAATTTTGAATTGTTAAATTAATTTTTTAAAGTAATTTAAAACTTTTTGAGCAATCTATTAAACTTTTAAACTTTTTATTATAATTTCGGTCGATAATTTATTGATTGCTACTGCACGTCTATTTTTATTTCTAAAACTATAAGCCAATTTTTCTTGTACATACTTATGGTACAAACTGAGGTTCAACTCACTAACTAATAGTACTTGAAAAGTACTTTGTTAAACTTTTCGGTTAAAAAATGCTTCGAATAAAAAAAAGATCCTTCTTATTTTGATTCAATCTGTATCCTTAAATTTTAAATTGCCGTTCAATGCTTCGAATAAAAAAAGATATATTTTTTTGATTGCTACTGAAAGTATATTTCCAAATTCTAAAACTTTAAATCTATTTTTCTTGTTTACATGTGTGGTTTAAACTAAAGAACAACTAACTAGACCTTCATTTCATAATTCATTGAAACACCGTTATGTCTTTCATTTTTTTAAAGCCTTTTTTTTGAAAATAGAATGATTTGCTTAAGTATGATAAAAAATTAATTGACACATAAAGTAACAGTCTCAACTAAGTAAATACAGTTTACTAAATATTAATAAATATTTTTGAAAGTAACAAAAAATGCTCCATCAATGTTTCAATGAAATGTGAAATTTAGGTCTAGTCAGTTGCATAGTGTTATGATAAGCTAGGATTTTCCTCGTATTCAATATATAAAAAGAAAACTTATCAACTTTTTCCCAGACTGCAGTAAAAAGTTGGAGATTGAACCAAAATTTCTGAAACAAGATACCAACAAAAAATTTAAATTTTTTTTTGTTTTTTTTTTGTTTGAATTTTTAAAACTAATTTTCAAAGCAAAATAGCTAGATTACCCGCTTATTCCGTTCAAATTTTATTGAAACATCTTGATTCATATAGTTGCTACTCTCAGATTTTTAGTGAACATTTTTATACCGTGATCGATTCAAAATGGATTATCTCGCGTTGTTGTGGATAAAATGTCGAAAAAAAAATTATAAATTTAATATGAGTATCGTTTGTTTAAATATTTACGTGAAAAGTCAAACGTCAAAAATACATTTTCTAGGAACTGTGAGCTTACGATTCCAATTGCATTTTTTCTTTGCAAGAAAAAATCAAAGTTGTTACAAAAATTCTTGTTTTTTTTTGGCCAATAATTCAGTTGGGCGTTTTTTGATGTTTTCTGGAAAGGGGTTTTCTGGAAAAAATGTGTAAACGAGGAAATAAAAACAACTGGAAACAGAATTAGAACGTTTCAGATTTTTTGGTTGCGTAATTAAAAAATTAAAAAAATAAATAAATAATGAGGTTGAAGACAGACCAACTTTTATCTGTTTTTGGCACGTTATTTGTCTTTTTGCCTTACCGAGAAATCTATTTTAATGTGACAATGTTTCCCGAATTCGTTGATTTCTAAAATAGTTTTTTATGCTTTCAAATTTTTTATCTCCTTATGACATTTTGCGATATAAAATGTACATTAATTTCATTTCGATGTTTTTGGTAATCCTGTACAGTTTTCAAAAACTGGAAGTTTTGATTGGATTGGTTCTCGGAAAAAAATATTTTCCATACAAACTAATTTTTAACTAATAGTACCGTTCAATGCCGTTCAATGCTTCGAATAAAAAAAGATATATTTTTTTGATTGCTACTGAAAGTATATTTCCAAATTCTAAAACTTTAAATCTATTTTTCTTGTGCACATGTGTGGTTCAAACTAAAGAACAACTAACTAGACCTGCATTTCATAATTCATTGAAACATTCGATAAGGTAATTAATGTTTTTCTTTATTTTGAAAGTTAGTTCACGATTTTGGGCGAATAATATTTATAAAGTCATCGATCGTTACGTCTTTCAATTTTTTTTTAAAAGCCTCTTTTTTTGCAAATAGAATGAATTTTGTAAGTAAGATAAAAAAAAAAAGCAGAAAGTTCTTGTAATTAGAAAGTTGTTTTTTCCGAGTTTACAAAAAAATATCCACAGAATTAGAAAAAAATATCAATAAAAAGCATACTCTTTTTTGTTTGATCACAATTCAGCTATTAATGGGAAAAAGCGAAATCAAAAGAATATACGGATAGAAAACAGAAAGACGACAAATATTCGCTTTTTTTACAAGAAGCTTTTCACATTCTGTAGCATTTCGAATGTTGCAACTTTTTTTGTTTAAATTGATTTTTTTAAAATGTTTAAATGTCATGTATTTGAATTTATTTATTCATCTTATTGAGCAATTGGGTTCATTTGCATTTATTTATTTATTTTATTAATTGCATTCATTTGTATGTTTTTAATAATTACTTTCAAATTTTCAATGCATACTATATTTTTTAGAATTGGCCGATATATTTTTTTAAAATTTTCATTCTCAGTTGTAACCCCATGTGAAAAAACGAAAATGTTTTCAACATCGCTTTGTTGTATACTGGAAAGATAAATAACCAAAGAATAGTTTTGCACTTTCATGTCAACTCTTGTTTCCAGGCTGATAAATCTTTCATAGAAATGTTGAATGAAATCTCACTATCTCTCTCATTCTCTCATGACACAGTTTCCGCGCTCGATTGCCACAGCAGATCAAATTTTAAAGGCACCGTCAGGGGCCTTTTCGGATTGGAAATGAATGGTATGCTAATCGAGGCATTTCAATTGAAATCATTTTCCCCAACACCGCTCCAGCCAACGGCCGTGCGCAAAATGCTTGCCAAGTCTTCATTAGCATACGATTCTGAAAAGGCCCCTTACGAGCCCTTTAAGACAGCTAATAAAATTGTTTATGTTTATTAATCTCGAGTTCATTGTGGTGCCAAAAAAGAAGCAAACTGCGACCATATTATTTAATTACATATACTCCTTGCCAATCCTACTTCGACCGAAAATGGGCCACGCCCCTTTTGTAGCCCAATATTCTATGTAATAATGGGAAATTTAAATAACTAAATAACAACATCAGAATAATCTCACTCATTTCTAGGAATCGCCGAGGTAGTTTTGGCGGGCACTGTAGAAATTAGGAAATAAGGAAATTGATTTCTTGCAAGAGTCTGTCCGGTATTTAGCAGGGGATATCCATTCGAAACTCACCGCACCTAAACGCGCCGGGCGTACCAAAAGGGATTGAAATTGAGTAATGCAAAATGCAGTTCTCGCTTTGTTGTTGATTTCGAAAAATAACAGGGAAGTTATTTTGGTAAAGAACTGGTGTTGAAATAATGGTTTACCAAAAATTACACAAATTTGACCTCAAGTTTCATGGCCTTCGGCCGTTCATAAGGACGGCCTGCGGCCTCCCAGGTTCTCGGCTTTGGCCGTTCAGTTGGGCGGACTGCGGCCGTCAAGTTTTATAGCCTTCGGCCGATCATAAAGGCGGCCTGCGGCCACCGAGGTTTTCGGCCTTCTGCCGTTCAGTTGGGCTACCTTTGCCTGCAGAAAAGAAAACAATCTTCAGGAATACGCTGCGGTATGTAAAGGTTGAAGGCAGCGTGTTCTCATGCAGATTTCCAAAAAGCCCTCCAACTGTTTACACCGTGATGCACGCCCAAAATGAATGCGTTTCTTAATAAGCATTGAAATTTACGTGAAAAAATCTAAAGCTTCACGTGACAAAAACTCTTTTTTCTTCTCATCATGTGACACATCGGAGGTTGAACGACGTGCATTCAAGCAAAGCTTGCCCAACTGTGAGTGAAGGGAAGGTGGGGGATTGCGAAAATTGTTCTTTTTTTCCGAAAGCGAAAAGTCCAAGCTCTCGGCCGCTGTGTTATTATTTGCGCCAAAGCATTTTAGTACTGAGAGAAAAGATTGAAAGAAAGAGGGAGTGTGAGATGTGGGAAAAACTCGATTCAGCAAATCCACAAAAGAAATGATTCCGTTTAGTTGAGCTGGATATTGACGCTTCTCTGGGCAATGTGTACATTTCCACACCAAAGGATGCAGGAGTGAACAACTCGAAACAACTGGAACAACTCGAAATAGATTTGCTTCGGAAGCAGCTGGAGGAATCAAGGAAGGCACTGGAAGAGAAAGAGACCCACTTCGAACGGAAAACCACTGAGATGAACAAGAGGATTGAGACGTTGGAGGCAGAAAAAGCTACTTGGGAAGCCGAGAAGGCGGAAAGGAAGGAGAAACTGGATTCGGCATCAAAAGCTGTGAAAGAAAAGAACAATTGCATCGAAGAGAAAAACCGTCAAATCCAGCAGCAGATGGAGAAGATTGTGAAACTCGAAAAATTTGTGAATACTGTGGTTCATAGCGGAAAGGAGTTGATGTCGAACGACGAGGTTGATGACGAACAGCAGAACAACGGAAAGCCCCATCGGAACATGACCGTATGTATCCTGCTGTTCCAGAAATTTTTTTCAGGATGATCAAATCTTCAACTCTGTACGAGCCCGCACGGCAAACTTTAAAAGGCGTTTAGCGTCCAACAAGGGAAAATCGGAGATCTCATATTGGCATGTGCAATATGACCTTCGGCTCAACCAGCGCAATGCAATAACAAAAGGTCTCCTCTCTCCAGTCCTCGACCAGTACGTAGCTCCCGTACTTCAGAAGGACGTAAGTTATACGCCAATTTATTAAGCTCCAGAATTTTAAGGCGAATTATTTGAATGGACATGTGTGGTTTCTAATTGAGAATGCCTATCAAGGCAACTCCGCGGAGACTATCCATGTCCTGCAAAACTTGGCGACGGAGAAACCGAAAGAAAGTGTGAAGCAGGTAAAATTTCGCGCAAAAGTTTACTTTTCAATCGTTATAGATTCTAGTGCGAATCGCGAATGGAAAGAAATACGAGGACCTGCTGGATAAGAAACTCGACGCAGACAACGCTCCTGGGGCTGTGGTCCAGCCTGATGATGATGTCGGACGTGGTATCGGACCTGCAGCTGGCGTCGGAGGTGATCTTCGTGTCGGACCTGTTGTCGGACCGGGAGTCGGAGCTGCTGCTGGGCCTAATGCTGGAATCGAAGTCGGACACCCTGTGGCTCAGATCGGAAACAAGGCCAACAAAGCAGCCGGGAGTGACGAAGAATCCGACTGAGGAAGGCGACAGAACTAACAAAAGCAATAAAACTCTTGGTCGATTCCGAATTTTAACCCATAACACATTTCTTTCATAGTGTAAAAACGAAAATTCTACTATATAAGTTTGGGGCACATCAGTGCGGTGATTGTAAATCAAAACACAATTTCATTTTTTTAATATCGATCGAAATAATCGTTTCATCTGTCTGATTTGACTTTTTTTTCTTGAAAAAGGTTTTCTTGAAATAACTTCTCCAAAGTTTGATAGAAATCGTTTTTGAGCTGTAATGTTTTATTGTTTCACTTTAAGTTGTTTGTTCAAAAATTTGTTCTAGGAAATGATTTTATGTTGCTTGATTCACGTTTTATTTTTATGGAAATGATTTGAGTTGAAGATTTAGCTAATTGCTGAAAATCAAGAAATCTTTTGGTCATTTTCGTTCAATTTGTGAAAATGTTGGATTTCCCACTTAGCACTTAACCTTTTCTGTAACTTTTACGCAAAGCAAATATTGAAAACTGTTCGATGCAGAATTCTATTTTAAAAAAATTTGGAATCTTGATAAACCAAAAATGTTTACAACAAAATGGTGAAAACTGATTAAAATAAATAAAAAAAAGAATAAAAAAGGTGAAAACGGGACTATTTGAATGGCGAAGTAGACTTTTCGAGTTTTTTGAGAATGGGTAAAAATAACGAAGAATCGAATAAAAAAATTTCCAGAAAGGTCTTTTTCCCAAAATGGCCTGTTTTCACACTTTTATAGAATTACAAAATCAGTTTCTATCATGTTCGCCATTTTCTCGTAAACACTTTATCAAAATTTCAATCTTCTTTAAAATGCAATCAGTGATCGAATGGAATTGCGAAATGTTTCTTTTTTTAAAAAAGTTGTGAGTGAAAATATCAAAGGGATGTCTATATTTTTTTTCAAAACACATACTACTTGCTGACTTTTAATTTTGCCTTCATAGTCAGTTTAAAAAGCAATAAAAAGTATATTTCGTAGAAACTTTTACGTTTTTGGTACTTTAGAAAAAGCTTACTAACGCTTTTTTTGTGTTTATAAATTTTACCATTTGGTCCTGAATTTAACTCGTACGGATGATTCAAAAAAATGAGAAAATTTTCTTTTGTTCATTAAAACCTTCCTTTATATTTTCTATAACTTTTTAAATATTTTCAAAAACATTTTTTTTTGCTGTAGTGTTCACAAATTGTTAAGAAAACAAAATTGGCATCGAAAATTAATGAAAGACAAAATTATATACTTTATAACATTCGGCCCAATTTCATTGTATATTTCAATAAGAATTAATGTATTTTGTACAATTGCATCAACAATTTTTATCATTTTTCAAATCTAAAACGTGAAATGGGCTGAGATCGTCTTGCTTAATTTCAAGCAAATTATAATGTTTAGAATTATAATGTTTGGAATAATCTGAATGTTAAAACAAAGCCATTAGCATAATTAGTATAATTGTGAGCCAATTTCGAAAGAAAACTTCATTTCCTCCAAGTTGCTAATTCAGACGGTCGCCAAATTATTTTTTTGCAACCATCAAGTTTTTGTTCTACTCAGGTTGGTTTTCCATAGAATTTCAGGCTTTGTTAAATCAATTTTGGATTTTGGACAATTTCTTCTTCACATGGATGGAAATTATTTTTCTTCAAATAGAACTTTTTTATTGAAAGATTTGCGAAGCACAAAAGGATAATCGTGAAATTCCCCATTGGTCAGGTATTATTATTTTTGATTCAAAACATTCCAAACTGGCCCGTTTTTCGGCAGTGTATCAGTTAATATTTACATTTTGTTTAATGAATTTTAGTGCTGAAAAATTGAAAACATTATTACTTTTCATTATTTTGACAAAAGTTGATAGAAAAAAACTTTTAAAAGTTGAAATCTTGTACAATGTTATTAAAGTTTAAAAAGATTTTCGAAAATGTTTTAATCAAAATTTGAATATATTGTAACTTTTGGAAAAAAATTATTTTGACATGAGTAATGTTTCAAAATGAAATTATTACTTTGAAACGCTGAATAATATATAAATACTCAAAACTAATGTTGCAGTTTTCCAATGCACTTTCCAGAATGCAAAAAAAAAACAAAACGATCCAAAACTCGCAGCGAAAAAATTTTGAATGCGTAATTTGAATTTCGTAATTTAATTCAAAAGTAATTTGAATTTTGTTGTAATTAGGAATTTCCATTTTTTGATGTCTTTGTCCTTCTCAAACAATTTTCTTGTAAATTTGGTGCCTAATTTTATTCACTTTTCAAAAAAGAGAAGATTTTTGTTGTTTTGGAATCTAATAGTTGTCGGATTGTCACCTGACGAGCCCGTCTGACATTTCTATTATCCCGTTTTTTTACAACAATTATATTTACGTCGTGACTCTGGGGCGAAACAGTTTCAAGCATTGTTTTAAGTCAAATTTTTTAGAAAGTTTAAAAACAACTAATTTAACGCTTTTTTTGACTTTTCTTCCTGCAAAGAATTTTGCTATTTTTGCTATGTCTTTGGCAATTCTAACTAACTACAAAAAAATTTTGAGATCTAAATTATTAAAAGTGAAAATGGTTTTTTAGTTATATTTCAGTTTATAACAAACATTTCTGTATGAAATATTCAAACAACAAATCGATTACACAATATTTGGCATTTTCAAAAAAAGTAACAAGAATTTTGCTTTTGTAAAATCTTGGAAATTTCGAAGGTCCAAATTAAATCTATCATCGTTTTGGCTAAATAGGATTTTATATAATTTTGAAGTGTTCATATTCAAAACTGAATTATAAAAAGTTGAATTGAATAATTTGGGTGTAAATTTTGAAATTTTTTAAAGGAACCCTTTTTTCACACAATTTTACGCAGTTTACACTTGTGTGGAAAGATTGTGTCTATCTTGACGAACATTTTGTAAAAACCATTTCCTTGAAAAGTTGAAAACTTAAATTTGCCGTTTTTAAAAAGAAAAAATACCGGAAACCTACGAAGAAACCCTGTGGAAAGAAGAAGACAACCCAAATTTTCAACTTTTGGTGAGAAAGGAACGAAGAAATGATGTTGAAATGCTGGAGAAGCATTCAAAAGACAACAATGAAAAAATATGAGAATGTCAGGTGTATGGTCCTGACACGAAGTTTTACAACATTGCAGCCGAAAACTGCAACAAAAAAACTCAAAAGCAGTGGATATTTTTCACAAAACCATCAATAAAACGTATCAATCAATGGATTCCGTTGTTATATTATTTTTTGGTGGGTTTTTCTTGTTTTTTTTTTGAAGTAAAAGGTCGAACTATCTATTTTTGTTATAAATTTTGAAATAAATCATTTGTTGGTCGTTGTTTTACTGTTTTGTTTGTGGTTTGTATTAGGATTTTGTATAGTTGTGATTATGTGTTTTTACAATAAATAAATTAAATATTGTGGATAATTGTATTTATGTTAAGTTATAAATGCCTGACTTTTGTTTAAAAAAATATTCAAAAGTTGGGAGTAGTTTGTATTTTGGATGTATTTAAGTTGTTCCACTTTTCAACGAAAGCAGTATATTGAATTTCTTGTTTTTGTGATGTTTTATGAGTTTGCTTTTGGCTTACTTTATTGAAAGGTGATAAAAGTCGAAAAAACCTGATATCCGGCACTGTAAAAATTACAAATAAAAAAATTTATGCAGCTGTTTTCATAAAATTTTGTAAAAAAAAAGTTTCTGCCTGTTTTTCGAAATAAATCGCAAAAATTTAAATTTTGCAAAATAAAATAACAAAACTGGCAGAGAACGTTTCGATTTTGCGAGTTGAAGTGCAAGCGACTGCTACATAACGTTGTTAATTTAAAATAGCTTTTTTTCAACTGCTTTGACCAATTTTTTTAAAATGTCGATATCTAGTTTTCCGAATTCCTTCTTTGCTTTTTGAAAGTACTCTTTTGAAATTGAAAGTGAAATGAAAGTGAAAAGAAAGTGAAAGACCTTGAAATAATTCACTTGCTGGTCGTTGTTTTACTGTTTTGTTTGTGGTTTGTTTTTTGAAAAGGGGTGTGTTTTACAATGAATAAATTAATTGTTGATTGTACTAATGATATGTTATGTCTAACTTAAAAAAAATTCAAAAGTTGAGTTTTCGTTTTTGTTGCATTTGTGTTGCTTCAATTTTAAACGAATGCTATATCAAATATGTGTGAAAAAGCAAAACGAAATAAGAGAAGGGTAGTTAGGTTCCTCTAAAAGAGAGCAATATATCACATTGAGGGCGGTATAAAAAGAAAACAACATTTGTTCATGCTATTTCGTGCTATTTCTTATTTACAGTGTTATTACGCGTATATTATTTCTATGCACTTCCACGTTTCAAATCGTCAGTGGTTAAAAAGGATCGATACATCAAGGCCGCTCAAAAGTCGCCATCCTTTTTTTTTTGTTGGAAACACACTATAGCCAAAACGGAATCTTGTTAATTGCGGAAACATGCAAAGCATGCTCTGTGGAAAATGATTAGACTACGAATTTCCTATATCAACAGAACATCACTTGAACATTCTAATTTTTATTGGCACGATTTCAATTTGGCGACAGCTATATATCGTAAAACAGACAGTCTGACACGATCAGATAAAAAGTACTTTTCCGAATCGCTAGAAAATATATTTCAGCGAAAATCGGGTAATTGTTCGCTTAAAAAATTGCAGAGGTCATGCCGCGGCACAACTCAAAGAAAATGTTTAATTTTTCCAAAGGGTTAAAAGAGAAGTAAACAAAAAATCTGAAAACAAAAATCAAGACAATGAACATTTTTTTATTTTCTGGGCTCCACAAAACAAGAATCGTATTGTAGTCGTATTTTCTTTCAATGTCCGTCGTAGTTTTGTGGTCGAATAAGTTTTGTGGTATCAGATATTGTCCGGCGTGTCAACCGCGTTCCCATGCTTCACCTTATTCTCTTCTTCTTCTTTGCTCATATCAGACCAATGCTCATATCAGCTTTTTTGACAACCTCCTCGATGGCTTTGCCACTACAAATACATCTCAAAACCTAAAAATGATAATTGTTAAGTAGTACAAAATATAATCAAACCTCACTCCAGACTTCCCTTGACCACTTCTTGTCCCCATGAGTCTTCAGAACCATCGCAGTGAGATCAGGGCTCTTGTAAAAGGCGGATTCCAGTTTAAACCATACATGCGAACACAAGAAGTTTGGCTTAAAGTTTTAGCGTTAAAAAATTTTCCTTTTCACTAACCTGACTTGCCAGAAGCGGCTTGATCAATTCTTCAACTCGGGGGCACAGAAGTCCTCGCGTGACTATGTTCCGTTGGCTCAGGGTCATATCATACTGTGCCCAGTAGGTTAACTCAGAGTTTCCTCTGTTAGATGAAATAGGACGAGGGACGTTCTTAACCCTGTCTTGGACCGCTGCCAACAGAGCCTCGTCCTGGAAAAACATGAATATCGGAAACATGAGGAAGTCCTACCGAAATCAGAAGCTTCTTCTTGACCTCTTTATCAGTGCGTTTGCTTCGAATGAGATTTTGCTGATGTACTTTTCCAATTCCTGTACTCGTGCTTGTTGCAGCTGAATAATGTTTTCCTTTTCGTCGAGCAAGTCCCTTTGGGAATTCAGGTCTTTCTCTCTCCACAATCCTATTGTTGGCTTGCTTCATCTGGGCCAGAAGGTCTTGTTTCTCACGCAACCAATTATCTCTTTCTTCATTGTGCTTCTGATTAAGATTGCGGGAATTTTCCTTCTCCCTGATTAATTCCTCTTGTAGGATGTTCAGCTGCTCGCGAAGGGCTGTCTCGGCTCCGCGGCTGTGGATATCTCCAGTCGTAGAAGTATTTCCTCCAGACAAGAAGACTCTTCGCTCAGTCATTTCACAGGTTTTTTTTCCTCGCTAACTAAACAAAAAATTTTATGGGGAGATTCAGTTAACCCCCCCCCCCCCCCCTAACCAATTCAGTTACGCCCCCCCCCCCCCCGAAACAGCCGCTCGGTTTGGCCCCCCAGACAATTCAGTTAAGCACCCCACTTCAGATGGGGTACTTCAGATAAACACCCCATCAAATTCATTTAACCCCCCCCCCCCATAACTGAGTATCCAATTCCCAACGTGATCAGCTAAATTTGCTTTTAGGATTTTGAATTTTATTTCACTTTTAATTTTTATTATCATTTACCAATTTTAATTATTCACATATTTTTTATCGTTTTTTCCTCAGTTCAGTTACACACTTTTTTTAAATTGATAAACTATGTATTTTTTTCTAAATTTGGCTGATAGACTAAGGAATAATCGATAATAAGTCTGCTTAGGATTTTTATCGTACTTTTCGTTGTGAATTTGTAATTTACCTAATTATTACAAAATTGTTTATTTGAGGGGCATAACTGAATTAGATGGGGGGTTAACTGAAGTATTCGTATGGGGGGCATAACTGAACTTTACGGGGGTTTTTCTGAAGAAGTTCTGGGTAGACTAGATAAGCTCCCCATTTCAATTGCGGGGGGTTAAACTGAATTCAGATAAACACCCCAGGATACATAATTAAGTTACGCCCCCACCTACGAAAGTTCACAAATTCGCATTGATTGGGGGGCCAAACCGAGTGTGGGGGCCATACTAGGGTGAGGGAGGGGCTTAACTAAATTTTTCCGTTTTTTGTCTTTTACGTTAGTTAAATAGTATACTCTCTCTCTTTCTCTCTCTCTCTCTCTCTCTCTCTCTCTCTCTCTTTCTCTCTCTCTCTCTCTTTCTCTCTCTCTCTCTCTCTCTCTCTCTCACTCTTACTCTCTTAAAAATGCAGCAGAGAACCGCAGATCTCTGTCGGGACTCTCACAGTCTCTTCTGGCAATTGACCATTTTAATACTTGTCACAGAATTTACACTTCCGCGCAGTATTCGCTTAACTTACGGGTAGATAGGAAGGCCCTCCTCTCCTCCTCTGAGGTATTGATATCCGAAGAATCAAAACTGCCACGTGCCCTGGTCTGCCTCATAGAACGGGTGTCCTTCGGACGCTTCTTGCCTAGAGTAAAAAATAAATTAATATATTACAAGCAACCAACCCATCATGGCAACTTTATCAATTTTTGATATAAATCTTGAAATAAATCATTTGTTGGTGGTTGTTTTACTGTTTTGTTTGTGTTTTGAATTATAATTTTGTTTCCGAATATTCCGGAATAAATTGATGATATTACGGCTTGGTTTATTTGGTTCCTACAAACAAATAAGAATATGTCAATTTGAGGGCGGTATAACAAGTGACCAATAAAACATTTATTGAAAACTTAAAACGAATTTACAAACATTTAGAAATGGAAAAAATGTCCGTGAAGCAAAACTTGTAAGCGTAACAAAACTGTGAAGCTGGCAAAAGTATGGTAGCGAAGCCTACCAAAATTCCCTCAAAGTTTGTACAAATTGTACAATTATTGTACACATTATATAAACTCTGTAAAAAATGAACAAATTTAGTACAAATTGTACAGACTTCGTAAAACAAAAGTCGTTCAAGCTAAGAACCATTTATGTTTACTAATAAAATACTTGTTTACATTAAAGTTAACTCCTTTTTTTTAAAAATTTTCGGAAATTTGATTAAAAACATAAAAATCTCACAAAGTTGTTTTTAATATTAATTTGTTTTCAAAAATAGTTTATTGAAGAAAATTCACCAATCCTTACTTTTTTGAAGACGGATCAGGATTACCCAAAACGTGGAAATGATATAGAAAAAGTTAAATACTTTTATACCTTTCTAAAGAATTTCACATAGTAGTTTTTATAATTATTTCGTCAAAAATAGTTTATTATGAAAATGTCGTGAAGTCTGGACAAATTTTTTTTTCAGAACCAATTCAATCAAATCTCTCTATTATTGAAAACACATCAGAATTAACAAAAACATCGATATCACATAAAAAAGTTTATTTTTTTTTAAAAATACATTTATACTAATGCGATTTTACTATAGTAATTCTATTGAAAATTGCAATTTCCAAGCGTTTTTTACCCAAGCCGTCCACAAAAATCAGAAACATCTGCCACATCTGCGTTGTTGATGCGCGTTGCCATGGAAACAAGCCAACACAATCAGCTTGCCCGCGGCTTTTATTTAAAGTGGCATACTTTTCTCATTTAAATCTTAATTTTATTTAAATATTTGAATGGTTTAAAACAAAAATGTTTTTAGAAATGGACGGACATGCTCGACCACCCTCGGCGCGCCCGAAGACCTCCGCTGGGAGGGCCGCCAGTGCGAAAAGTCGCCAGCCGGTGGTCCAAGCGACAGATGGTGGGTCCACTTTACTATTATTATTTATAAAAAAAACAATTTTTAAGTTTGAAAAGATGAAGTTTTAAAAAAAAACAGTTTAAAAATGTTTGATTTGATAAAAATTTGAAATAGCTCACTTGACTGTTTCCTTTCAAACTTATGATAAATATAAGTTTTCATGTGAGCTTGATTGAATTGCAGATCATAAATGTCAATAATTTTGTGAAATGAAGAAAAATTTTAAAAATTAAGATTTAAAAAAAAGAAAACCTTTAGTATTTTCACAGTGAAATATTTTTCAGATGGTGCAAGACCTCCCTCACGTGCCCCTCCGTCTCGAATAGGTCCGGCACCCCCCTCGAGAATAGGAGTGGCGCCCCCATCCCGCATGGGGGCTCCAATGAGTCGAATGGGAGAGAGACCACCATCAGGGGTTATGAGACCGCCCACAGCTTCGGTAAGTCTGATTTCTATTTTTCGCGCTGGTTATTCTCGTAAACACACGCATACACACACTCACACACTCACACACTTACACACTTACACACTCACACACTCACACACTCACACACTCACACACTCACACACTCACACACTCACACACTCACACACTCACACACTCACACACTCACACACTCACACACTCACACACTCACACACTCACACACTCACACACTCACACACTCACACACTCACACACTCACACACTCACACACTCACACACTCACACACTCACACACTCACACACTCACACACTCACACACTCACACACTCACACACTCACACACTCACACACTCACACACTCACACACTCACACACTCACACACTCACACACTCACACACTCACACACTCACACACTCACACACTCACACACTCACACACTCACACACTCACACACTCACACACTCACACACTCACACACTCACACACTCACACACTCACGCACTCACACACTCACACACTCACACGCTCACACAGTCACACAATCACACACTCACACACTCACACACTCTCACACACATACACACTCAAACACTCAAACTCTCACACACTCACCCACTCACCCACTCATACACTCACGCACACACACACACACTCACACACTCACACACTCACACACTCACACACTCACACACTCACCCACTCACACACTCACACACGACAACGACGGGTAAGAGTAAATTATGTTTTCAGATGGGCGGAACCGCCCCAACTGGTCTTGCCAGGCCACTCACAGCTTCCATACGGCCCGTAACTCAACAAGGTCTTAGTGGAGGACGAGCTGTTAGCCGCCTGGGAACTGCCAGTAAATTGGTTATCCTAAATCGGTTTGAAGGACTGTTTCAGGCCAACGTCAAGTTTTCGACAAGAGCTATTTTGTTGGGGTTTTGAGAGCAAAAATGGGACAACTGCGAGCCGAAATCGGGAGATTGGAAGAAGTTTATGCGCAGGGAGAGAAAGACCGGAGAGAGATAACAGCTTATGAAAATAGGTAAGTTTTGAGACAGAGACAGAGAGACAGAGAAACAGAGAGACAGAGAAACAAAGAAACAGAGAGACAGAGAAACAGGGAGACAGAGAAACAGAGAGACAGAGAGACAGAGAGACAGAGAGACAGAGAGACAGAGAGACAGAGAGACAGAGAGACAAAGAGACAAAGAGACAAAGAGACAAAGAGACAGAGAGACAGAGAAACAGAGAAACAGAGAAACAGAGAAACAGAGAGACAGAGAGACAGAGAGACAGAGAGACAGAGAGACAGAGAGACAGGGAAACAGAGATACAGAGAGACAGAGAGACAGAGAGACAGAGAGACAGAGAGACAGAGAGACAGAGAGACAGAGAGACAGAGAGACAGAGAGACAGAGAGACAGAGAGACAGAGAGACAAAGAGACAAAGAGACAAAGAGACAGAGAGACAGAGAGACAGAGAAACAGAGAAACAGAGAAACAGAGAAACAGAGAGACAGAGAGACAGAGAGACAGAGAGACAGAGAGACAGAGAGACAGAGAGACAGAGAAACAGAGATACAGAGAGACAGAGAGACAGAGAGACAGAGAGACAGAGAGACAGAGAGACAGAGAGACAGAGAGACAGAGAAACAGGGAGACAGAGAAACAGAGAGACAGAGAGACAGAGAGACAGAGAGACAGAGAGACAGAGAGACAGAGAGACAGAGAGACAGAGAGACAGAGAGACAGAGAGACAGAGAGACAGAGAGACAGAGAGACAGAGAGACAAAGAGACAAAGAGACAAAGAGACAGAGAGACAGAGAGACAGAGAAACAGAGAAACAGAGAGACAGAGAGACAGAGAGACAGAGAGACAGAGAGACAGAGAGACAGAGAGACAGAGAGACAGAGAGACAGAGAGACAGAGAGACAGAGAGACAGAGAGACAGAGAGACAGAGAGACAGAGAGACAGAGAGACAGAGAGACAGAGAGACAGAGAGACAGAGAGACAGAGAGACAGAGAGACAGAGAGACAGAGGGTAATAGAGACTTAACCTCATTTTCAGAGCACAAGAAAGTGCCCAAGAGCTGCGAAACCTCCAAGCGAGACTTGTTGAACTAAACATTGTTATTGACAAAATGCACACGAACAGTGAAATGACTCAGATTGAATTGGAAGCCAGAAGATTGAGAGAAACAGCAGAGGAACAAGATAAAACTGTGCAAGAGTTATACACTGAGAAGAAGCACAAAGAGGAGGAAGTCTCAATTCTGGAGGGAGAGATTTTGGATCAAAAAAGGAGAAATGAAGAAACTTTGGCGAACATGGAACCGGGTATCAAGGAACGATATGAGAGATTGAAAGATGAGGCGGAACAGCAGAAAACTGAGGTGAGTCTTCTAGCCAAACCTACTTCGAATCACTTTGGCAGCCTGAGTATTGTATATTGCAATGATTACATATTCAACAACATCAAAACATTGGTACGCTGTTATGTAGTAGTTTTGGCATCAACTATATTTTTTAATAGCCCCCCCCAGAAAATTTTTGACTTTTTTAAATTAAAAAAAAGTGTCACCTAACAGTTTCAGCATGTGTGATTAAAGGCAGTTTTCAATTTTAACAATTAAAAGGCAGATTCCAGTTTTAAAAAAAATAGTTGCAATATCGTTTTGAAAAAAAGTACCGAAACATTTTGATGTTGAGCGAATATAAAGAAACATTGATTTTCCAAAGTTTATTTCAAAGTTTTAAACCCATAGTTAACAAAAGGTAAATAATGGCAACTTTTAGAATTTAACGATAAAAATTTCAAACAAATGGCCTTTTCTCTCATGATATTTTGCAAAATGAATACAAAAATGTCACATTACCCGTTACGCTGGGTCTTAGACTTTTAGGTGTCAGTGTCTTTGGCACCAAATATATATATTTTTTTTCAAAATATAAACCAGAAATTTTTTCTAAAGTGTATAAGTTGGTTTTTTTAATTAAAAAAGTGTCACTTAACAGCAACATAAACAAATTTAATAAAGCATTGTTTTCCAAAGATATTTGATTTTTTCAAACCACACAGTGATTGATCGCATAATTAAGAAGTATACAAAAAGTTTCAAAGTGGCATTTTCAAAAATTCTGACAATATTATATGCAAACAAAGTTTTTTATTGGATTTAAATTCGTAAATGAATGCAGAGAACATTTTTTACAAGTTAAACTAATTTGATTCAACTATTATAATTCGTTCTTTTTGAACTTTTCACGAGCAAAATTGATCACTTCGGTGTGAATAACATAAACGAAAACTTTAAAAAAATAATTTAACATAGGTATTTAGTAAAATAATTTTTATAGTTTATTAATTTTTTTAAAATTATAATCAACGTCATCACCATCAAATGATTCTGAAAAAACGGATTTTAAAAACGCTTTTTAAAAGTTGTGATTAGTTAGCATTAAATCTGAAAGTATATATCTTCAATGTACACCGGCAGCAGCAAAAAAATTCAAACTTTTCAAAGTTTATTTTTTTTATGCAAACGATGAAAAAAACAAAATTTGAATTTTAAATTTGAAAAAAAAACATGATGTTCTCAACTCATCAAAAAGGCGTTTTCTGATTTTCTATAGCCAAATTGCAGTAGCATTGGAGTGTTATTCAAAAAGTTTCATTTTTCATAGGTTTCTTTTAGGTTGGCCTGATGACCGGAGAACTGGCTTCCCTCGAAGACAAAAAAGCCCAACTGGAGTTAGAATTGGAGCAGTCTTCTCTAAAAAGAAAGGCAGTTGAACTTCATGAAACTTTGGCCTCTTTGGGACGAAAACAAGCCGAGTTGACTGAAGAAATGGCAGCGGCTGACACGCCAGAACAGAGAAAAAGGAAGCTTCAAGATGCTATGAAAAACAATACGGATGATATTGCGACGATGGAGAAACAGTGAGTTTTTCGAGAAACGCAACATTGCGTTCTTGTTTTAAATCAAACTCTTATTTTTTTTAAAAGCTTTAGCGCTTTCAAAAAAAAAACGAAATCATTTTTTTAAAGATTTGAAACATGGAAAAAAAATTCCGTTGTAAATCTACGCGTATAGTCTGTTTCCAATGAATGCGACCTTTGAGCGCCTCAATCTGACGATTTGAATCAGTGAAGTGATTAGAAATAAAATTAGCGAAAAAGCACAATAAAAGAGGAGTGCGCAGACAATTAGAAAAATCGCTGCGGGACCTAATGTACCATCCTTTAACCGAACCGGTGCCGTTTTTTGGAAACACACTATAACCATTTTGTAATCTTCTATAAACTGTATCGTTATAAACTTTGTATAGTCCATTTCCAATAAAGAGTCGGCGACTTTCCACTGACCTTGTTTTCCACTCGATTTGAAACATTGAAAAGAATCGAACTTTAACAAGCGAAACAGCACAGTAATATTGGAGTGCGCAGACAATGTACCTAGTCCTTTGAAAAATCCCGTTTTCCTTGACTCTTTTTTGGAAAAAAGATAAGTTTTATTTTTTAAAATTAACCGTTAATTTTCATTGTACTGATTTATTAGATGTAGATTTTAGAATTTGGATGTTCAGTTAGAATATTGACTTATTCGACTTATTACATCTCAATAACATGTTTTGAATTAATTGCACATTCTGACCAAAAGCTAACAGCTAACGAAAAACAAACTTTTGTTAATTAAAAGGTAAAACATGTATTTGATCAGTGTATTATATGCCTTAAAACATTACAACTCTAGCTAAAACAAAAGCGAAATTTCAGCTCCTGATGATATTTTTTTCCGACTGCAAAGACAAACTGTTTTTTTTTTCATAATTCAAAGAATAAAAATTATGGAGAACCCAACTTTGATGCAAAACTTATTTTTTATAAATATACTTTCAAAACAATGTCAAAAAAAAGTAACACAAATCAATTTTTAGTCTTACCCTTATCAAAATTTTAAATTTCGAAACAAAAGCGTGACAAAATGCTTTTAAATACTGAATTTTTTCTTTCAGTTTTTAAAAAAAATCATTATGTTTTTGTTTATTAGCCAGTTTTTTTAAATTTCACTGTTTCGTTTTAAAATTTGCTTATTATGAATATAATGATTCGATTTGCAGTAATATCAGTCCCAAAACCAAACATTTTCAAAAGCTTCAAAAATTTGGCGGTTTACAAAAAAAACTAAAATGAAATTTCTGACGCGAACCGAACGAAAATGTCGACACAACGAAATTTATTAACAAAAACATAAAACATTTCAAAAAGTTCAAATATAACTTAATACTTTTAAACCCAACTGTTTTTTTGGTTTTTCAAGCGTTCGCCCATGAAATTGTCGACAAATGGAAATTTCTTAACAAAAATATAAAACATAAAAAATAACTCATATTTTTTTCCAGATTTCAATCAACAAAAGACCAAATCGACCAGTGCTCCGATGAACTTCATAATTTTGAAAACGACGATTCACAATACAGTAATCCACCATTTTTTATTTCAACCTTTTCTATTTTTAGTCAAAAACAGCGTAAAATATCGAGAATTGGCTGTAAAAGACAGAGAAATTAGTGAATTTCTGCAAAGCTATGATCACGAAATGCAGCTTCTTACCATGGACACGGAGGAGTACTCAGCTGCTGTTGTCAACAGTCTTCAGAAGATTTCTGCCAATTTGGAAAAGGTTTTTCTAAAGTAATAGTTTTGTACTTTATAAAATAAAAATAGGTTTCAATCGAGACGAGGGTGAATGATATGGATCCGGCTATGCTTCAAGGAGCTATGATGGATGAAAGTTCATCGCCAAAGGATTTGCAAGATTGTGAGTTTTTTAAACAAAAAATTAAACCCCAAAAATTTCAATTTCTATTTATGAAACGGGAATTTGTTGTACAAAAAATATGGGTTAAAACGGAAGTGAAACATGGAAATTATAAAACTTGGAATTGCGACCTCATTTTACAAGACTAAAAAAACCTGAAAACCAAACAAAGAAGATTCTCGTTTTCAAGCAGTTTCCATCGAAACGGTATTGCTTATTTCAAATTTTATATGATCTAAAACAAAACTAAACATTCAAATGATACAAACTTGTTGTAATTTTTATTTTGATTATTTTACTGTTTCCACAATAATTTTTAAACACTATTGGGTTGGGAAAACTTGAATTAAAAATCTTATAAAGTTTACAACCAGATAAACTCCAAAGAATGTAAGTATTTAGACAAAAAAAGTTAAAGAAGTGGGTGCATTTTTCGTGCTACGTTTGTCTGAGCACTTCTATTTTTCAGAGCGTATCGCTGATTTTAAATCTCTTTGTCTCATGTTTTAAGTCATGGTTTGTTCAGAACTAGTAAATTTGTGTGAAGATTTAGTAAAAAAAAAATAGTTTCTTTATTAAAATTTTTAAACAAAATCTTTAAAACTTTGAATAAAAAAAATAGGCATTGCAACTTCTCGCCGAACAAATTTTCTCTCAAAACAAATAAGTGGTAAAGATAATAATAAATTGAAACATATTTAGTGCACGTTCGTCTTCAAGAAGAAATGATTTCGTTGGACGAAATGGAAACCAGACTTCATTCTGAAATCGAAACACTTGGTCGTCGTGAGCTGGAGCTAAACGAACAAGCTAAACAGTTCGAGGACCTGGATCAATTGTCTAGAGAAGCTGAACAGCAACTTAGCGTAAGTTTTAAGGGACTTTAGGGTACTCCAACTAAATAAACAAGCCGATTTTTTTATATTCTCTTTTACAAAATTTAATTCTATGTTAATCTTAGTCTTCTTAATAATTTGGCGAGTTTGAGCTTGCAATTGTTTACAACTTGTACGACCAAGAAAATGTTGTTCGTAGGTTTAGGTACTCCAACTAAATGAACAAGCCGGTTTTTTTATATTCTCTTTTACAAAATTAAAACAGGCTTTGATAATCTTAAATAGATTTTTAAAAAAACCACAGCAAGGTCGGCGCGAATTTGACTTTGCAAATGTCTTGTACGGCCATGAAACTATGGTTCGCAGGTTTCCGAACAACTTGCCTCGAAACATTTACAAAAACATAAATCATAAAACAAAGAACAAAAAAGTTGATAAAAACACTGAAGGAATATTTCAGAAATTCAAATTCAAGATTTTTCGGTCACTAGTTTTTAAATGGTTCGACCTAAAATGAAAACTGAACGGTGACAACAAACCTTGTTGAAATCCGCCCCCTTTCGCTTGCACATTGAAACATTAAGGAAAAAATTACGTACACATACTTTTTGCTTTCTTTTTTTTTTTAAATAAATTGAGGGCTTGGAATCTATGCCCAGTGAATTTCCAAAACGAAGACGCGCCAAAATTTAAATAAAAACTAATAATTCAAAAGTTTTGTAGTTTGTTTTTCCGAAACAATTTTTTGAGACGAGCGACATTTGCTCAAAACACTAGAAAAAATGAAAATTTGAAAGAAATGAGTAATTTTTATACCAGACACGTTGCCGATGCCAGAATAATTTGTTCGAGAAGATCTTTTTTAGTTAGATGCTTGAAACACATAAATACTGCTACCACTAAGCATGAAAAAGCAGTTTTTATTTTATTTTTATTTGATTTTTTTACAAAAGTTAATTGTTTTGTTTTTACACAAAGGTTTTTTGCGACATTGTTTTGTAGAATGAATCACATATTGAAAACACATTAATAAACTTTTAAATATTTTGCAGATATTTTCTAGAACATAATGCAAAACTTTTCATGATCTTATATAGTCCATTTCCAACGAATGGGCAAGGATTTTCACAAATTTTAAAGGACTAGGTACCTTTGGTCCTACAACGATAATTGTTAATTGTCTGCGCACTCCGCTTTTACAGTGCTGTTTCAACCTATTTTATCTTCGTTCACTTAAATGTTTCAAATCCTTTTTGGATAAATACGTGTCATTTTTCAAGATTGCCCGAAAGTCGAACACCGTCCCTTGGAAACAGACTATATTCCTTTGCAAAACATTCTCTTTTTTACTTTAAAAAAATTTTCAGAAACAAATTATTATATGATACTGTTGCAAAATGAAATCAACTTGATGATCCCAGCGAACTGATTTTTTACCACTGTGCCAAACTTTGCATCTCACTGAAACATTGTACAAATAAATATATAATTTTTGTTTTGTTTTTTAAATCCATCATTCTCCATATTTAAAAAAAATCGTTACAAATTTAAATTGTTAAATTCATTTTCAGGACTTGGAAATCAAGAGAGAAAATCTAAATGAAGAAGTTCCCCATCTGGAACAAGAACAGGACTCTTTAGAAGAAAAAGCACAAAGACTCCAGAAACGACTCGACGATGATCCAAATTACGCTTCGGTTTGTAGATTTATAAATTTCATTTTTTTTTAATTCAATTTTCAGCAAAAGAGTCTTCTTATGAAGTTGGAGTTACTAAAAGAAAACAATGAGAAAAACAAGAAAACAGTGGAAGAAAGGGAAGTCGAGACGAATTACAAAGCTCTGAAAGAAAAGGTATTTTTTAAAAACCCGTTTAAAAAAAAGTATTTTCAGGTGGCAGAGTTGAGGGAACAGTTTAATTCGATGCTTCTCGCAGCGGCTAGACGTTGAAAGTGGATTTACAATAATAATTTCGTTTTTCTTTTTTTGTAGATAAGAATTCAAATAAAGTGTTGTAAAAACCGCATTTTAAAAACCTATATCGATTTTCCACAAACATTATGAACTTTGTTAAAACTATGGTAAAATTACAGTAATTTCTCGTTTTACTGTGTTGTAAACGCAATTAAAAATCAGAAAGTGGAGCCAATTAAAAAAATGGGGTCAGTTTAAGTAAAGAAAAAAACGGAATAACTGCAAATGCAAATGTATTCTCCCACTTTTTTCTTGCATCTTTTCACTTTTTTTCTTTTTGAGATTTAGAATATTAAATATAATAATCTTCATTTGTTATTGACCACAATCCCTTTTTGTTGAAAGCTAATGAAGTTCACATTAGATTACATTTTGGCCAAGAGCGAGTTTATGCAAAAATGTAACCTAATGTGAGCCTCATTAACTTTCAATAAAAACGGATTGTGGTCATAACAAACGAAGATTATCATATTTATTCGAATTCTCCAAAAGGAAAAAGTGCAAAAGTGCAATAGAAATTTTTGAAAAAAAAAATGTCCTAAAGTGCGAAGTTATGTTAGCGGGCCCTAAGTGTGAAACATTGTTTCCTGAGATCAATATTTTCCTTTACATTGTGCTAAAACATTGATGCAGTTTTATGTCTTTTTTGTCTGTTTTTTGATTCACTTTTGAAGTATAGTCTTCGCCCATCGGCCTTGGAACGAGTTATAATTAACTTGCGCATCTAACGAGCTAATGAGCATGCGAAACATTGAGACGCAGACAATTTTCTGGGTCAAATGGGGACGCCGCTATTACAAGCTATATGGGCGAGGGGTGTAAACACTTCGCAAATACTGCATATCGAAGATTTTTTTAATCTATACATTCCACTTCTTGTTTATGGAAAACCAAAACGAACAAGTGGTGAAAAAATAATCTATTTTGGCTTTGCTTTGAAGATCCATTTTGACGATTTCTTGGCTTGGGATTGTCTTTATTGGTTAAAAAACTTTGCGTGTTTGCAAATATGGTCAAACGCTTTGTCATCAATCTGCAGCCAAATCATCGTCTGAGAAAGTTATTTTTACATGCAATTATGATGTGTTTCCTAAAAAAAAAATAGTTAAAGGACGGGGGAGATAAAATGCCAGCGTTGGCATTTAGACAGTGCTCCTATTGACAGCCACTGTACGTCCACTTCGTTTCTTTCCTACTGTGTCACAAACTTATATTTTGTTATGAGACCCGCCCGGTGGAAACAGACTATACAAACCTTCGGCCGCTCAATCTCCCTTCAGTATCAATGCACGTCAAATACTCATCCCTATTTATGATTTATTTTTGAAAGTCGCTCTTAGATGGACAAAGTATCCTCAAAGGACTTGCGTTTTGGTTCAAACTTAACTGGAACATTGATTTCGTGGTTATTTGCAAATACCCAAATTTCAAAAGCTATAATCTGTATTTTTCTTTTACTAATGATGTCCCCAAACTTGAAAAAAGGTTTCCCATGCTAAGTGAAACCTCGACGTGGACATTGAATACAGGCACAGTTTGGTTTAAAATGGAGTCAGTTATGCCTAAATTTCCGCCAAGAAAAAAATCGAAGAAAATTTTACTAGATCTTTATTAAATCCAAAATAAAACTCATAAACAAATTACATTTTAAATGTTACTGTTCGACACAGGTGAATCATTGCTGAACCTCATATTTGAAGTACAACTGTTCCATGCGAAGTGCCATTTAAGAGTCGGCTTTTGCTTTAAACCATTATTCATGACAAACTGACATTTAAAAAAAAACATTCAAGCAAAAATTTAAAGATTCCCGCTATAAGCTGAGTTTTTCATATCCAAATGTAATTAAAATGTTCTCTTGTTACTAAAAGAAAGGCTTCCTAAACTAAGTGAATCCTCTACTGAAATTGGAAAAGATGGAGATAGTTTTCTAGGACCCGTTAACGGATCTTTCGAACTTTAGAACATTAGCATTTTTTTTTGAGATTTTGAACATTGCATATGATAATCTTCATTTGTTATGACCACAATCCGTTTTTGTTGAAAGCTAATGAATTTCACATTAGGTTAAACTTTCGCATTAACTCGCTCTTTGCAAAAAATGTAATCTAATGCGAACCTCATTAGCTTTCAACAAAAACGGATTGTGGTCATAACAAACGAAGATTATCATATTCATTCGAAATCTCGCGACAAGTCTTTTCGGGGAGGATGGATTTTTTATTTCGTTTCTTTGTTTTGTGTAACATAAACAGTAGTACGGAACATTATAGTCGAGATCACTTGAGTGCTCCCCATCTGGATTGAAAATTATAGCCAGAAAACGAAAAAAAAATGGGTTTTCTCCTGAATATTGATTGAATTTCGGGTTTTAACCTAATTAATCGTTTGAAATGAAGCAAACACTTACATAAACACTTTAGGCACTGTTTTCTCGGAAACAACAATCCCAATGTAAAGAAGTATATTCTACCCAAAATCACAAAACCCAATTTTTGGAGATCAATATTCGAGGTGCAACTGTTCCAATTCGTATAAGTGTCCTCTACGAGTCTACTTTCGGTTTCAAACTATTGAAACTTTGAATTGGTGACAAACTGACATTTATATAAACATTCAATCAAAAAATCAAAAGATTCCCGGTATACGCCTAGTTATTCTTATCGTAAAGTAATGAAAATGATCTCCTATTATTAAAAGCAAGATTTTCTAAACTAAGTGAAACCATTACTGAACTTTGATATTACATTCAAATAATCGCTTTTTATGAAGCACGTTTTTTATTTTACAGCCAAAATCGTCGCCCATTGATCTCGTAAGGATTATTAATTAACATGCACATCTTTTGTGTTAATGAACATGTGAAGCATGGAGACGCATTTCTTGCAATTTTTTTCTTTTCGAGATTTCGAATAAATATGATAATCTTCGTTTGTTATGACCACAATCCGTTTTTGTTGAAAGTTAATGAGGCTCACATTAGGTTACAATTTTGCATAAACTCGCTCTTTGCAAAAATGAAACCTAATATGAACCTCATTAGCTTTCAACAAAAACGGATTGTGGTCATAACAAACGAAATATGGAATATTCGAAATATTGAAACGTAAAAAGTGCAAGTGCGAGAAAAAAATGCTAAAGTGCGAAAGATATGTTAACGGCCCTTGGTCACTAAATATTAATAATTCGATGGGCGAGTTCGATAATTCGCAGCAAAGAATTTAACAAAAAATGTCATTATATCTTTATTATCACCATAATATAACTTTTAAACAAATCTCAATCACATTTTTACTGTTCGACCCAGGCGAATCGCTGCTGAACCTCCCGTTCTTCTTCGAAAGAAAAGTCATTTTGCAATTCGAACATGTCCCTCAGCTGCTCCACCGACTTTCCATCAGCCATGTTCGCAATCTTCTGAGTGGTGATGTCGATGATTCCAGGAATGTCCAGGTAATTGGCTCCCTGGAGATAATTAGGGTAATTATGGGTAATTTAAAGAAACGAACCAAGAGAATGTCGACGAGTTGCTCCGAGGGCACCTCCAAGTACTCCTTGTCCCACTGGCTCAGATTGATCCTGGGGTCGTCCTTCTCATCCTTGGGCGTGTATTCCTCATTCTTCTTCTCCTTACAGTACTCCAGAATCTTCTCCAAAGTCTTTCCAGTCACATTTGAAACAGGAAGGGGTTCGCACGGAATCTCAGGCGAATCCATCAGACCGAGGTTCTGAAATTGGGATTTGAGTTTAAAACTTTTAAACTTCTCACCTCCATCATGTCCCTGATGAGTCTGCTCTTAAAAGCCACCTCCTGGTCCACTTCGACGATCGTTCCATCATTAGCTGCCAGCCTCAGCCTCATCATTTTCTCACTCAATTCCAAGGGTCCTGCCGCGATTTGCTTCATTTCCTCCTTTTTCTCAACGGGGACAAAAGAGCTGGGAACAGACATTGTTCTGAAAATAAGGGTTTTGTTTTTAGAAAATTTACAAAGAAGAAAAATAAATACAAGAGTTATGAAGATGAAGGATTGAAATGATGTCAATTGACTGAGGTGACCCAATTTATAGGCAAAGAAAAGCGGTGCGGCGAAGAAAAAGCGAAGTTTCGAACATCGCTTTTTGTGAAGCGCAGATGATAAACAGATGCATAATTCAAAAATTGATGTAAACTTAAATGATTTTAAACTGATAAGAAGAAATTAACAGTGGAAAAGAAAAACCTTTTTCATAAACTGTTTGAAATTTTGCCTATAAACGGGAAGGGGGTGGAGTTTTCATAACGTAAAATGGCACTTCGTTTTTTTAAGGTTGAAATTGCACCGTTTAAGAATTAAAATTACCATTTGAAAATTCATTTATTTCCATATTTGCAAGTTTTACCCAAATGCGAATGTTTCATAAATGTATTGTTTTTTCAGGTTGTCATCCTTACAACTGGGCTTAGTTCGGAAATTGCAGGAAAACAATTACAGCTGTACACAGAACAACCTTTTTTTCCTTTTTTTTTCGTTTGCAAATCGTTTACAAATCTTAGGAAAACAAAAAGATTAAACAAAAAAACAGCTTGCTCTAAACTTTTTCTCTAATAGAATTAAACTAGTAAGTAAAACGAAAGGTCAAAGGTGAAAAAATTTTTACTTGACTGTGACCTGCACTTTTGAAAGCAGGGTCTCTGTGAGCGAAATTCACTTGGCGCTTATTTTTCGAATTGGTCTTTAAAACAGATTTTTAAAACTTTAAAAAACTTTAAAGTTTTTTTGTTTTTAAAGTTTTTTAAAGTTTTAAAACAACCGACAAAAGGTGCATCTACAACATAACAATGTAAATGTCAACCCGTAAGGTTACAACACAACTGAATGACCAAATTCTGAAAAAAAAATAATACGACTTTCGTTTAGCACAGTTCAAAAGTGATAAGATTAAACAAGTTATTAATAATTAAAAAGCGATTGAAATTATTTATCAAATGGCTGCCATGTGATTGACAACTTATAGGAAAAGGTTGCTCATTTTTAAGAACACAAAAGAAAGAAAGAAAAGCGACTTTAATTGCGTTCAAACAAGCCATTTTGAACATACAATTGAGAAATGGAGAAATTTTAAGAAAAATTAGAAAAGCCTGTAGGAAAAAAACAAAAAGCTTTGCGCTGTTCAGAAATAAAATGCATTCCGGGTTATCAGTTATTCATCCTTATTAATTAAATTTTAATAGATTTTTATGAACCAGCTGACCTCGTCGTGAAAAGTGTAAATCATTTCATAATTGCGGTACAGCTTAGGTTTTGGCTTTTGCAGAACTAATCCAAAAAATTTTAAAATTTGCTTTTTCTTTGCTTAAGAAATCAATTATTGTTTCACCTTTATTTAAATTCAGCAGAATCTAATTCAAATTCATTCAGGCTAATCATTTTATGGTTTTTTATTGTCTTGAACTTGTACTATTCTGATGCTAATTGTTTAACATTCAAATTTTTTAACACGAGTTTTTACAAAACAAAAATCAGTTTCTCATAAAAAAAATCAGAAATTCAAAAATAATCAGTATTGATTAGTATGAAACATGCCGAACTGTATGAAAGTTTCGATACTGAAATGTCAAAGCAAACTTTGAAACGAATTATTGTTTTCTAGAATTAGAAGAGGAAAAGTTGCTGGAAAAACAGTTCCATACAAAGTAGTAACAAAAACATTTAAAATTAGTATTTTTTTTATCTTAGTAAAATATCTTAGCTACGCTCAAACACAGCAAGAAATCAACTCGGTAAGGCACCTGATAAGAAAATACAACGTGAAACACCGAACAGGAAAACCGAAAACAATTATTTCTCGAAATCGTTTATGATCAGCAAATCGTAAACGAATCGATCACCCAAAATAGAAGCATCTCTGTTGCATCACAACGAGATCTTCTTCGATACTCTACTGGCCTAAAATCGCAGAATATTTTATTAAAACTGCAGTTTCACCGTCTTCCTTTTCCACAGGAGCCTTCTGACCAGACTTCTCAGAAGCCTTCTTAGACTTCTCAGAAGTCGACTTCTTCTTCCTCAACTTCAGCTGCTCCATCTCCGAATATGTGATCTTCTTCTTCGGCTTATCGTCCACCTTCTCTCCCAACAGTTTCCTTCTCTTCTTCGCTTCCTTTTCTTCCCTCTGTAGCTCCTTCTGCAACTCCTGTTGAGTCTCCTTTTCCTCTTTCTCTATCTCCCTTTCCGTTTTCGACTTTCTCTTCTTCAAGTAGATGATGAGAGCAATGCCAGCGACAATGAGCAGGAGACAGATCACGGTTATGGTGATACCGACGATAAAAGTTTTATCGGGCCCTGCCGATCCGTGAACGCCTTGATTTCCCTGTCCGCCGTTGTTCGAACTGGATGGATCTGGAAAACTGTTTTAAACGTTGAAACTTGTATTTCTAACCTGGTGTGGGTTGGGTTGGGGTACCAGCTGGGGTGACCCCTCCCGGTTGGGACGGAAGAGTAGGTACAGTTGTCACAACTGTAGTAGGAGTAGGACAGGGATCGGTTTTGATGACCGGGTTGGTAGCACCGGAGTTGGAGAACATTCCGTCGAGCTTGGTCTGTTCACCGCACATCTTCTGGTTTTCTTTGATCTCTGAAAGAATGATTATATGGTCGACAAAAAGAGACATAGACGAACACGGAGAGACACAGAGACACAGAGATACAGGAGAATCAGAGAGACAGATAGACAGAGAGACAGAGACAGAGAGACAGAGACAGAGAGAAAGAGACACAGAGACACAGAGACAAAACTTACCAATTTCTCCCGTGACCTTTACTCCATCGAGGAAGCCGATATCTGTGACTTTTAGACTTGTACCCGTAATGGTGAGTTTTCCTTTGATTTGGACAATCTTCGTAGTACCCGCTCTTGTTCCAGTGACAGTTGGATCCAGAACTAGATCACCAATAATGTTCAGGCAGTCGTTGAGGTCTTCTAATTTTGTGACGGGGGTCGAGATCTCGCATTCTGAAGCAGCAAATGCAATGTGATTGAAACCGATTGCGTATTCTTTGCCCATCAACCGTTAACCTGCGCATCTAACGAACTAAAAGCCAAGCGAAACATGGAGACAACGGAGAATTTTCATAGCGAAATGTGGACGCCGCTACAACAAGCTCGATGAGTAAGGGGTATACCTTGGAAATCTTGGATTTTGCAAGTGTCGTCACAGATCCTCTTCAACGTGTCGATGGACCGCTTTGACAGTTTGGGGTTTCCTTGTACTTTGATGTTGTTGAGCTTTTTGGTTCCAGTACTGGCAATTGTTATATCCTTCAGCTGTGGGTTGTTCATAATATCGAACTCTGAAACACCGAAAGTTCATGATTTCCGCAAGGAAACTAACGGGTGACGGTGTATGAGTTAGTATTCAAGGTTCCAAAAGTGATAGCTGTCAATTTCGGGTTCTTGGAGATGCTTATGGCTGGAACATTCATATGTAAATGCAATTTCATGCAACTCACTTCCTAGCAATGAAGCCATGTTTGGAATATTAACTTTGCTAAGAGCGTCGTTCTCTTCGACGACAACCTTGGCCCCAACCAGGATCCATTTCACTAAAGGAAGGTCGATCTCCGATAATAAGGGATTCTTTTTTATTTTGAGGTCTGAAAAACAAGTTTTTAGGTTTGAATATGCAAATTACCTTTTATTTTGTCTCCTTTTGAAGGGGTAATTGACGTAAGAGCGGGGTTTTCTTCGATAACTATTGATCCAATTTTAGCGTTGGGAGCATTAATTGACTTCAGAGCATCGTTGTTGTTGACTTTCAGTGATTCAATTGTTTGTGCGTTCGGAAGATTCAGTGTTGTCAATTTGGCATTCCTTGTCACTTCCAGCAGTGTAGACACTTCTGTAGTCGGTTCTATTAGCAATTTATCAAGAGCAGGGTTGTTGTCAATTTTCAGAGATTTCACCAGAGTGACTTTAGTGCCGAAGCTGAGCGTTTTGAGGTTGTTATTCTCGGTAATAGTCCACTGAACCGCTGAAAAAGTTCTTTAGGACTTAAACTAAGAAATCGAACCTTTACTAGCATCTATTGTATCAAGGTCATTTGTTAATATTTGAAAAACTGTCGACTGAGATACGATGATAGGAATATTGATTGTCACTTTTGAGGATAAGAAACCAGTGATTTGTAAGCCGTCTACACCAGTGAAGTCAATTTGATTTCTCCCTCCAATGGCATTTTGGCTGTACATGCAGCTAGCTAGAATTTCGGAATCCGTAGGAGTACTGTCATCATCCAATTTATCACCTGTACAACAAATGTGATTAGGACGTTGTAGATAATTAAAACTTACATATGGTCGAGTCAACGTTCCTTCGACTGCGCTGATGTTCAGCAACTCCTTGGCTCGACGACAGAAGACTTCGGCGGTCCGGAGGCCTTCCCACTCCTTGCTGCGCTCCGATGAGGAGAACGAACAGGATGATCATAACCACTGAAAACAGTTGATCAGTAGGGGAGAGAAGACGCAAGGCGTCACAGCTCCAGAGGAACCGGGCCTCAAGGCCCAGGGAGACCTCCGCCCGACTGGCTCAGGGCAAGTCTCGTAGAGGGAGAGTACTCCGCAGGGAGGCTCTGGGCAGGCCCTCACGGAGAGAGGCCGGAGGCCGAGAGGCAGAGGCCTCCCGGAGCAAAGAGGCGGCGGTCTTCTGGAGCAGCGACGACGGCAGGCGGGAAGGAGAGAAGACCGACCTCCCATGGTGAAGAGCAGCTGCAGAATGAGCTCTGGCTGTGGAGAGCGGGTTTTATACCCATATTTTTACGCAAATCGACTGAACGGAACGCAGATCACTGAACGGAACGAATCGATTACGAAATTAGCATGTTCTGAAAAAAAAACGGCATTGTGGCCATTCACTTAGGAACAAAGGTTGCCAAGGTATTGGATACCCAATTAGCATATGAATTCTAATTACGAAAGCCGCCTTTGCTATCTTTGCCATCCTTTATCGCGTTCTATGAGGCTAGAAAAGAACAATACCGAACTTTTCGGAAGTTTTCGGAGACAAGTTTTTCGCGAAATTTCCCAGTTTCCTGATTGGTCCCTATGGTTTATTTCCTAGTATCTAAGACCCTTACGTGACCCCATCAGGTTTGGTATACTCCTCGCCAAATCTACTTCTTCCAATTTGGCTGCGTACCCAGCCTGAGTATCCCACATTGCACCCTTTTTTCTAGGCACGATATCAAAACATTGGCACGTTGTTCCGAACTAAGTTTGGCACAAACTATAGGCCGTAACCTTACATATAATCGTCGCCAAACTAAAATCGGCAAGAAAAAAACCGCTTTTTCTCTGCGTCTTCGCTTGTTCGCCTGCGTGTCGCACAAATGCTGAATTAATTCTGTTTTCGGCATGATTCCAATTTGACGACAGCTATAGTTTGATAAAAGTCATAATTATGCCCGCCGATTTTAGACCATCCTGTAAAATTTTAGAATCACCCCTGTCAGGCACATATAGTTCATGGACACCCCAGTGCGTTTCTCTTGAAAGCTTAAAAGTCGGTTATGTTTTTGGATCTCCTCAGACCACCCATGCTGGAAATTGTATCATTATGAAAAGAAAATATGCAAGGACCACATTTTCGATTATACACCTCGCCCACCGACCTTGACCGGAAGTTTCGAAAACATGCACATCTTATCTAATTAGAATAAAAATTGACAGATTTACAAGTGCACGTTTTTGAATAGCTGTCTATTGAAATTTATGCTAATGTCCAAGATTTGCGGTCAAGCTCTGCGGGCGAGGAGTATACCTATCCACCCAAACCCCTGCCCAAAAACAATATTTCAACTGGACCACCAAGGTTTGAAACATGAATACTGTGACCACCCACAGTTTTAAGCCACAAAAAGGAATTTTCTTTCCATCCTTTTTGATAACTCTATTTCGCGTAATATTTATTGTAGTTGGAATTTTCATTGTTCATCAATGCAAAGGCATCTTCTGAGTTGACTGCTCAGAAGTCGACTTTTTCTTATTCATATCCTCCATCTCTGATGTCGAGATCCTCTTATCCTCCGTCGAGTTCTTCTTGAAGTAGATGATGAGAGCAATGCCAGTGACAATGAGCAGAATATATACACCGGTTACTGAAGCCCCGACGATAAATGTTTTATCGGACCCTGCCTCTTCGCTTTCGGCTTGATTTCCCTCTTTGCCGTTGTTCAAATTAGATGGAATGCCTGAGAAAAGGAGTTCAAATGGTTGAATTCTGGTTTTCCAACCTTGTGGAGGCTGGGTCGGGGTGTTCGCTCCAGGTTGGGACGGAAGAGTAGGTACAGTTGTCACAACTGGTGCGGGGGCAGTAGGACAGGGGTCGGTTTTGATGACCGGGTTGGTAGCACCGGAGTTGGAGAACATTCCGTCGAGCTTGGTCTGTTCACCGCACATCTACTGGTTCTCTTTGATCTCTGAAAGAAAAACAATAAAGGCAAGAAGAAAACGAGTGAGAGACAGACACAGAGACACAGAGACACAGAGACACAGAGACACAGAGACACAGAGGCACAGAGACACAGAGACTCAGAGACACAGAGACACAGAGACACAGAGACACAGAGACACAGAGACACAGAGACACAGAGACACAGAGACACAGAGACACAGAGGCACAGAGACACAGAGACTCAGAGACACAGAGACACAGAGACACAGAGACACAGAGACACAGAGACACAGAGACACAGAGACACAGAGACACAGAGACACAGAGACACAGAGACACAGAGACACAGAGACACAGAGACACAGAGACACAGAGACACAGAGACACAGAGACACAGAGACACAGAGACACAGAGACACAGAGACACAGAGACACAGAGACACAGAGACACAGAGACACAGAGACACAGAGACACAGAGACACAGAGACACAGAGACACAGAGGCACAGAGACACAGAGACTCAGAGACACAGAGACACAGAGACACAGAGACACAGAGACACAGAGACACAGAGACACAGAGACACAGAGACACAGAGACACAGAGACACAGAGACACAGAGACACAGAGACACAGAGACACAGAGACACAGAGACACAGAGACACAGAGACACAGAGACACAGAGACACAGAGACACAGAGACACAGAGACACAGAGACACAGAGACACAGAGACACAGAGACACAGAGACACAGAGACACAGAGACACAGAGACACAGAGACACAGAGACACAGAGACACAGAGACACAGAGACACAGAGACACAGAGACACAGAGACACAGAGACACAGAGACACAGAGACACAGAGACACGCGAGAGAAAGAGAGAGTTAAAACTAACCAATTTCTCCCTTAACCTTTACTCCATCAAGGAAGCCGATATCGATGACTTCTAGACTTGTACCCGTGATGGTGAGTTTTCCTTTAATCTGGAGAATTTTCGTAGTACCCGCTCTTGTTCCAGTGACAGTTGGATCCAGAACTAGATCACCAATAATGTTCAGGCAGTCGTTGAGGTCTTGTAAATTTTTGACGGGAACCGAAAAGATGCACTCTTAAACATAAACGCTACATGATTTAACAATACTCGTCACCTCGATAATCTTGGATTTTGCAAGTGTCGTCACAGACGCGGTTCAGCGTATTGATGGACCGTTTCGACAGTTTGGGGTTTCCTTGTACTTTGATATTGTTGAGCTTTTTGGTTCCAGTACTGGCAATTGTTATATCCTTCAGCTGTGGGTTGTTCATAATATCGAACTCTGAAACGTGATATTTATGCTTTCCGTAAGGAAACTAACGGGTGACGGAGTACGAGCTAGTACTCAAGGTTCCAAAGGTGATGGCCGCCATTTTAGCATTTTTGGAAATACTTATTTCTGGAACATGCGAAAGTTTAAAAACCAACTATCCTACTCACTTCATTTCAATGAGGTCAGGTTTGGAACATCAAATTTGCTAAGAACGTCGTTCTCTTCAATAATAACGTTGGCACCATTCTCCACATTTCGCAGTAGAGGCAGGTCAATTTGGGAGAGCAAGCGATTCTTCTTTATAATGAGATCTGTAAAACGTTTTTTTAGGTCAAAACGTGCTTAAAAATACCTTTTATCAGTACTCCTTTAGAAGGGGTGATTGATGTAAGAGCGGGGTTTTCTTCGATAACTATCGACCCAATTTTAGCGTTTTTAACGTCAATGGATGCCAGAGCTTTGTTTTCTTTGACAATCATCGATTTGATTACTCTAGCTTGAGGAGCACTAATTGACTTCAGTGCATCGTTGTTGTTGACCTTCAGTGGTCCAATGGTCTCGGCTTTCGGGCTTTCCCAATTTGGCATTCTTTGTCACTTCCAACAGGTCAGACACTTCTGTAGCATGTTCTATTACGAGGTTTCCAAGGAGAGGGTTGTTGTCAATTTTCAAGGATTTCACCAGAGTAACTTTTGAACCTAAGCTGATTAGAGTAAGCATGTTGTTCTCCGTAACAGTCCATTGGATTGCTGTAAACAAACACTTTTGAGGTTAAAAGTCATTCGAACCTCCTGCAGAATCAGCGGCCTCAAGGACAGGTGTCATTATTTGAAGAACGTCCGACTTGGATAAAATTATAGGAATTTCAATAGTGTTTTTCATAGAGATAAGTGTTTGAATTTGTGAGCCGTCTAGACCAGTCAGGTCAATGGCGCTCCTTGTTCCAATGAGTTTTTCGTATGCTTTGCAAGTTGTTAGGATTTCGGAATCCGTAGGAGTACTGTCATCATCCAACTGATCACCTGATTAGGATGATTAGGACAGTGTCGAAAATAAAAACTCACATAGGTCAGTGCCGCGGTCCTTCGACTCATTCGAATTCGAATGATGTTCAGCAACTACTTGGCTCGGCGGCAGAAGACTTCGGCTATCCGGAGGCCTTCCCACTCCTTGCTGAGCTCCGATGAGGAGGACGAACAGGATCGTAACTACTGAAAGCAGTTGATCAGTAGGGAGAGGAAGAAGGCGCAAGGCGTCTCCGCTCCAGTAGATCGGGCCTCAGGGCCCAGGGAGACCTCCGCCTGACTGGCTCAGGTCAGGTCTCACAGAGGGAGAGTACCCCGAAGGGAGGCTCTGGGCAGGCCCTCACGGAGAGAGGTCGGAGGCAGAGAGGCAGAGGCCTCCCGGAGCAAAGAGGCGGTGCTCTTCTGGAGCAGCGACGACGGCAGGCGGGGAGAAGAGTAGACCTACCTTCCATGGTGCAGAATGAGCTCTGGATGCGGAGAGGTGGCATTTTTACTCAGATTTTCACGCAAATTGACTGAACGGGACGGTCGATTACGGAATTAGCATGTTCTGAAAAAAAACGGCATTGTGGTCATTCCCTTAGGTACAAAGGTTGACAAGACAAATTCCCAATTAGCATATGAGTTCTAATTACGAAAGCCCCCTTGGCTACCTTTGCCATCCGGCATCGCTTTATACCTCGTTCTTTAAATACTTAAGTTTGGGGCGAACTCTTGGAGGTTCTACTGAAAAATCAGGTTTACTGAAACAAACAAATGCGGTATCTATTAAATGAAAAAAAAAACCCTCAGTGGTTCAACATCTTTTTCTTTTTTATTATATTCGACATAAAGATATATTTATAAATTCAAAATAATGAAACGAACATTAGAAAATATTTTCAATTTTTGATTTCTTTTTCCACATATAGATGTTTCACGACGTTGGAAAAAAGGGCAAACCTATTTCGAGACAATGTCGACCTTTTGAGAAAATTCAATAAATTTAAGCAAACGTAAAATAGTTCTTTACTCTAAACTGCTTTTTCTATATACTTTTTAAAGTATAAAGAAAAAGCAGTTTAGGAAAAAGAATAAGAGAAACGATTCCATACTTAACATACTAGTTCCTCTCAAGTTTGAGGGTAGTTACAGTAACCCGGTGGTCGATTACAGTACTCCGACTAAAAAGTCGATAATCGATTTTGCAAATTATTTTCAATGTTTTTGAGTCCTATAATTATAGGTAGTTTGTATTAAAAAAATCAGCCTGACTGAACACTTTGAAAAAATTCTGTCCAAGTGTTGCCGATCCTCTCAGACATCGCGTCTTAAGACTTTTAGTAAGTGATTTTTTTCTCACATTATCCTGCTACACGGCTTATCAGCTTTTTCTTTTTCAAACAAAAATAAAATCGAAAGCAAAATCGAGAACAAATTCGCTTTTTCACGGAAACGCGAAGCCAGCTTTTTATCGACCTCACACGGACATTTTCGCTTTGGGGTCATTTGTTTGTTCGAAAACCTTGATGATTTTGTAAACTGTTACAAATTTATTTTTATTGCATATTTTAACGCAAATTGTAAAAACAAATATAATAATTTACCTGTTTGACCAAAACAAAAAAAGCCCATTTTGGCTCATCGCTCCCCTTATCATATTTT
This sequence comes from Oscheius myriophilus, assembly GCA_964057215.1. Taxonomy (NCBI): domain Eukaryota; kingdom Metazoa; phylum Nematoda; class Chromadorea; order Rhabditida; family Rhabditidae; genus Oscheius; species Oscheius myriophilus. The sequence goes on from OZ059906.1 coordinate 1,429,481, forward strand.
TTCCCATGTTTCAAAACTACCTACCCCAATCAATTATATAATTATTTACTTCCAGAAAAATAATGGAGATGAACTTGGCTGAGATTCCCCTCCCTCCCCGTCCTATGGTTCATAACCGCCCTATGGCACTTGGAATCAGAAGGATGATGAAGAATCCACGTTTGGATGGAAAGAAAGAAAATGACAAAGTGAGTTTGAAAACGCACACTCACACACTCAAACACTCACAAACTCACACACTCGCACATTTTTTTGTCACGCACATTTCAATATTTAATTTTTTGTTTCCAGCCATTTCGTTTTGGACACCATGAGGAGCACAAACACGCCGCAGTTTCTCGTGCAAACCCTCGTCTTCCGCTTCAGAAGATCGATTTCCCGGTAAGTACCTTAAGTAAAAGAATAAAAAAGCAAATTATGTTTTTTTATGTATTTATTTTTCAGGGGAAGATCCGTTGTGGAAAGCGCAACATCGACCAGACAATCAGAAAGTCAAAAACTCCATTTCCGATTTTGGTGTGGCTCGCCGCCTTTAATGCAGGAACTCCGATTCCTGTAGAGAGGATTTTCGAATTTATAAAGTTGGTTTTTATTAACAACTGTTTCAATTTTTTTGTTTTCAGAATAAATTTCCCTGGCTGCATTTCAAGTCACAACTGGAAAAATGCCGTCAGACATATCTTGGCGAAGAATGCAAATCTGTTTATGAGCGTCAGGGAGGTGAGTTCATCGGAAGTTTTTGTATCCCCTTATATAACAAAACGCTATGGTGTGTGTGTGTTGTCTATCAGCGTAGGTACACGCGTTCATTTCCCCCGAGGGGGAGGGGAAGGTCGGCCGTAGGCCGAGTTAAACGTACCTCACGTGATTAAACGAGTTAAACGTACCTCACAGTGGTGGCCGTAGGCCACCAATGTTCCGGCCGCAGGCCGCGTGTGGTTGCCGCCGCAGGCTGCCTAATTGAGCGGCCGAAGGCCGCGTGTTGTTGCGACCGCAGGCCGCAAACCAGGAGGGTGCGCGCCGTAGGCGCGCGAACCCGACTGGTATAGGCATAAAATTCACACTTTCATAAACTGCATTACTCGAGTCTTGTAAATTTGGTAAACATTTGTAAAAAAAATTGTTTTTAATAGAGATTTCAGACATATCTTGGTGCAAAAAATAACTGAAAGATACAAAGTTTATGCCTTTTGTAATTTAACATTATTTGAAACACGCAACTTTACAAAATGGAAAATCGAACAAGTATGGAATAAGTTTGCTAGATTAATATAGTATTTTTTTAAACGAAAGCTGATGTGACTTCAAAAAAGTAGAGCAGTACGCATAAACTGAACATTTCTTTAAATTTTACATATTCAGTACACTAAATTTTAAATAAAAATACAGTCAAATTTAGTTTAACAACAAAATTTACGCCCAAAAAATTTTAAGTTGAAATGAAATACGTATCAATGTTTCGTTTTCTAACTATACAAAAGCCCTTATAAAAAATGCAATGGTTCCTTTGTCTAGGCGTTTTTCTGTTTTAAATAAAAAAATTCAGGTCAATTGCAAATTGGCCAAATGGATGATCAGGGATGGTTCGAACATCATTTTCGAAGAACTGCTCAACAAATGGATGGCCAATGGAGGGACTGTAAACGACATGGGATTGGCTAATACCGGTGAGTTTTTTTATTCAAAAATAATGTTCGTTAAACAATTGTAATTTAACAAAATTCAAAATTTTCAGCAGATTGGGAAGCTATCATCCAGGGTACTAAGGGACTTCCTGCCGAGCAGATGGAAATGGAAAATGACGATGTGGTAAGTATTTCTTTTTTTATAGAATAAGAAAACACAAAAACAAACAACACACATTAACACACACTCAAACACTCACTACTTCAAATAAAAATTGTTTCAGGAAAGCTTCTGGAGCGATGATGACAACTAGTTCCACAAGTCTATCTTTCGGATGTAAATCTGCTCCGTTTATACGGTATCTCTGAAACTCCCATAATTTTTTTTTGGTTCAAAATCCATTAATCCAGATAAAAATGTAAAAACCAATGTATTTATTGCTCTATGAAAGAATTCTGTGAACTTTCCTAAAGACTACTATTTTTGGATGACGCATATTTTTATGTCTTTGTCGAAATAGGGGCCTCAGGGTGAGAGTTCTTACAATTAGCGAAAGCAAAAAAAGAAAGTGACGCAATAACGCAAAAACGTAATAGTTTTAGCTTTACCGCTTTCTTGAAACAATTGGTTTGGATAAATTTCACATAAAAAAAGTTAATATTCGTTTTGTTTAGAAATCCAAATGTATCCATAATCTTGTTTGCTTTATAATTTTCTTTAGTTTTAAAACTTTGCAAAATTTGCTGGAAACTATATTTTCAAAGTACTTCCAATTTTAAACTATTTTGAGGTTAATCCGAAAAGGGAAATTAGGAACGGAGGCGTTTGATTTGATATGAATTGTCGTAAAAACTGCATCCGAAAAGCAAACTTTTTCTTTTTGAAATCAAATGTTTTCACCAGTTAGGACGAGTACAGTTGTCCTTTCGGAATAAATTTTCGAATTTACAATTTTATAACAAAAATGAAAGTGGCATACGCATCTATAATTCTCAAAATGCTCCTTTGAGCTCCTAAATTTCGCGCAGACCTTTGAAAAAGCATATTCTTGTGATTGTGTCTGCCTCATTTATTCAAGCTGAGTAACGTTATTCAGAAAAAAAATCACTTCAACAATGACGGTCTATATAAAAAAAAATGTGCGCCATTGTTTTTTTCGTATTCATATGTTTCAGCGATTTCTGAAAGACGTGCATTAATGCTGCGAAGCAATGTCACCTTGACAAACTAAAAACTTTATAACTTTATGCTTTACTTTAACGCCTCTATTACAAATAATATATGCCTTGTGCCTATTGTAGAAGAAAAAATAATTGTTTTGGAGTGCTTCGGGCATGTGTTTTAAAGAAGTTGTTCATTCACGTTTTTGTTAAAAACAAATTATCGAATTCGGGGCCATGAAAAAGTTATTTCGAAAGTATAGTGCATTTCCAAAAAAGAGTCAAGGAAAACGGGATTTTTTAAAGGACTAGGTACATTTCCTCCCGCCGCGATTTCTTAATTGTCTGCACACTCCTCTTTTAGTGTGCTGTTTCGCTTGTTAAAGTTCGATTCACTTCAATGTTTCAAATCGTCACTGGTTAAATACGAGTGGAAATCAAGGTCAGTGGAAAAACGCCGACTCTTTATTGGAAATAGACTATACCTTGACCGTAATGGGTCGAAATGGGTCGAAACTTCAGGTTGGAATGGAATATTTTGCAAAAAAGATGGGAAACTGTTCGATTATCCAACTTCCGCGCTTTTAATTTCCAAATTGCTTCTTAAAAACGGAAACCGTTAACGTTTCTTCAAAAATAATGTTTGTAAAGTCACCCAACGGGCATAGCAAAAAAAACATGTTTTTACCCCACCGGAAAAAAAAGCTGTTTTAGAGAAATAAAGAATTTTTTCTTAGATTTTAATGCTTTCTAATAGCGAAAATTTAACCAAAACATGTGCAATTTTTCTACTCTTTGCAAGGAATCAGAAAAAGAACGAAGAACATTCAAATGCTTTTTTCCAATAAAAACTTTTTTTTAACTTTGGCCTTTTTTTTTAATTTTTCTGTCTTTACCTAAAAAAAACCACTGTAGAAACAGTCAAAAACTTAAAACAAAAAAGAAAACAATTTGATTACAAAAACAAAAAAACTTTTTGTGAAAAAAAATTATTTTTCAACGGTATACATGTTAATGTTTTAGATAGCTGGGAAACGTAACAGGCAGTATCCGTCATACTAACTCGTCACATGGTTTTTCAGTCTTAGCAACTGTAATTCAAATTTAGTTTTGGGCAATGCTTGCGTGTGGACCACCCAATACAAGATCTTCGTTTTTCCATATCTGCCCGAAACATTTCAAGGACATTACAACGTTATAAAAAAATTTTATTTAAACATTCATAATTTTTTATTCCAAACACTCATTAATTATACAACTTCTGAACAAAAATCCCCAATATAACGTTGATTCAAGAAAATGTGCAGAATAAATAAAATATATTCATAATTATAGAAGGCTTGAAAGAAATTCATTTGTCGCGGAAAACTGTCGTTAAGGCGGTTCCTCTTTAATTCTGAAAATTCATTTATCTCACAGTGCAATTAAATAATAATTACCTAATTGACAAAGTGGCAGCGGCTGCGATTTCACTGTATGGTTTCTCCAGCATTGCCCTTGATTTCTTCTGATCTTCGGCCCATTTCTGAGCCAAATCCTCCAATTGCTTTCGCAGCTGCCTTTCTCGGATTTCCATTTGTTCCACTAGTCCCGTACGGCCATCTTGTTGAAATTGAGCGACCTTCTGAAAAAAAAATATGAAAAATTTAGTAGATATTGGATGTATTGATTCAATCGATTGCGCTGCTCCATCTGGCGGACCGTTCAGTGAGGACCACCCAGTTTTTTTTAGCACACATGCAAGCCCACCTTGTTTTTAAGACCACCCAGTTTCGGGGACCGCCCATACCTGCTCACTTACTTTATAAGAGCACACAGTTTCCAAGTTTAGCGGGTTCTAGGACCAACCATCTTAGACCACCCATAGATGATCACCCAGCTTCTTAGAGACCACCCAGAACAAAAAGAAAATAAATCCTTTTGTAGCCGTTTCGAATGTTTCATATCAGAACTACAAAAATTTCGGACCACCTCGAAAATTCGCTTACCAGTCTGGGACCACCCAGTTTGTTTCTCGAGTCATGCATGTTTTGGACCACCCATAGCCCACCTTACAAAACCCACCTTACCCGTTCAATTTTTGTACATGTGGGCCATGCTGAAAATTGCAACAAATCAGATTTATTTTACGCAGTAGTTCAGACCATACACATTGAAAACAAAGGCCCACCCATTTCCTAAACCACATCTCGGTCAATCTATTCATAAAGCCCAGATCCATAAAATTAATTTTTGGTAGTGGACCTATCATTTTTTGAAGAGCCATATAGACACATAACTATTTCCTGCTGAAAAATCCACACCGGACCACACACGCCGCCAATTTGCAATAAATTAAATGAATGAAAGCTGTGCATTTGTGGACCACCCACTTTGAAAACCACCCCAAATGGCCCACCTGTATTTATTATCGACCCACGATTTTACCAGTTCATTCTTTTTTGATAATTCAAACCGAAAAATAATCAAATTTCATGTCTTGACCGTAGAGGGCTGCACAGTTCCAGAGACCACCGATACTAGACCACCTAGTTTTTAAGACCACCCACAAGCTCTCCCAGGCCACCAAAATTTGACCACCCATACTTATCCAATTTCAAGGACTACCTGTAATTGCAAAATTGTTGCTACAGAAATTTGTTGTTTTAATTCTGATTTCTGAACAATCTGCCATGGGATCACCGTGTCACCTTATATTGAATATTCAAACCACCCAGAAACATTCAAGTGTTATCGAAAACAAGCTTAGCTTTCCCAGACGTTTTTTTCGAGTGACTGATCAAAGGAATGTCCGAACCCGTTATTTAACAGCAAACACGACAATTTTCGCATAACTAGGACCACCCATGCTGTAAATTTCGCAAATGGAAACTGACAAATGGACCAAATAAAAAACAAATGGACCACCCATTTCCTAACCGCTAAGTCGATTTCTTTTGCCATGGACCACCCTAATTATCGAACAGATATACGCGTACCCAAAAATTTTTTTTTGGGTCATTCATATGTTAAATCAGTTAAATATGATCATTTACGGACTCCATCACGTTGAAAAACCCATAACGGACCACCCACGCTGCAAATTTGCAATCCTTTTTAACAAGCGAAAATATTTGGACCACCCACTATGAAAATCACTCGCACAAGGTCCACCTTTTTCAATCGTAATATCTGGACCACCCGTACATTTAGGAAGATGGGCGGTAAGAAAACAATGGGTGGTCCTGGATGGTCTACGTCAGGACCACCCATGGTTTTTTTCACCTCCCATTTTTTTAAAATTCCCCGTCCTATTTTCCAGACAACCCGCATATGGACCACCTTGTCTTTCATAAGTCCCCTTTCCCAAAAATTTCAAACGCTCTGTTTTCAATAAATATAAAAAAAAACACTTACCGATTTCACCAAAATCCACTGAACATTGAATTGGGCCGGAACTTTCAAAGCAGCATCAATTTGCTTTTGAAGAAGAGCGCCTGTGGTTTCTTTGGCAACTTGGTCAAAATTGTCACCATCGCTTTTCTAAAAAAAAATTGTTAAAATTGAGGTCAATGTTATCTTACCAGCCGTTTTTTCTGATGTTTTCTTGGGGAACTGGCTTGCCTGGGGCTCTGAAGAAGTTAACTGTGCTTGATTTTGAAAACAAAATCTCATTTCTGGTTTAATAAGTTTGCTTTACCATATTTTTGGACAATTTGAAAAAATAATGTATTTGAAAAACAATTTCATCTTTTATTTTTTCAAATTTGCGGAACCTTAAAAATAGAAAAAAAACCCAGGATGTTTACTGAAGTTTTCACTTTGGTAACATTTCTATTGTTTCTGAAACCCTGATTAAAAATCTCATTTAAAAAAAATGTTTTTTTTTCACCCAAAAGTTTCACTATTCTCACATTTCTGAATTATTGCTGCGATTTTATGGAAAAGGTGTTCATTATTTCATTAATTTGAACGAATGGGAATATCTGTATTTTTCGGAGATGTTTGAAAAGTAAAACAAATCTCATTAATGAATAAAAATCTTTAAAATTAACATTAATCATTAAAAAACATAAAAATAGTTTTGCACCTTTTGTTACATAACTAAAAGACTTAAAAAGGATTTTAAATAAAGGATGTAGATAAATCAGTAGTTGACTGAAAGTTTCATTTAGGTAGCGTTTTGTTTAAATGTTCTCCTATTTAGTTTTTCGCGAACAATAATTTACAAATTATATACTGTAATTGATTTTCTGATTTGTTTGTGCCCCGATATGAATTTTCCCAAAAAATAAATTCTTGAGTAATTTTGTCATTATAATTTGTGTCCAGATGTTTCACAAAAATGGGATTAATTTTAAATTTGAGCATTAGCATTCCATAGTGGAAAATGCTAGGTATTGGGAAAAAACTTGATTGTTTCTGTTTTTTTCTATATTTAAAGTTCTTCATTGCGTTGAATCAAGATTTCTCAAAAGTTACAGTTGAAACTAACCGATTCTTCCAGGAATTCTTCCAGCAATTGGGCCATGACTCCTTTTGGCGGCGGGCTTTGAATCGGGGCGACGGCTTGCACCGGTTTCGGTTGAAGTTTGGTGATGTTTGGTTTCACATCCATCTCGAAATTGTCTTCGTACTCCATCGGTGGGTTCATTTCTTCAAAATTTGGGTGGTCCATCTGAAAATGAACTTCCAAATTGAAAAAAAAGTACATTGAACTAACCGGATCGTCATTCTCAATCGGGGGTATGCGATATTCAAGGACATAGTGGCTTTCCGGCTTGTGGTTGGTCAGGCACAGGTAGGAAATCTAAAATGGTTTTTAAGAAATGTTTTTATAAAAACATACTTTTCTTTTGATTTGTTCGTTGAGGTAATGGGAACACCGGATGTTCCTGATGCTCAACCCGTCGGCTCCTGGCGCGCCGGTGTCGTATCGAGTGGTTCGGCGATTTTTGTGGGCCCCTAAAAAAAAGGTTAAGACGCGATTTCTTTAAGACTCGAGTATAGTGTGTTTCCGAAAAACGGCGCAGGTTTTGGCCAAAAACCTTAAAGGATGGCACATTTGGTCCCGTCCCGCCGCGAAATTTTATCTGTCTGCGCACTCCTCTCTTACAGGGCTAGTTCGCGTATTTTATTTCTATTCACTCTAATGTTTCAAATCGTCAGTGGTCACAAACGCAACACATCAAGGACGCTCAAAAGTCGCCGACCTTTCTTTGGAAACAGACTATAACAAAGCGACTTGGCCTCAATGTCATGGATTTTGCTCAAGTTTAGTTAAAAACATGTATTTGACCTAAAAACACTATTTTGAGACTTTTGGGTCTTTATCGATTTTTGGTCCCGGGTTACGGTAGGGTACCTCAAGTTACTGTAACTCAGCTTAAAATGGTCCAAATGGAGCTGGCTAGGTTGCAGTCGACTCAGAATCATATATTGAAAAACTTTTCTTATGCCCACAATGAACATTAACCATAAATCAAAGCGTTAAAAATCATAAACAAACATTTTGTCACTTTTTGTCGTTTTTTGAAATTGTGACACCTGCAAGCTAAAAGGAGAGCACCGCCACTATAATTTTCAATTTTTGCGTTGTCGATCTACATGTAGTAGGTCGATTATCGTTTCCCTAAAGATATGCTATGAGCCCCCGAAATTCATTTTTTATTATGTGCAAAGATATTTCGCAATGTATGTCAAGCTGAAAAAGCATTAGATCAGCAAAAACGGTGTTTTTTTATTGTGTTACGTGTTTTGATACCTATGAAACCCTAAACCTTCGCAGTTTTTGACCTAGTAAAATATAAATATTTATGAAATACCACTTTTGTGCAAATTACATTGGTTTCAACTGAAGTTTTAAGGCAACCAGGGAAATCATGGGAGCATATTCATTTTTTTTGTCGAATTCTACGTAAAATTTGCGCGAAAAACGCGCGAAAGTATTGAAAAGTCTGTGAAAATGGGCGAAAAGCGCCTAAACATGCAATTCGCCATTGAGTGCGAGCCAATGTTCGCCTGATTTGAGTAGTATTTGAGAAAAACTACCGTAACCAGGTTGTGACCTACCGTAACCCGGGACCGAAAATCGATAAATGTCTAGAAACTTCAAATCAGTGTTTTTACATCAAATAAACGTTTTTGATAAAGTTTGAGCAAACTCCGTGTCGCAAGGTCTTTCAGACAGCTGGTGTCTTACAGAAATCTCGTCTTAAAGAGAGAGAGAGAGAGAGAGAGAGAGAAAGAGACAGACAGAGAGAAGGCTTACGGTCTTTTTCCTTCGCCTCCCAAGGAGCCAAGAAATCTTGGGGGTAATGCTTCCCATTCGCAATAGCGCTCTTCTTAAAAAATTCCTTGTCTACAAGAAATATGTAACTCCCAGGAATTTTCGATGGAAGGTGAGACGGCATTTCCCGTAGCAGCCAGTCCTCTCTAAACTTGTATTTCTGACAATTTTGAAAAAAAAAATCTTACCCATTATTTAAAAAATCCCTCATTTTCCAAGAATCCACCACAAAATGCGAAAGTCCGGGGTCTTTTCTTGGAGGAACGAAGATTCCCTTGATTCCATTCATTTGGAAAATGTACTCGTCGTCTGAAATGAAAGTTGAATCACATTTCAATGTTTTAAAACTCACAGTCTTCATGGAAACTAGTTTTCCGAATACAATTTGCTAGGAATTGGCGGGTGTCCGTGGATTCAGATGAAATACTTTGGTACAGCGTTCTTCTCAGTTTCTTTATCTGAATTTTGCATGAATTTTATATTTTGAGTTAAAAGAAAAATTACCTCGTCTGCGGGAAGAACGAGATTCGAATCGTCCACTGGAAGAAAACCTGAAGTAGAAGTGCTCGGTTCTGCTGAAGATTGGGAAGAGCTTTCGAAATCGGCAGTCGAATTTCTCTGGAAAAATCTTCATTTATTTGTGTATTTGCTTTTTTAAGAGGTTATGTTTTCATAAATACGCATATAACAGCGCTTGGTGGAAAACATTTGTCTTGCATTTTTCTAAATAAAAAATAAATTCTGTAACACCATTGCATTCATACGATCATGAAAACTAAAACCATAAACATTTGAACACTCTAACAAAGATTTTAAAAAAATAGTTTCAAAGCAGCTTTTAGCTTAAAAGAAAACTACTGCTGGAATTTTCTGAATGATATATTTCCTTTGTTTACACTGTATTTGACTAGTTTGATTTCAGTTTAAGCAAAGCTTTCGAGAAGGAATAGTTTTTTTTAAACTTGAAAAAATGATGGGGGACCATGAAGAAAAAAAATGGTTTTTTTAAACCTGAAAGTAAATTTTTAGTGATGCTAACAAAAAAAACTAGCTGCTTTCGATTAAATTCAAGTGATCTCGGATAAAATGCTAGAGAAAATAGCGGTCCCATTTTCATGTTGAAAAATTTAAAAAAAAACATTTGCGTCACCATCAAACATTGAAAATTTATCTTGAAAGGAAAATGCAGTGATATCGTTCATATATTGGTGGTCGCTTTTCCATTTTTATATGACGTTAAAAAAGCGAAAAAATCTTTTCAAGTAAAAATAAACATATGGCAATGAAATGATAAGTTGCCGAAAATTTGATATAGACTCGAGTCTGATCGGTCAAGGCTAAGATTTTTATAATGTATGGAAATTAAAATTGAACCATGAAGCAAGAAATAGGTAAAAATAAACCCAAAGGTCGTTATATTGTTTGGAAAGACAAAGTCAGTATTGGCAATCCAGATTGACCCGTTATAATGTATGCAATTGAAACTTGAAAGTGCTTTTCGCAAGACAAAAGAGCATTTTTGGTGAAATATATTTATTTATAAAATTTGCTTTATAAAGTTGAACTTTTCTAGATAAAATGTTTAAGGTGAATGCAACCTTAAAAGGAAAAATATTGCCTTGCGAAAGACCAACAATGCGTTGCCAAGAATAAAGAGCGGGAAAATACCAGAAAATAAATTGCTTGAGGAGAAATTTTTAGGTTCTACAGTGCGTGCAAAAATTATACGGCCACCCCAGAATTTCAATTTTTCTCGAAAATGGGTGGGTATGGGAAATTGTGAATAGCACCAATCAATAGCTCGTACAAAATTACCAGGCGCCGGATGACAAAAAATTAAATTTGCATTTTCTAATTTTATGCGAAAAATTCGAAAATCAGGTATGCAAAAATGATACGGCCACCCCAGAAAAACGGTCATTTCGAAGCAAATTTCAACTTTTAAAATTACGTGTGCACTAATCCAACATTCAGAAGAGTGGTCTGCGATGTTTTAATCAGCAACAGTATTAACATTGTCGCCTTGTACGGTTTTACATGAAGAAAACGTTTTACACCAAAAATTAAGCATTTCAGAGGCTGTTGTCTCGAAACATGTGTTAATTTTATCAAAACAGTCTTTTGTAAGCGTTATTAGTCGTTTTCAATCGTCGGATTACAAAGAAAATGCGCAGGGATCGTAAAATTCCTCAGAAATGCCCTCAATCAGAGCGCGAAGCTGACTTTGCCGCATTTAACGGCGCTTCTGGCGTCTGCTCACGGCTATTCTCCCTTCTTAGAAGTTTGGTTGATTTATCTTTATCGATAGTATGTTTTGAAAGGCATTAGCTCAAACACACTATTAGTTTGAGTTGTGATATAGTCCTAGCCAATTCTAGTCCCTCCTCATTTTGGGCACTACGTACTCCATTTTCGGCCGCACGGTATTTTCCTTTATTACGGTATCTCAACTTGGCTAATTGAATCAATTTTTTACTGTTTTTTAATGTTTCATTGATAATGTTCTAAAGTATTGTTTGTTTTTTAGTTTCTTTTAAAACTGGCTGTTTTAAAAGGCGTAGCCGCTGAAACAGAAAACCGGCGGTTTTTTCAGCCTCCGCCGCGGCTCCTCAGACAGGTGCCGCCATAGCGCAGACGGTAGCGAGTTCGCCTATTAGCCAGACGTCTTTCCAAGGCCGTGGGTTCGATTCTTGGGTCATCATTTTAAGCTTTTCATTATGGGACATTTCATTTGCAACGCGAAAGTTTACTGTATCCCTCTGTTATTGCGTCAAATAGACGGAACTAGGATTGGCGAAGACTATAGACGCCAGAAGCGCCGTTAAATGCGGCAAAGTCAGCTTCGCGCTCTGATTGAGGGCATTTCTGAGGAATTTTACGATCCCTGCGCATTTTCTTTGTAATCCGACGATTGAAAACGACTAATAACGCTTACAAAAGACTGTTTTGATAAAATTAACACATGTTTCGAGACAACAGCCTCTGAAATGCTTAGTTTTTGGTGTAAAACGTTTTCTTCATGTAAAACCGTACAAGGCGACAATGTTAATACTGTTGCTGATTAAAACATCGCAGACCACTCTTCTGAATGTTGGATTAGTGCACACGTAATTTTAAAAGTTGAAATTTGCTTCGAAATGACCGTTTTTCTGGGGTGGCCGTATCATTTTTGCACACCTGATTTTCGAATTTTTCGCATAAAATTAGAAAATGCAAATTTAATTTTTTGTCATCCGGCGCCTGGGGGTAATTTTGTACGAGCTATTGATTGGTGCTGTTCACCATTTCCCATACCCACCCATTTTCGAGAAAAATTGAAATTCTGGGGTGGCCGTAGAATTTTTGCACGCACTGTATTTCTAACAAGTGTCTTTGAAACAAAACTCATAAAACCTTGCAATTTTATTCAATGAAGTGTGTACGACATATTAGTGATGCCCTATAGTTGTTTTCGTAAATACAGCCATATACCCCATTTTCTTAAAAGTATTGCCAGTGGCCTTTTTCAAACCGCATGCTAATAAAAACTTGGCAAGAATTTTGCGCATAACCGTTGGCTGGATCGGTGTTCGAGAAAATAATTCCAATTGTAATTACTTTCTAGACCTTCTAAGTTGATTATACGCACCGTATAATAACAGAAAAGAATGACTGGTTAACTGTTGGACAGATTTCATCACAGATTTCAACACTAGCTTTTGATCGTTTGCTTTATCATCAGACAGTTAGGAAACATTTGTGCACTTTAACATTAATTTATATAAACGAAGCAATTTTTTGAAGGAATCGATTTTTCCGTTACGTTGTTTAGGTGGTAAAGATTCTTACGCCTGACAACTATAGCGTAATTTGGCAGTGATGACTTTTCTCAAAACCAGTGATTTCAGCCTGACATCTCAGTTGCACGACATTTACGCATTACGTCGTTCATGCACTGTGTTTACGCCGAGCTCTACCCTTTTGCTTGGGAATTGCAAATCGAATCGCAGAGAAAGGAAAAAGACAGACGAGAAGTCATTAATAAATGTTCTGACTGATCCCTCAATGGACTGACTGAAACATGTACCTAAGTAAACTTTTTTTTCTAAAAAAAAATATTTCAAGAATTATTTTTTAAAATTTACAGAAAACAAAATATATTGACTACTCTACTAATGAGGCGAAACAACTAACACGGACTCACTTCGGCCATGAGGGTCGTTTTTCCAATTTGCTAAAACATTTGCCACAGATCAAGCACTAAAATTGTTCTATTTGCTTAAGAATGAGACAAATAAGTAACATTTGAATGAAATGACAATGCGATACAAATAATTTTTTTTCGCTTTTTAATATTTTTTAAAATTAATTTTATTAAATTTTAACAGCGTATGTTTGTTTGCAAATATCTCGACTTAGTAATGATCTCAATGAATTTACGTTCGAGGTATGTGACAACATTTTGAATTGAAATTGCGTGAAGGAGAAAAATTTGAGTTACTCTTTAAAGTTTGCTGAAACAAACAACCGTAAATTTGTATGCTAAAGCTATAAGAAAAAGCGCCATATACAATCGAGAAAAAGTACCAAAACCGAGGTTTAAAACAAGTCAGTTTCAAATGGAGCAAATGAAAAACATTTGAGTGCTGTAAAATTTTATAAATTAAAAAAAAAAAACAAAATGAAAATTTCTGTTGAAAATCACAGCCATCTGAGATGAAAAGGTAAAAAATATAAAATGGCCTTTTACAATGCATGTAATTCAAACCGTTTCAAACTTTGAATAAACCTCAAAGACATCTTGTGTTGTAGTGAATATTTGCTCAAATTTCCCCATGTTTTCGCTCTGAGAAATCTCATGATTCGCGCAAATTTCACGCTCAAATGTCGCAGTCAAAGAGGTCAGACTGGTTTACACTTTTCCCGTTTCTTACCTTGGCTTCATTAGCAGCTAAGTTATCTTGTCTCACTTCGGCTTGGCATAGACTGAAAATGTGTTGAAGGTTTCTTCCAACATCTGCTTGCCAGGTCTGAAAAATAGAAAGTAGTTTTTGCGAATAGCTGATTTTACAAACAGATGTACTCCCGCGCTTAAATGTCGCAGTCACACTCAAATTTCTAACACACTCACACTCACACTCACACTCACACTCACACTCACACTCACACTCACACTCACACTCACACTCACACTCACACTCACACTCACACTCACACTCACACTCACACTCACACTCACACTCACACTCACACTCACACTCACACTCACACTCACACTCACACTCACACTCACACTCACACTCACACTCACACTCACACTCACACTCACACTCACACTCACACTCACACTCACACTCACACTCACACTCACACTCACACTCGCACTCACACTCACACTCACTTTCACACTCACACTCACACTCACACTCACACTCACACTCACACTCACACTCACACTCACACTCACACTCACACTCACACACTCACACACTCACACACCTCTGCTGATGAACTCGCTACATCTTCTTCAAAATCTTCCGCAGACTTTTCCTTTTCAGCTGCCTTCTTTTTCTTGTTTTTACAGATGTAGTTTGTAGACTCCAAAAACTTGATCCTAGCGGATCTTCGTCTCAGTGGGCCTTCTTGTTCCGCGACTGCTTGATCTTCGGTTTCATTCTGTTTTTCTTCGTCCTCCGTTGGTTCCTAAAAAATTCGTTGCATCTATTATTCATGGTGGCCACGATTGACAAATGTTTCACTTAGTTTACTCAATATTTGAAAATTGTGTGAAAACCAGTGGGTGGTTCGGAAACAAAGGTCGGTTGATAATATTTTGTTTACTTTGATTTGAATTTATTTTATCGGACGCAATTTCGGTTCAATGTTGTATTAATCTTTTCAGAATGTTCCTTTCCGGCTGAAATTAATTCGTCCTTGGCAGAAGTTTGTTTCAAAATCTTTGCTTTTACTTGAAACTTTGTGCTTTGTTTGGGTTTTAATTGGGGAAGGGGGTAATTATCAATGAGCCGTTCGCAAAGCTTTGTTTGCCAAAAGACCATATTTAAACCCGTCCGGATTGGTTCCCTCTCAATAGATCCCTATTTCGTAATTGACAGCTGTGGGGGAAAAAGTGCGACCAAACTGGGTTTTCCCATATGTTGTGAAACAAAAACGAAAAACTTAGTGAAAAAATGTGTTTTGACAAACTCACGCAAGAAGTTTCACAGTGGTTGTCGTCTTCTGGGGCTTCATTGCTCATCTGACTTTGTCTGGACGCCCTTCGGGTAGTTGTATTCTGAAATGTTTCAAGAAATATGTAAAAATTTTCAAATAACACAACGAAAAAAGTGTAAAATTGTGTTTTTACCTTAGTATGAGTACGGTAAAAATCCGCAGTAGAAGCTGAATTAGGGGTACTGCTTGACGAAGTCATTTCCTCGTTGATAGCTTCGTGTTCCCGCTGAAAGAAGTTCATTCTCCCCGGATTTGGTTTAAAAATACTGGATTAAACATGAAACTTTGTACTTTGCTTGGGGTATTTTTGAATAAGGGGGGGGGGATTCAATTCCAATGGACCTCGTATTCTAAGCAAGCCCCCCGCATAGGTAGCTGGGTACATTCACAAAACCTCACTTGCAAAACCACCCCCATTGAATTCGGATTGGTTTCCTGTCAATAGAGCACTATTCCGTAATTTACAACTGTGGGGGCTTTACTATAAAGTGGGGCCAAACCGGGTTCTCCCATATGTTGTAATACAAACAAAAAACATTTAGTAAAAAAATCGTTTTGAAAAACTCACCCAACAATTTTCACCCATGTTGTCGATTTCTGGGTCTTCATTGTTGACCTCACTTTTTCTGGACACCGTTCGGTTAGCTGATTTCTGAAAATTTTCAATAAAGACAGAAAATATATTGAATTAACAAAATAAGTGTAAAATTACCTTTGTTTTTCCCTTAGTAGGAATACGGAAAGATTCCACTTCAGAAGCTGAACCGGCCTTTCTGCATGACGACGCCGTTTCCTCGTTGATAACTTCGTTTTCCGGCTGAAAAAGTTCATTCCTAACCGGTTTTTGTTTGAATTTCTTAGCTTATACTTAAAACTTTGTGTTTTGTTTGGGGCTTTTTGAATAGGGGGCTTAAATTGCAATTATCCTTGTTTTGCAAACAAGCCCCCCACATAGATCGTTGTGGGGGGGAGGGTTTAGGTAGATTCATAAAACCTTTTGTGAAAAACAACCCCTATTCAATTCGGTTTCGCTCGCTGTCAATAGTGTCTTTTCCAGTAACTGACAGCAGTGGGGACTTAAAGGGACAGTCAGGGACCTTTTCATTTGCATTTTAATCGGGTACGGTCGAAAAATATACCAATTTTATATGCTAAATTGTATGGAAAACTCCTCATTTTCCGAGTAATCTAGTCATTTTATAATGACAACTTCGAAATTAGACTAGATTGTAAACATCGTGCATGCAGGCGTTGCCATCCGCAGAATCTGCAGACGGTCGGCCGATTTTGGACACTTTGAAGCCAAATTTCTGGAAAACGGAAAATTTTGAACCCTATGTTGTATAGAGTTTTTTGATCAGCTGATTTTTGTCTTTAATATGAACCGAAGTTGCGAAAGGTCCCTGACGATCCCTTTAACTAGAAAGTGGGGCCAAATTTGAATGTTGGTAACCTCACAGATATGTTGTAAAATGTTTTAAAAACAATTTTTGTTAAAAATTCGTTTGGACAAACTAACCCAAGCATTTTCACCCAGGCTGCCGATTTCTGGCTCTTCATTGTTCACCTCACTTTTTCTGGTCGCCCTACGGGTAGATGATTTCTGAAAAAAAAATTAACTAAATAAGTGTAAAATTATAATTTACCTTAGGAGGAGTACGGTAAGTAACCGCAGTAGAAGCTGAACTACGCTTACTGCTTGACGGAGCCAGTTCCTCGTTGATCCCTTCGGTTTCCAGAGCTGAAATTGAAATTTCTTTAAAAAAATAATTTTTCACTTTTGAAGATGTGAAATTTCAGGTGAAAACTATTTGATGATTACTTTTTTTTTGGATGAAGATCGGACTAGAGAGAGTGAGGACAGCTGTATTTTGATATAAACGGAATGAAACAGCAAGGTAAATTAGAAAAACTATTTTTCTCTCTTAGGGTACATCGTTTTCTCAGTCTCTTGAAAATTTAAATTAAAAAAAAAGAAACAATTGCAAACGATTAAAAAAATACTCTTTGAAAGCCCTCAAACAGCCGAAAAAGAAATAAAAAGAGAGCTTTATCTAAGTCTACCTAACTTTAATTTTATCCAAAGTCACTGTTTTTTTAAATATTTAAAAAAATGTTTGGTGAAAAGTTGGAAAATTCCGCGAAATCGGACAAATCCACTTTTTTTTAAAACAATTGTTGGGTAAATATGGCGAAGTAAATTTTCAATTTCCGAAATTCAACATTGCTGGAAACAACAAAAAACCAGTTTTCGAAACCACAATCTTAAATCGATAGTGTTCTGCTCAGTTTTAAAAACGCAAAGTAATAGAAAAAAAACAGTTTTGTTGTTTTAATTTCTTTAAAGCATTGGAAAAATTTAAAGTGTTGGTTCTGTTTGCGATTTTTTTAAAAAATAGTTGTTATTTTGTTGTGGACACACACCAACAACAATTTAAAGCTACTATCTGAGAAATTTTCAAATCATCTGTTTTTGTTTAACAAGAATTTATAAGACAAAAAAGTAAATGTAGTGCCGCCAATCGTACTTCAGCGACTTTTGGAAATGAGTGAGATTATTCTGAGGTTGATTTTCAAATTTCCCATTAATACATCTTAATATTGGGCTACAAAAGGGGCGTGGCCCCGTTTTGGCCGACGTAGGATTGGCGAGCTGTGTACTGATACCCTGTAAATGCCAAACATTTTGTATTGTTTCTGTGTTGCAATTGAATAAATGTTCTTTAACGTTACAAGAAACAATAATTTTTAATAAAAACAATCCAAAACATTCAACATATTTGCAAAAATAAAAAGAAATCCATTTTGAAAAAAACCCTTAAGTTACATTTTTAGTGTTTCATTATTTTTTTGTTTCAAAAAAATCAAAAATGAAATGATCCTTTAAAAAACTCCTCGTTTTAACACTTCACATCAAAACCATTTTTTAACTGTTCAAGTTACCGGAAACTTCGAAGGTTTCCTGGTCCTTCTGCCCCTATTCACAATATTTTAATTTTTGCGTTAATTTTTAAATAACAAAATTATCTGCAAATATTTAACTGCAAAATAACAAAAAAAGATCTAAAAAAATAACAACTTGTAATTTTTGCTAGAATTCAAAGGCTGACTGTCATTATGAAGCAAAACTGTCATTGTTTATTCCATCTTATTGAAACATAGAGCCTGTTAAGATCGAATATTAAAAATTTCACTACATTTTTACTTGGCCGTGGCTCATTTACCACCCATTTAAAAAAAAATAAAAATAAATAAAAACTTGTTTTGACCTACCTTCACTTCTGTCTGATCTCCTCTTCCGGGGTGACTTTTTCGATTCATTTTCAGGAGTGTCAATTTCATTACTATGTTTTTCGTATCCCTATAAACAATAAATAAAAATGCACAAACATCGTTAACTCACGGGGTCATAAACTTCCATTTTCGGAATGAGAAGCTTGAATCCGCTCGAAGAGGAACAGGTTGTGTTGCTATTTGTGATCTCCCTGGCACTGTCGTCATCCTCGCCTTCCAAACAGTACATATAGAAAGAGGCCGTCTGTTGCTTTCCGTTCTTATCTCCGATGAAGGCGATCTGAAAAAAAGTATTCATTGAAATTTGAGTTTTCTCTTTTAAGGGTAAGGGAGGTTTTTATTCAAAAGAGTTTCAAAAGGTCTAAAGATCGCTTTAACGGAATGCTAGAAAAGCTCTCAAAAATTTCAAAACTATCGTTTTCGGGCGTTTTTAGCGGATTTGGGGTAAACTTTTTCTGTTAAGGAGCCCGTGATTGGCCAAAAAATTAAAGTTCTGGAAAAGTTTTGCAGAACATAAAGGCACAAGTTAAAAATTAAGAAATTTCTAGAGTTTTTTTTTGATAAAAAATAGACATTCCGGCAAGGAATTTTAGATTTGAAACAATTTGAATTTATCATTTATTAAGTTTTTTTTTTAAATTTTGTATCAATACAACTTTTTCATAAACGAACAATTTTGGAGGGTCAATGTGTTTCAATGAATATCCGTTAATGGGAAACGCATCGCGCAGACGGTAAAATTAGGACACGCATCAAAAATTTTCTAGTTGGGGATAAATAAAATAAAATGTTGAAATGTTTTTTTGTTAAAAACTTTTTTGAAATCTTGTAGAACATTTGAAATGTATCGATCTTGAAACAAAAGTAAAATCTGTGAAAAGGTGCAGATATTTGAAAATTGAAAAATTTCGAATTTATCCTGTTGATGAACAACATACAATGCTGTTAGAAAAATGGATTTACTAGTTTTTGAGATGTAACATCGAAGAAAAAATAAAATGTTTATTTTATTCAATTTTTTCTTGTTTTGTAAGTTAACGAGTTCGCAAATACACTTTAGTTAACGAAAATTATTTCTACCATCCCTTAACTTTCGTTTCTCAATGAAGGTCTTGAATTTCGTTTCTCAATAATTTCTTTTAAGGGTAAGGGAGATTTTTCTAAGCTACAGATTTTTATAAGAATTTGATAATGTGTTTTCGGGCGTTTTTAGGGGATTTGAGGTAACCTTTTTTTGTTAAAGAGTGCGTGATTGGCCAAAAAATTAAGGTTTTTGAAAAAAAACTTTCGCTGCAGAACATACTAACTCTAGAAAATTCTTACTTTTTAAATTGTGCCACAATTAAAAAGTAAGAAGTCATAATTTAAAAAGTAAGAAATTTCTAGAGTTCTTTTTTGGGATAAAAAATAGACATTCCGGCCCAGCCATGGCGGGACGAAAAATTTTTAGATTTGAAACAATTTGAATTTATCATTTATCAAGTTTTTTTTAAAATTTTTTTTGCCAATACAACTTTCTCATAAACATACAATTTTGCAACATTTATTTGAATGGTCAATGTTTCAATTAATAGCCGTTAATGGGAAACGAATCGCTGAGGCGGTAAAATTAGGACACGCATCAACAATTTTCTTAGTTTGGGATAAATGAAAAAGAACTATTTTCATGTAAAAAACTTTTTTCAAACCTTGTAGAAATTTTGAAGTTTATCGACTTACAGTTGAAACAAAAGTAAAAACGGTGAAAAGCTGCAGATATTAAACCATTTTCTGCAGTTTCTCTCCCGACTGTTTCAAGTGCCTGGCTTACACAGAAAACTCATTGATAAACGTTAATAGTGCTTTTCACGAATAACAACTTTTTAAAAAATGTACGTTTTTAGCACTTAGCGTGCTTTTCTTTTTATTCTTTTCATCGATCGCATTTACAACGAATTTTACGAACTGCAAACCAATCGGTTGTGTTTCGGCGGTCAAATATAGTAAAATTATGTTTTTTAATCCAAATTTTTTTTGACAAAAATTCATTTTAAAAAAAAAATACAATTTCCCTGTATCATCCAGCTTTTACACACACTTCCTCCCCATTAAATAAAATTTTAAAATCATCGTTTTTACGAAAAAATCTTCGCGATTTTTCATTAGGATTTTTAATCAATTATTTTTTGGTCATGTTTTTACAAGCGAAGATTAAGGGATTTTATCTGGTTTTGGGTGCCATTTAAACCAATAACAACAATAGTTTTGAATTATATTTTGTTTTTCTAAGCAGTTCACTGTTTTAATAGCGAGAAGTATTTGAGTGATTTAAAGTTCAACAATCATCGAGAGAAAAAGAATGAGTCATAGCCTTATTTTGCATATGTAAGTACTTTTTAAATGTAAAATTACTGTTAAAATATAAAAATAAATCAAACAGTGACATATAATTTTTAATCTCACTGTTTCAATATCCAGGGTTGATTAATGACTGTAATTCTTCGCGGTATGCGGAAAAAAGAGCGGAGATTTTGAAAAATGAAGTTGGAAAACAGACTAATTATTTTAGATTTTTTTGAAAATGTGTAAAAAATAAAGTTAAGATAAATATAAACTAACCATTCGTTTAACATTCCTTTCCTCGTGGGTAAGTTGTTGGAGGAAGAGTTTCATGCCGTTCTCGAGAGGTTTACTCCTCCACTTTTTCACTTTCACTGTTAAATAAATGTAAAAAGAAAATTCTAAAATACTTACGCGGACACCAAGGAGCGAGAAAGTCAGCCGACGGGTCTGTGCCCGCTGGAACCACAAAGGCATAGCAGCCGTTGACTTCGGTTGGAAGGCGATTTGGGAGGGTAGTTTGGAGGTCCTTGGATCTAGAAATCATTAATTTTGCATTATTTTGCATTAATTTAGCTTATTAATTTGGCTACTAAATCAATTAATGCTGATTATGTACCGGGCGTAGGCCAAGAATCTTCGCGGTCGCAGGCCTTTTAATTATGCGGCCGATAGAACGGTAGGTGCCATAAATATTTGCTATTCTGTTTTTTACCAATGTTTCAGACGAAATTCAGTTAATTACTAGATTTTTTTGCTTTGTAACGAAAAACGCCGTTAGCCCCTCCCTGTAAGTTTACAATTTATGGTGCTCTTGGGGGAAATACAGTTAAACCCCCCAGTGAATTCATTTGCGCCCCCTAAAAGAGCCCCTTGATTTGGCCCCCAGGCAATTCAGTTAAGCACCACACTTTAAGTGCTTAACTGAATTGCCTGAGGTAGAACATTCAGATAAACACCAAATTCATATAAACCCCCTATCACGGAGTATTCAATGCTCAACGTTTCCATCGCTCAACGTAAGCAGGTAAATTTGCAGATTTAGGCTTTTGAATTATATTTTTATTGATTGATTAATGTTAATTTTGTTTACATTAATTAATGTTCTTCTTAATTACGTTTTTTTAAATATATATTTTATCATCTTACTTCATTTCCATTTCAGTTACACGCCATGGGTATTTTTCAATGATTGAAGCTCCCCATTTCAATTGGGGGGGGGGGGGGTTAAACTGAATTCAGAAATATATAATTCAGATACACTCCCACCTTAGAACGTTCGCAAGTTTGCATCAATTTCACGTCAAACCGATCGTGGGGATAATACGAGGGCAGGGGGCTTAACGGCATTTTTCCCGTACTCTTTCTGTAAACGAAATCACACAGAAATATAAATTCGATCATTTTCTATACCAAATTAGTTATATTCCGTATATCTTAAGGGATCGGGCGGCCCGGGCTCAGCCTTTTAAATTTCTGGGCGCTGCCATTCTTTGTTGTAAAAGTGACAAAAATATAGTTCTTCAAATTTTTCAAATTGTAATAAAAAAATTGTAATTGGCTTTATTCAATTTTGCAATAAGTTTCGAATGTTTCAGCATGGTGTCATTATTAGTTACATTGTTGTTTTAGTAATTCGGTTGACTAATTTTAAAGATTTCACTGCATTTTCCGGGGAAATTCAGTTAAATACCCACCCCATCAAATTCATTTAAGCCCCACTGAGTATTCAATGCACTACGCTTTAGTTTAGCTAAATTCGCTTTTAAATTTTATTTTTTACTATTTTATTTTAATCACGTTACTTTTGAATTAAAATTAATTATTTTTAATTTTAACGATCTTTTTATCCTCGTATGCCATTCTTATTTGAGTTAGGGTGAACTACTTATTTTTTTTCTAATTTTGGCTGAATGGCGAAAAAAATTGACGGAAAATAAGTTTTTATTAGGATTTGTGTATTACCTTTCCGTGTGATTTTGTAATTTGTCTGAATTGTTCGGATGGGGTGCATAAGTGGATTAGACGGGGGGGGGGGGGGGGGGGGGGAGGTTATCTGAAGAAGTTATGGTATACTAGTTAAGCCCCCCCATTTTAATTGGGGGGGGGGGGAATGAACTAAATTTAGATAAATACCTCAGGATACATTATTCAGTTACACCTCCACCTACATACGCTCACAATTTCGCATTGGGTGGAGGGCTGACCCAGTGTGGGGGGATTAACAGAAATTTTCCCAAAATTCAAAAACAAAAAAGAAACATTGGCCTTTTATAAATTTTTGCTGATCATGTACCGTGTCATGTGCGCCCTAATCTCAAAATTTCTGAGTTCGAACGGATCGTTTTCATAATAACTCTACAATTTATGGTGCTTTGTTTGTAAACGAAATCACGTAGAAATATAAATTCGAAAATTTTGTATGCAAAACTAGGTATATTGTGCAAAACTTAACGGAACGGGCCGGCCCGGGCTGAGACTTTCAGTTTTTGGGCCTGGCCCTTCTTTGTGGTAAACGAGTATTTTTGATCGGGAAAAAAAGCTTTCAAAATGAAATTAAAAAAAAAAAACATATTGTAATTCGGTTTATTTAGGATGATTTTCAAATGTTTCAGTACGGTGGCATTATTCACAATGTTTCAGTAATTTGGTTGTTTTCTGCGGTATTACTGCAGTTTCTCAACGCATTTTTAAATCTTTTTTAAATCTAGAAAAAATTAGAATTTTTAAAGGAAAATATCTAGAATAAAGCTAAAATTCAATGATTATTAGACAAAAATCAGTTGATCAGAACAATTTTACAATTTTTTGGCTTCGTAACGAAAAACCCCCGTTATAACGAAAAAAACCAAGCCTTTGTAACGAAAAAACCAATTACAATGCGGAATTCTTTTTCACTGTTTCAGTGTTAAATGATATTTTTTTAATAATTCTTTTTTATTAATTTTTTTTCAAGCAAACCTTAAAAATTATTTGTAAAAACGCGAAATTCTATTTGAAGCCAGTGTTTCATTCTGCAGACTAAGCTTTCTTGTTAAGAACGTTTTGATTACATGTCTATTTCTATGGTATTTTTGTAAAATCAGAAAAATGGGCGGAGCCAAAATCACAATTTTAAGACTTTCTTCAAAATTTCAGTTCCCTAAAATCTTGTAGGTAAAAAATTTACATTAAACTGTCGATTTAATGTAAATTTTTAAAAAAAGTAAAAAGCATTATTTGAAAAAAAACTCACTCCTTTGAAATAAGCTTCGTTATACACTGTTCAGTGAATTTTGACGAATCCTTGGCGAACATTCCGATGCTTCCTCGGAATTCGAAGATACTTATACCATCTGAAAAATTAAGGAAAAATAAGAAAAATGAAGGAAACACTCACTTAAAAATGGTTTCAGCCCCATCTGAAACTCCTCGTTCTCCTCTTCCTGGGTCTTTCTTTTCGGCGGCATTTTAGCTGAATTTAAAATAAAAGTTAACAAAAATGGTTTGTAAAGTGTGAAACCATCAGAAGTCTTTTTCAAACGCAAAAACTGCAAAACCACCGGATTTAAAAATGCTAAAAACCGAAATTGGCGTTTTTACCGCTTTTTTAATTCCGCTTGGCTTGTTTTTCGCTTCTTTGTTAATTCCTTTTTGAAACAAGCGCCTAATTTTCAAAATCTGTAAAAAGTTTACAATATCATAACTGTTTCAACAGTTTTTCACAACACAAACACAGATTTAGTGTAATTAAAGCTTCATATTCCAATTTTGAACAACAAAAACAACGAATTCAACGAAGGAAAGACGTTTACAGGAATTTCAAATTTCAAGGCACACAACATTGAAAAACGGTCAATTCTTTGGTTTCAATAGAACCAAAACGGCAGGAACAGAAAGAAAGGGGCGGAGCCAAAAAAAGCACAGTGGTAAAAGAGGTAGTGGGCGGAGCCAATCTAGAAACTGACATCGACCTCGAAGTCGGAGATCAAAAAAATTAAACACTGGGGAAAACGCCAATCAATAAATGGGGCGGAGCCAGAGCAAACCGAAATTGAAGTTGACCTTGTAAAAGTTGGCCAAAAAAAGGAGTTCTGGAGGTTCTTGAAAGAGGGAGTGACACAGAAAATCTCGAAAACTTTGAAAAATGGCACCTAGAACAAAAGTGGGCGGAGCCAAAAAAAGTCGACGAAATGGGCGGGGCCTAGTGGGCATGAAAACGGCAACCAATCGATGACAATGAACAAAACGGCGAGAGCTTGGCAAAAAGTAGTAGAATTCTTCTGCAGATGAAGAAAAAGTGGGCTGAGCACATGGGCGTGGCCTACTCGGCGGGCTCGTCCTTGACTCGAATTTCGGGGCTGAAACAAATCAATAAACTTTAGAAAGTTACAAAATTTACCGAGGCAGGCTGTCAGGAACTGGAACTCTTTCAAAAAGAGAGTTTTCTCCTCGGCAGAAGTGACGAAGCCACTCAAAGTGCTCGATGACGGCCTTATCGCCCTCTCGGTTTTGCTGCACCAGACGCTGAAAATGGTACCTTCATGGACAATCAATGGATTGGATATAGTCTATTTCTTTTTTTACAACCAAAAACGTTGCATTTATACTTTCGTATGCTTTAAAATCGAAATATGTTGAAATAGAATAAAGTGAACTGTGATTACTCACACGGCCAGCTTCATTCCAGCGATCGGCAAACTTGTGCACCGCCTTGAAACCATCCGCTGTCAGTTGCTTGATTCTCTCCGCACTTGTCTCGTGATTCTGAAATAGTGAGTGAGTGAGTGAGTGAGTGAGTGGGTGAGTGAGTGAGTGAGTGAGTGAGTGAGTGAGTGGGTGAGTGAGTGAGTGAGTGAGTGAGTGAGTGAGTGAGTGAGTGAGTGAGTGAGTGAGTGAGTGAGTGAGTGAGTGAGTGAGTGAGTGTGTAAGTGTGTGAGTGAGTGTGTAAGTGTGTGAGTGAGTGTGTAAGTGTGTGAGTGAGTGTGTAAGTGTGTGAGTGAGTGAGCTGGGCACAACTAACCAGTTGTAAGTGAGAATCAGGTCCATCAAGCTCGTAGATATTCCTCCACTCTTCGTAGGGCTTTTCATTCCTCACAGGCTCCTCAACAAGGGCAGCTCCTCCCTAAAAAAATTATAACACTCAAATGTTTTAAATTATACAAACATCGAAAAACGGAGCATCCTCAACGTTTCTTTCTTCAATAGCTTCTTCTACACCTTCTTCCACCATTTCTTCCATCATTTCCAGCGGCTTCACCACGTACTCCAGCAGGAAGTTGGAGGTCTCCGTGCCATCCTCGGAGCAGTTGAAGGAAATCTAAAAATTTATAGTTTTTTCAGAGTTTGGAAACAATTTCAACTATGTTTAATGTTGTAACGCCAAATTGAAATCCAAATTTTTGTGGAAAGCCAAAGACCAATTGAATAATTTTCGGTTTTTATGGCCGGTAAAGAAAAAATTAAACTTCTAACGAATTTTGTGCAGTTTGTATTACAAGTTAAACAACGATTCAAAAGAGTGAGAAACATTCCAGCGAAAATGGAAAAAAAAATATTATTGCCTCAAAAAGGTAACTTAACATTTGGAGAGGCCT
Source organism: Oscheius myriophilus (assembly GCA_964057215.1). Classification (NCBI taxonomy): domain Eukaryota; kingdom Metazoa; phylum Nematoda; class Chromadorea; order Rhabditida; family Rhabditidae; genus Oscheius; species Oscheius myriophilus. The sequence continues at coordinate 1,455,937 of OZ059906.1, forward strand.
GTAAATGTGAAAAAGAAAAAAAGCTAAGATATGTTACCTTTCTTCTAAGATTGCGATGCTGGCAATGCCTCTCCTTGTACTCGACAGTCGTTCCTCCCGCGGCGACCTTTCTGCTTCTCCAGCTGGCCCTCGCTGAAAATGACACTAATTATTTTCACCGTTTAAAAACCTTTTTTAAATACAATTTTGTTAATTAACGGGAACTAATGTGGGTGTCTGTGTGTCTGTGTGTCTGCGTGTCTGCGTGTCTGCGTGTCTGTCTGTGTGTCTGTGTGTCTATGTATCTATGTGTCTGTGTGTCTGTGTGTCTGTGTGTCTGTGTGTCTGTGTGTCTGTTTGTCTGTGTGTCTGCGTGTCTGCGTGTCTGCGTGTCTGCGTGTCTGCGTGTCTGCGTGTCTGTGTGTATGCGTGTCTGCGCGCGTGTTTGTGTCTACCTCGTGATTAGGAAAAAATACGAAAAAATGATTTCGAAAAAACACTCACCGCTCTTCCAGGGGAAGAAGACGTCCTCCTTGACGCTTTCCTTGTCGAAGACGGTCTTGTCTAGCAGGTAGAAGTAGGAACCCGGGGCGGAAGCGGGAAGCCCGATGGGGATCGTCTTGATGGCGTGCTCGTCGCTGAAAAACAAACATTTAAATTTGAAAAGTTTAAAAACCAACGTCAAAATAGATTTCATTTTCGCGAGTTTCTTGGGCTCGCTCAAGAAGTGGATCTTCGGGGTGAAGGTCCTCTTAAAGTAGATTCCCTTGCATCCGCCGTATTGGAAGACGAGGGCGGCTAAAAATGATTTTTTACCTTGAAAGTAGGAAATTTCGTTTCAACAGCAAAACAGTGGCACGTTGAAAATTCACGTGCAAAAATTGGATTTCTGTGATAAAATGCTTACCCTTGTTCCTCTTGCAGAGGTTGGAGAATTGCTTCGGGTCGTCCGTTCCAAGAGACAAGATTGGTACTCCAGCCTGAAATATAAAACTGTAAATTGTTCAAAAAATTATTAATTTCAAATTTTGTATTATTTTCCGAATTTACAAGCAACATTTGTTGCCTTAACTAAATCTTGAGAGGACCAAATAACTTTTTCCGACTTAAAATATAATTAAAATTTTAAATGATTGAAACTTAAATTCAAGTATATTCAATTATTAACTAACTTAGTAAAACAGAAATTTTGTTTTTAAATCGAAATAAAATATTGAAAGAAAATCCCAAATCACGGCAATGTTTCACACACTTCAGATAAATTAAACGTTTTCCAAAAAGCATTCCGTTCTTTTTTGGCTGTCTCAATTTAAAAATCAACTAAATTTTTTCTTTACAACTATTTATTTAATTTTTACAGTTTTTGTAATTAAAAAAATGAAAAATAGTTTTAAAATCATTTTTGATGTTAACGTGAATGTTTGAGAAACATCCACTTTTTCAAGAAGAGATTAGGAATTTTTTTCTGCTTTGTTTAAAAAAAATTGAAACTGAAAATTGTAAATTTATAATTTTAGAGTTTCACGAATTTCAAAAAAAAAAAACAAATTAAGAAAGAAATGAACGATAATCAAAATGTTTTCAATCGGTTTTTCAAAATGCGTTGGCTTGAATCAAAGCGTTTTTTTTTTTGGCTTGAATAAACACTTTGAAAATTTCAATTTACCCCTTTCTATTTCAAATATTATTTTTAATGATTACAAATAATTTAAAACACGTACGTCGTCTCGCGGCCAGGAAGAAGCATCGGCGGGAGCTTCAGGAATGGCCTTCGGCTGGGTGGCAACATCCAAGTCGACCTCGTCCTGAAAAAAAAAACAATTTACATCTTTTATTCAAAAATTCGGATTATTTTAGTAGGCAATGTAACGATCATGATTCTTTTTCAAACCAAACAAAACGAAAAAAATCGTATTTATGCATGTTTCTGTTTCAGCTGCTTGCAGCTGCTAAGTTTCTCTGCAAATGAAATTTCGCTTTTTTTTTTTAAACAGGATTCACAATGTATTTTTTTGTAAACAAAATGAATGCTGAATGTAAGAATTACTGCTAAATTAAACTGTTTTGTCATCATATGGTTGCCTGAGTATCCTACGTACACGTTTGAAATTATAGAAAGCAGAAAAGATCGAAACAGTGGGTCCAATTTGAAGTTTTACATTTTAATTTTTTCTGTTATTAAAAAGAAATTAAATTTTCATTCTAAATTCTAAATTTCAAAAATGGCCATATACTTTATCAAAATTTACAAATTGTTTTGAGTTTAGTCCTGGAAAAAATGTACAATAAATTTTTCAACGAAAGATCAGCTTTTTAAAATAAACAATTTTAACGATGGAAGTTGCACTTTTTTATGTTTATAATTTCATTCCAAAAGAAAAAGTTTAACAATATTTATTTTGTGGCACCTAATTGTTTCAACATACTGAAAAATGTGGTAACCATGATATCCGGTAATTGTGTGTGCACACCCGAAATGAATGAAAATTTTATACTTTGACGCTAGGTTTAAAATGTATTTTGGGTAGTCAGGGTTTTCTTTGCGTTTTGATTTTCAAACAATCTTGAAAATATGAAAAATTGTATTTTTTTTCTCAGTTTCAAATGTTGTAACTTTTTACTCGCAATTATTGATAATGTTCTACTTACCAAGTCCTCGAGGAAATCGACCGGGTTGACGGTGTAGTCGGCATTCTTGGCGATGTTGTCTTTGAGCTTGGCGATATCGATCTTGGCCTGAAATCAATTTTCATTTTGTCATTCCAAGCAAATTTACCATTTTAAGCCCTTCTCCATTCGTCTCTTCGGCCGCCGATGTAGAAGGAGCCATTCTTGTTCTAAGAGTCATCGCTATGGTCTGAAAACATTAAAAAACTGCTAGAAAGTAGAAAAGGTTCACCTTTGGGCTTTCCAATGCGATATTGTCGGGACTGGGGGAACGCCTCTTCTTGGGCTTGTTCTTACTTCCGGGAGGGCGGCCAATCCTCTTTTTCTGAAGATTACAGAATTATTATGTAGAGAGGGGACAGAGAGACAGAGAGACAGAGAGACAGAAAGACAGAAAGACAGAGAGACAGAGAGACAGAGAGACAGAGAGACAGAGAGACAGAGAGACAGAGAGACAGAGAGACAGAGAGACAGAGAGACAGAGAGACAGAGAGACAGAGAGACAGAGAGACAGAGAGACAGAGAGACAGAGAGACAGAGAGACAGAGAGACAGAGAGACAGAGAGACAGAGAGACAGAGAGACAGAGAGACAGAGAGACAGAGAGACAGAGAGACAGAGAGACAGAGAGACAGAGAGACAGAGAGACAGAGAGACAGAGAGACAGAGAGACAGAGAGACAGAGAGACAGAGAGACAGAGAGACAGAGAGACAGAGAGACAGAGAGACAGAGAGACAGAGAGACAGAGAGACAGAGAGACAGAGAGACAGAGAGACAGAGAGACAGAGAGACAGAGAGACAGATAGACAGAGAGACAGAGAGACAGAGATACAGAGAGACAGAGATACAGAGATACAGAGAGACAGAGAGACAGAGAGACAGAGAGACAGAGAGACAGAGAGACAGAGAGACAGAGAGACAGAGAGACAGAGAGACAGAGAGACAGAGAGACAGAGAGACAGAGAGACAGAGAGACAGAGAGACAGAGAGACAGAGAGACAGAGAGACAGAGAGACAGAGAGACAGAGAGACAGAGAGACAGAGAGACAGAGAGACAGAGAGACAGAGAGACAGAGAGACAGAGAGACAGAGAGACAGAGAGACAGAGAGACAGAGATACAGAGAGACAGAGAGACAGAGATACAGAGAGACAGAGAGACAGAGAGACAGAGAGACAGAGAGACAGAGAGACAGAGAGACAGAGAGACAGAGAGACAGAGAGACAGAGAGACAGAGAGACAGAGAGACAGAGAGACAGAGAGACAGAGAGACAGAGAGACAGAGAGACAGAGAGACAGAGAGACAGAGAGACAGAGAGACAGAGAGACAGAGAGACAGAGAGACAGAGAGACAGAGAGACAGAGAGACAGAGAGACAGAGAGACAGAGAGACAGAGAGACAGAGAGACAGAGAGACAGAGAGACAGAGAGACAGAGAGACAGAGAGACAGAGAGACAGAGAGACAGAGAGACAGAGAGACAGAGAGACAGAGAGACAGAGAGACAGAGAGACAGAGATACAGAGAGACAGAGAGACAGAGAGACAGAGATACAGAGAGACAGAGAGACAGAGAGACAGAGAGACAGAGAGACAGAGAGACAGAGAGACAGAGAGACAGAGAGACAGAGAGACAGAGAGACAGAGAGACAGAGAGACAGAGAGACAGAGAGACAGAGAGACAGAGAGACAGAGAGACAGAGAGACAGAGAGACAGAGAGACAGAGAGACAGAGAGACAGAGAGACAGAGAGACAGAGAGACAGAGAGACAGAGAGACAGAGAGACAGAGAGACAGAGAGACAGAGAGACAGAGAGACAGAGAGACAGAGAGACAGAGAGACAGAGAGACAGAGAGACAGAGAGACAGAGAGACAGAGAGACAGAGAGACAGAGAGACAGAGAGACAGAGAGACAGAGAGACAGAGAGACAGAGAGACAGAGAGAAATACTCACCGGGCTGAGGAAAACGTCACTTGACGGAGCGTCTCCTCCGGTGGATGGCTCCTCCACCTGGTCCCGGGCCTTGTCGGTTTCAGCTACGATGGCAGTCTCATCTGAGCCCTGTCCTCCTTCTTCTCCGACAAATTCGTCCTTGTACAATCGGACAGATCTCCTGCCATTTTCTTCAGTCGGTTCCTGAAATGTTCAAATACGAAAGCGTTCTAAGAAATTTGGAGAATACTGCCTAAATATATACAAAGGGATCACCCACTATTAACTTTGTAAAACATATGGTTATTGCTAACTATGAAACATCCAACCGAATATTTCGTGTTGTATTTTGGATAAACCATACAAAAATGAACTGGAAAATCATTCTGTGGCATTTGAACACTGAAATTCAGGTGATTTGTGAAAATTGAAAAACATCGAAACAGAAAATCAAAAAAATGGCCAGGAAATTTGTTTTTTATGGAAATATCGGCAAATACATGAGGAAATAATTTAAGTAATCACACGTATGTTCTAGATGTGTGCAACATTCATATTTCGCATTTTTTTCCAAAATAAAAATAAAGTGATAACACATAAATAAATTTTACATGTATAAAAAAACGTAGATTTTATAATGTTTCGATTACTGCAGTACAAATGCAATTACCCTTGAAAAAATTTAGATATTTCAGCGCACTGTTGGCTTAAAGCTTATGTACTTGTACATATTGGGCAGTAAAAGCTCCAAAAATGTTTTGTTGACCAAAGTAAAGGTGAATTTCCAAATCGGCAGTTATAGAATTTAAAAAAATGGTATAGAGGTCAATTTTTGTGTAAAAGCTAACGAGACCAATCTTAAAGGGGCCGTAAGGGGCCTTTTTAGATTGGAAATGAACCGTATGCAAATTGGCCCATTTCAATTGAAATCATTTTTCCGAACACCGCTCCAGACAACGGCCGTGCGCAAAATACTTGCCAAGTCTTCATTAGCATAAGATTCTGAAAAGGCCCCTTACGAGCCCTTTAAATGAGAAATTTTTCTAAAAGCCATTGTCGATTTTTGGGCCACAACATATTTCTTCGGCATTGTAAAATCAATATTCAGGTAAGGTTGAGATTTTTCGCAATTAGCTCGTTTGACTTCGGTGACTTTATTTGCTGACAAAACATTTTTTGGGACTGGTTGGAATTAACGTTCAAGTGTGTTTTTGAAAAGAAATCACTTATAAGTGAAACATATATAAATGATAGTTTTTCTTTCTTTTTTTTCTCGTTTTTTCAAAGTTTTTTCAACCTTACGAAACCAATTTTCCAATTAAAATTTCATTGTTCTGAATTTGAGAAACATTCAACTATTGTTGCAACATTACAATTAAAATTACTTACTCTTAAAATTACTTACAAATTTGTTATTTTCTATCTAGAAGTATTTGGGTAAGGGAAAGTTTATCGATCTTTGGGAAAGAGTACTATAACTGATCCTCAGGTTTCAGATTGATTTAGTTTTTCTCTTTTCCCACCTTGAAAATCGATTCTGACATTAATGACAAAGTTTCTTGTCGTAATTTGTGCAAACGTTGCAAAAAAAGAAAATACGATACAAGGTTTGGGTTTTCCGAATCTGAATATTGTCAAAATAAAATCAAAATTTTTATTTAAATTTTTCTACATGTTTCAAATCAAATAGAAAATTTCACAATCGCGTTCGGTTATTTGTTAACTGTTTGCTAATTCTTAAAAAATTTGAATACTTGCCCAAATTATCCCTCTAACGCAAAGGTTACTCGTTTTGAAGACATGTTTAATTAATTTATTCAACATCTCCATTGCGCACAAAGTATTACCAGTTTGAAAAAACAACTTTCTTAGTGATAAATTAGAAACCTCCACCTGAAGAAGAAATCAAAACGTCTTGTTTGATAGATTATTTGAATTGTCGGTTAAAACAGACAAACGCTTTTACGCCAAATTTGTCACAAGGAATTATAAGCGCAACTGTATAGTCCACGTTCTCTAACATTGGGGTATTCCGAACCCATATATTGTTAAAATATTGTAATCAAAGTATCTATTTGAAATACATGTTTCAAATAAGCATGAAAACTTCATAACGGCAAGTGGCTATTCGTTGGTTAATTGAATGTTACTTTTCAAAATTGAACATTTGGTAACCTAAAGTGCTTGTGAAGTAACAATTGTCCCAAATGTCCCTTCTAACAATAAGGTAATTCGGCTTTTAGAAAGCTTTCCAAATTTTAGATAATTACTGCATTACCTGACGGTATTATCAGTTTCAACAAACAACTTTCTTAGGCATAAAACTGAAACATTCACCTAACCGAAAAAAAATGTTTTACAGCTTCAGCCGTCGTTACTATAGCATTCAAAAAGCTGCTTTTTTCTGCGTCTCCGCAAGTTACCCACTGTTTCACCCTGCGCATCGCTTGAATGTTGCACTAATGCAGTTTTTTGGAAGAATTTCGCTTTGGCGACAGCCATAATCTAACCAACCTCAGCAGGGGTGTCCTCCAACTCCTCCGTAGCCTCCTCCTGGAGAGCCTCTTCATCTTCCTCCATGTTCATCTCCAAATTTCCATCCATGGGCTCGTCCACAGTCCCGTCTTCAACGACATCATGGTCGTCGTCAGCTCCATTGTTGAAGACATGGACATCTTCAGGAATTTCTCTCCACTGCTCCTCTACTTCTGAAATAAACCCGATAACTAAATTTCATTATTCAAAAAACCATCAAGCGGCTCCTCTTCGGTGATCTTCATCTTCTTGGCCTGAACTGCTTCTTGCTGTCGTTCTTGGTTGCGCTTGGACCTCCTAGGAGTTTTGGTGTCAGCGTTCTGAAATTAGTAAATTACATAAATAATCGAGTCAACACGGTTTTGTGTACTTTTGTCTGACGTAACTTCGTTTACAAATCTCAAACATTGTTTTCCAGCCGAGAAATTTTAAAAACATATACATATATACGTAATTTGCCGATTTCAGAAGTTTGTCTTCGGTTTTCACGGTTATAAATTAAAATGGAAATAAGCTAAGAAACAGTCAAAAAATCCTATGCGATCGTTCAAGAAAATCAGCAAATAGGTATTAAAGTTGTATGAAACATTGAAGCGCAACGAACAGATTTTGTTATTTTTGACCATTATTTTCACGTTTGCTTTTTCGTTTTGATTAATTTCAGAACAAAGTTTTACCTAAAGCTTTGAGTATTCGTTTGAGCTTGCAAAAAATATTACTTTGTTAAATTTCAAATTTGGTGTTGCTGTATATTCAAACGATTTTCAAATTAGCAAGCTCCTGAACATAAAAACTTAATGATGGTTATTAAATCTTGGCTTGTTCTGCTGCTTTTTTGACAAAACGCAGCAGAAAGTTAAAAACAATTTTCCTTTTTCAAAACAAACAAAAAAAAATTTTAAAATTTTCTAAGCCATGTTTTCTAATTATTTTTTTCTGATACGTTTTTGTAAAATAAAATTATACATCAGTACGTTGTTTATGGACGTAAAATTATAGAATGTTTTTTTTTCAGTATTCTGAGCGAGGATAAAAATAGGTATTTCCCAAAGTCAAGGTAAAATAGAAATATTTGTTTTAAGAAAGCGAATCCCGAATGGATGACGTTTTTAATTTAAGTTTCGCAGAGAGCCATATACAAAAACGGGGGTTAATCGATTTCGCTAAAAAGTTTCAGCTTGATAGGTAATCCTTGTGGAAATCAAATAAAATAGGTCTCATTGCAACCTATATAGTGTGTTTCCTAAAAACGGCACAAAGGATGGTACATTAGGTCCCGCCGAGATTATATATTTGTCTGCGCACTCCTCTTTTACTGTGCTATTTCGCATTTTTGGTTTCTACTCGCATCAATGTTTCAAATCGTCGGCGTTCAAAAAGGAGCAAAAACAACGACGGCGGCTCAAAAGTAACCGACCTTCATTTGGAAACAGACTATAGTCCATTTCCAACGAAAAGTTAGCCACTTTTGTGCGATCTTGAAATTCACCTGTATTTAACCACCGACGATTTGAAACATTGAAGTGAAATGAATTAAGCTAAGCGAAAGAGCATTGGAAAAAAGGAGTACGCAGACATTTAAGCAATCGCGATGGGACCTAATGTACCAAGTCCTTTAAGAAAATCCCGTTTTCCTCGACTCTTATTAGGAAACGCCCTATACCTGAGGAATCGTTTCCGTTTCCTTGAAGATGATTGGAGCTTTCGTTTCGAATGGAGAAGCGACAGTTTCTTCTGGTGTATGGAGGGAGCTCGGGGTAGGACCTCTCGTTGGGTTTGAGGTCGAACAAGAAGTCGAAGAGTCATGGCCCAGGCTCTCCACTTTTGGTCGGGCCTTAGCGGTTTCCTTCTCCTTGATGATGAACTGCAGCGAAATGGGCCCATCCAAGGTGCCAGAGTCATCGACGATATAGGTAATCTGAAAAGTCTCTGTCTCTCTGTCTCTCTATATCTCTAGATCTCTCTGTTTCTCTATCTTTCTGTTTCTCAATATCTTCTGAAAATACAAAAAAACCTACGTTGCGTTGGAACCAGTCAGCTAAGTGATGTGTTTGCGAAAGTGATCGCGCGACGAAACCGTTTCCAATTGCTCTATTAACCCAACCTCGAAGTCCATGATCTGAAAAGAGTTCCAGATTTATTGATAATCCTCCATACCCCGGTCGTCATCGTCCCAGCGGCCATTTTTGTCCCTTGTCGTGTTGTGGAGGACTTCTTGGAGATCTTTTACAAAGACAAAGTAGGATCCAGGGCGGACGGGGATGCTTCCAGGCAAAACATTAAACATCGCCATAAGTTCAGGATCCGAGCTGAAAGTTATTCATGGTAAGGGAGGGAGAGATAGAGAGACAGAGAGAAAGAGAGACAGAGAGACAGAGAGACAGAGAGACAAAGAGACAGAGAGACAGAGAGACAAAGAGACAGAGAGACAGAGAGACAAAGAGACAGAGAGACAGAGAGACAGAGAGACAGAGAGACAGGAAGACAGAGAGACAAAGAGACAGAGAGACAGAGAGACAGGAAGACAGAGAGACAGAGAGACAGAGAGACAGAGACAGAGAGACAGAGAGACAGAGAGACAGAGAGACAGAGAGAAAAAGAGACAGAGAGACAGAGAGACAGAGAGACAGAGAGACAGGAAGACAGAGAGACAAAGAGACAGAGAGACAGAGAGACAGGAAAACAGAGAGACAGAGAGACAGAGACAGAGAGACAGAGAGACAAAGAGACAGAGAGACAGAGAGACAGAGAGACAGAGAGACAGAGATAACAATGGAGAAAAATAGAGAGACGGAGAGAGGGAAAAGGACAGAGACATAAGAAGAGGCAGAGAAAAGGAGAAAAAAGGCTCACGCTTTTTCCAACAATTCCATCGTTTTCAGACTGTCATAAGTGGTTTGTTCTGAGTAAAACATAAAAATGCCGGTGTTTGTACATCTCCGAACGAACAGTTCTAAACTATGACTTTGAATAGAAATCAGGAAAAACCAACCATTGAAATTGACTGAACGGCGGAAGGTTAGTTTTCCGATGTTGATCGTAGTCGTCTTGGAATTGGGAGAAGCCTGAAAATTCGAATTGAATGCGAATTTTTTCATGGAAAACTGGAAAAAAGAGCAAGTTTCAAGCAACAACTGACCTGCGAATCTGGAGTAGGTGTGGAATTTTCAAGCACTGGCGGATTTTCCAATTGGTTTTCTGGAGCTTCATGTGAATTGTTGGCCTAAAAAGCATTGTTATACTTGTTTCGCAGGAGTCCGCAAAAATGAGCGGCCGAAGGCCGCAAAGTTGAACGGCCGATGGCCGGTAAAACACCATGAGGCGGCCGAAGGCCGCCGAAACCAGAAGTCTATGACCCGCGTAGTGGGGCATTTTTTACATCAAGTTTTCAAATTCGGAGAACTAAAGGGTCAATCCAAAATTAGCCCTAACCATAGAAAGCACAATTTTTGAAAAGATTTCTCAATGCTTCAAAAGCTCAGGGTAAACGTGTTGATTTTTTAAATCCACAAAATTTAATTTTGTAGAAGAAATATAAACTTTTTTTTTGTATTTTCCTGTAAAACTGTACGCCTAATGTATTTTAAATATTTTAAAACACACATTTGTATTTTCACTCTCGGCAGCTTCCGACTTGTCTTCTTGCGCGTTTTCTGAAATTTAAGAATAAAAAAATAATTAAAAAGGTTGAAACCAAATATAATTGGCAAAACTAACCTAACGTCTTTTTAGCCATTTTCGTTAGCTCATTTTCTTTTCTTTCGTTTTCGATCCTTTGACCTTCCAAAAACTTTTGCATAAGAAATTTGCCGACGGGCTCATTGTCGTTCTGAAACGTCAAATTGTATTAATTTACTTTGTTTACAACGTTTTAAATTATTTTTTTTGAAACATTAATACAAAAGTTTGTTCCGGTTTTTCGCAAAAGTGCCCCCCCCCCCCCCCCCAAAAAAAAAAACCAAATAGTGACACGAGTGTAACAAATGGTTTTCAAGCACTTCAACCAAAACTGTCTCTTATCTATTTGTTTTAAAATTATGTTTAAAAAATTTTTTTTAAAACTAACCATTTCCATCTTTTTCCGACGTACTGCTGGAGCTTTCACTTTCGGTGAACTCAGCATACTCCTTGGAGCAGGATCATCTCGATTGGCCTGAACTCAAAATTGTTTAAAAACTAAAAAAAATAACTTTAAAAAGGAAAAAAGGGGTTCAAAATTTACATTAGTAGTTTCCGGAACCTCTCCAGCGGGTGAATCCACATCGTTGGTTTTCTTTCTCAGGGACCTTCTAGGTCTCACTGGCGGAGGGATGGATTCTGAAGAAGAAATTTAAAAAATTGTTTAAAAAATTCTCTTCAAGGCTACATCGTTTAATTCGGCTACCTATGTTCCCTGAGTATTATATGTACAAAATTTCTAACCGGAAACTGGAAACCTAGGAACACTTGAGTTTGGAGTTTTACAATAAAAATACGAACGCTTAATTGAAAAATGTGTTTGAGATTAAGTCGCAGATACTGGTAAAAAATAACTTTTATATAAAAAAAGATTTCAGTCGAATGTTTTGGCTAAATATGAAAAGAATTAGATTATGGGGGAAAATTGATGAGTGAAAGATAATAGTTGATTTTTTTATTTATGGTGACAACGGTTTCTAAAAATTTATTTTCTTTGATTCGGCTGCTTACGTTCGCTGAGTATTCAATCACCGTGCAATCGACGAAAATTGTTATTTTTTGTGTAAAACAATATGCGTTTTCCGTCAGTAACAGTTAAAGTCGTGGGTTTTTTTCAATCACAATTAGAAGACACATTCAACCACGAAACTTTTTTTGTAAAAACAAACTAGCATTTTAGTGAAATAGTATAGTAACAAAATTTGTGTGAAATCTTCAATCGGTCGAATGTTTTGTCTAATTCGGAAAATATTTATTTCAAGGAAAAATGTAATATTTCAAGGAAAAAAGTTGTTTTACAATTACTGATGGAGTTTTTTTTCTTCAAAACAATGGTTAAAGAATTTTTTTTTGAACAACTGTTCCTTCAGTCGTATGTTTTGGCAAATTTTGAAAATAATTTACCTATGGAGAGATTTAATTCAGAGTAGGTCAGCTTAGCATAAGTTGTGTGTGAAACGCAGCACTTTGTTAAGTATCGATAGAAAACCCCAATTTTTTAGGGTTTTTGGATGAGTTTTTCCTTCAAAAAAATGTTTCTAAACTTTCAACACCTGCAACAAAACTGAATTTACTTAGGTTTTTGTAGTATGAATATTTTGTGTTTAAAAAAAAAGTAAAATAGTTTGTTAGGCTATTTTCGTTCTTTTAGTATTTGATACTTTTGTTTAAAAAAAACTGACTCATTCATATAATACCAACCTCGAATTTTTTTCTAATAACATTTGGAAGAAACGTCCGAACATGGAATATTTTTGTAAATACATAAAAACGGTTTTGCCAAAATCTGCAGTAAAATCAAAACTGTAAATGAAAGCATTAGTCGTATGTTTTGCCAAATTTTGAAAACCTTTCGCCCAAGTAAAAGTGTAATAGAGCTTTCAGAGGTTCGGTTTAGTTTCGCAATAATTGCTTTCAAAGATTAATTTGGTCTTTTTTGCAAATTATGGCTACTTTGTAACAAAAAGCTATTTTATGTATAGTCAGTCGTATGTTTCGTCTAGTTTTAAGGGGAAATTCAGTTAAACCCCCCAGCCAATTCAGTTGCGCCCCCCAAAATAGCCGCTCGGTTTGGCCCCCCAGCCAATTCAGTTGAGCAACCCACTTCAGGTGCCGGATAGGTAATTCAGATAAACACCCCACCAAATTCATTTAAGCCCCCCATAACTGAGTATCCAATTCCCAACGCTTTATTAGCGTACGCAGCTAAATTTGTGTTTTTAGGATTTTGAATATTATTTCACTTTTGTTTTTTATTATCTTTTTTAAATAGTGTTTTGTTTAGTTAAAATCGAGTAATATTATTGATATTTACCCAATTTTGTTGTTTACATACATTTTATCGTTTTATTACGTTTTCCTCATTTGAGTTATACACCATGGGCATTTTTATTGATTAAACTATTTATTTTTTCTAAACTTGGCTAAAAGAATAAGAAGTTACCGATAATAGTCTGCTTAGAATTTTTATCGTGCCTTTCGGTGTGAATTTGTAATTTACCTAAATTTTCATATGGGGGGCATAACTGAATTAGATGGGGTGTTTAACTGAATTAGCGGGGGGGGGTTTAACTGAAGTATTCGTATGGGGGGCATAACTGAATTACACAAGGGGTTTATCTGAAGAAGTTCCGGGTAAGCTAGTTAAGCTCCCCATTTCAATTGCGGGGGGCTAAACTGAATTCAGATAAACACCCCAGGATACATAATTCAGTTACGCCCCCCACCTACGTAATTTCACAAATTCGCATTGATTGGGGGCCAAACCGAGCGTGGGGGGCCATACTAGGGTGGGGGGCTTAACTGAATTTTTCCCTAGTTTTGAACCTAATTTGCCTAAGGAGAAATTCAGTGAATCTGTTTTCATTTAGGTAAAAATTGTTAAAGTTGTTTGTGGTACGCAGAATTTTGTTCAGCAGAATTTTGTTTTAGAGTGGGTTTTTTCCGCAAAAAATTGTATAGCTTTTATTTTTTCTTGCTGAAATTTCAGTGAACAAAACTGAATTTACTTTTGTTTTAATAGTATGAACATTTTGTATTTAAAATAATAAAAAGTTTGGCGGCTTACGTACGTTCTTTCAGTATTTGATATCACCGTCAATCTATGTTTTTGTTAAACAACCTCGGATAACAATTGGAAACATTCAAACATTAAACTTTTTTGTAAGAACAGAATATCGTTTTCGCAAAATCTTGCAATAAAAAAAATTGCAAAAAAAAACATCAGCTGTATGTTTTACCTAATTTGGAAAACTTTTCGCCCAAAGGAAAAAGCGGTAGAGCTGCTCAAAATTTGGGATGTGTGCTTTGCAATCAGTGAAAAATTAACTTCATAGTTTTTGCAAAATTTTGTAGTTTTAACTTTGTAGTTTTTGTAGTTTCTTTATATAGGGCGTTTCCAAAAAAGAGTCGAGGAAAACGGGATTTTCTTAAAGGACTAGGTACATTAGGTCCCATCGCGATTGCTTAAATGTCTGCGTACTCCTCTTTTCCAATGCTCTTTCGCTTAGCTTAATTCATTCCACTTCAATGTTTCAAATCGTCGGTGGTTAAATACAGGTGAATTTCAAGATCGCAAAAAAGTGGCTAACTTTTCATTGGAAATGGACTATAGCAAAAAGCAAAGTTTTTTTTAAAACAGTCGTATGTTACGGAAAATTTTGAAAAGAATTCGCCTGGGGAGAAATTTAGTTCAATAGAGTTGTTCATGTGAATCACATTTATGTAAAAATCTTCCGTCAGTCGTATGTTTTGGTAAATGCGGTAAAGAATTCGCCATGAAACAAAAATAATATCGCTGATTTAAAATATTTTGTTTTGCATTTATTTCTGCGATCGCTATATTTTGCAATTTATGGTTGAATTAGTTGCAAAAATGTTTTGCCTAATTTCAAAAAGAATTCGCCTAGGAAGATATTTAATTTGGTAGTCTCACGTCAATATTGTTTAAGTTGTGAAATTAAGAACTTTGTAACGCAAAAATTGAAAAATCAATTTCGCAGATTTAGTTGGAGGGGTTTTTCCACAAAAAATAGTATTACACTTTACTTTTGTTTTTGTAGTTTTAAAATTTTGTATTTAAAAGAATAAAAAAAAGTTTTAAAAAAATGAAACAAAAACTAACCAGTGGACTCCTTCGTCGAATCCTTCTTGGTGAGCGAATCCTTCTCGAAGTCCTTCTCGTCGTCATTTTTTTCTTTGTTTGTCATTTCCTTGCTCTGTAAAAACGAACTTGTAGAAAAAACTAAAGCTCTATCTAAAAAAAGAAGAAAAGAAATAAAAAAACTAACCGAACTGCAGGTTTCGGAAGTGGGACCTTGAAGTTTTGAAGTGATTTTGCCGCTACTTGATGCTATTGCCAGAGGGGCTTTATTCGCCTGAAAGGATAAAAATGAAATGTTAAGATGAAGTTGATTTTATTGAATTTCCAATTTTCAAAATTGTAAAATTTGCCATATTTTTTCTGTAAAAAGCAAAAAACACACAAAAATGAAGTAATGTAAAAACACGCGAAAAGTAGAACTTTTTAAAATTAAAGGAAATTTTTGGGTGAAAAAAATGTAAACTCTGCAATCATGGTTAACATTTGTAAGAAAAATTCACACAAATTTAAGTTATTTTCTGAAGTTAACTAATATTAAAAAAAAAACTGCTTGTTATTAGCGTTACTAAGTACTTACCATTCTTGGTTTGGCTTGCTGTACCCATTTAGGCGTTTTCAAAGTAAACGGCAGCTGATCCGCCTATAAAATTGCCTTAAAAATATGGAAAAACGAACTTTTGGATTTTTGCCAACAATTTGAAACTGAATTTCCTTCATAAGCGTTAATGCTTCAGGATCGCTTTATTTGGCCATTGTTTTTTCAATTTAAATTTATGGTCAATGGGGTTTTAGTTGAAAAAGAAATGAAAATGGAAAAAAGTCAAACTTACATTAGATGAGTCAGAATCGTCCTCCGTATTGGAATCATCTTCTTCCCTGTCCGGTAATTTGTTCGGGGGTCTCGTAGTCCTTGGAGAAACCTGTATTTTTCAAAAATTTAAAAACATTTAACATTTTTAAAAAGTTGAAAGTTTCAAAGTTATAAAAACTACATTTTCTTATGACCTCCAAAAAAAGAAACAAATAAAAATGACTTTTCGCTTCCTTTTCTTTTAGTTTTAAAAGTTTTAAAAGAGTCCTTTTAGAAGAAAAAAACATTTTGCACATTCCGTCGGGAAAAAGAGAAGACAAATAATTGAAAAACGAGTTTTGAAGTCTTTTTTGTCAAAAGGGAATTTTTTCTGAGCGACTTCAATTGTTTTCAGAAATAAATATAAAAGTGTTTTTATTTATGTTTTTAAACTTATTTTTTCTTTTTTTAACCCATTTTCTTGATTTTCGGGGTCCGAAACTCCGCCCAAAAAGTTTGAATTCAAAACTTTTCTCTTTCCTTTTTTTTAAAGAACTCTTTGCAAAAAAGCTATTTTGCAAAAACTGAAAATATTTTGCAAAAAGCCCGAAAAAAAAATTTTTGTTGACTAAGTGAATTTAAATATTTTTCTATTTTTGTGTTTTTTTTATTTACCAAAACTATGATTTTGAAAATATTTTGCGCATTCCGCCGGAAAAAAGAGAATACAAAGCTTGAACAAAAAAGTGTTTAAGTTAAAAAAAAGGTTTTTTTCTAGGTGTGAGACACTTCGAACATTTTTTAAATTAATTTTTAAAAAAATGCCAAAAAAAACTTTATTGACTAAACGCAGAAGTGACTTTAAAATCGAAATCTTCACATTCTCTATTCTGGAAAACTTATAAAAAAAGGATTTCTCTTTTTTTGGTTCACCAATACAGTGATTTTGAAAGAACTTTTTGAATACAAAAAAAACAATTTGCGCATTCCGCCGAAAAAATGAGTGTACAGAAATATTAAAAAAAAAGTGTTAGTCTTTTTCTCCAAAAAGGAATTTTTTCAAGTCTGCGCAGCTTCAGACTGTTAAAAAAAAGATTTTTTTTTAAACTCAGCTAGATGTTTTTCAACAGTTTCCTAATTGTGTAATTCTATTATGATCACTGGGAAACTCAAAAATCCTTAAAAAACAAAATCAAGTGCGAAATTGTTTTCCGAAAAGAAAAATTTTGTTGACTAACCGAGCAAGAAATTTTAGAATCCGACTCTTCAGGATCCTTGCTCTTGAAAATCTCTGGTTCCTCGTTGCTTGCAGTGGCTTCAGAAGTAACTTTTGAAGATGATGGTTCCTCCTGAAAATTTGTTATTTTTTTTGTTTCGAAAATTAAAATTCTAAAAAGCTTTTCGAACTTTTCAAATTTGAATAAAATTTGAAAAAAGATTGCGATTCGAAACAGATCAGCCAAATTTTTTGTGTTCAAAATTCTTGTGCGATTTTTAAGATCCCAAAGAAGCAACAAAAAAAGAAAAAAGTTTGTAAAAAAAAAAAAAATGAAAAACTAACCTTCTTAGTTGTTGGGAAGATGTCTTCGATGCCGAGAATGGGCGGATTCGGCTTGACCGGAGATTTCTTAGAAATTGATGAATTGAAGCCTAAAAGAGAAATTTGAAAACTGGAAAAGGTATACAAAAAGGCATTAATTTTAAAAAAAAAACATACCTCCTAGTGATTTCTTGACAGAAAACATAACTTTAGGCGTCTGAGCGGCGCTGGTTGAACCGATTGAAGTTGTAGGTTTCTTTTCGCTTGGCTGAAATTCGAACTATAAGTCTTTTATTTTCAAATTACATAAAAAATTAGTGAATGAAACGAAGCTCTTAAAGGTAAATTTTAGTTGCTTTCAGCTTCTAGTGAATTTGATCACATTTATTTCCAAGCTGCCAAAAACGTTGAATTTTAAACCAAAATCTCGGCTTTCCTCTCTGAAAGAAAAAAAAAAACAAAAGTACTCGAGCCGGTTCCTATCAATATTTTTACGAAATTGTTTTTAGTGATATATCAATAACATTATATAGTTTACATTATTTGAATGAAGTTCTTAAAGTTTAATTTTAGAAAAATAAAGGTCCCAACGGTTATTGTGCATGGAACAATTTTGATTAGTGAAAATTATGAAACATTTAACTTTCTTTAGAAAAAAATACTTCCAAAAAAGCGTCGGGAAATCCGCAAAAAGCAGAAAAGAAAGCCAGTTCGCCTTCACCAAAAGTTAAACATAGATTATTTTAAAATCGAAAATGGACATTCGGAAAATTTATTTTATTTTAGCGCAAGGATGCCGGGTTTTTTTTCTCGTTTTTGCAAAAATCTCTTTCCATATAATGAAATAAATGTTTTTTTGTCTTGAAGATTCGGATTATCCATTGTTGAAATACCAATGTTCCGATTAAGATACACTTGTGAAACACTTAGATATTTTAAAAATTGTTTAAAAAAACAATTTTTTCCTGAAGCCGTGCCAATGTCAAAACGCACCCAATTCGGCTAATGTAGATTTTGGCAAAAATAAACACATTTGGGACACTCCTGCAAAAATTAACACATGCAAAAAAAATTCTTGATCTAAAAAAAAATTGTGAAACGTGAAACTGAAATACAGTTTTTCATTTGAAACATTTTGAATTTCAAAATATGGTAAATCGGAGTGTCCCAATTGGGATCGAAACCCGGTCGTTAATCTGCACATTAAAATGAATAATTAAAAATAAAATAGGCATGTTCCCCCAAATTTTGAAAAAAAAACCAATATTCTTCGAAGTACCGTTTCTCCAATCAAGCCTCCAGCGAGTAATGTTGGAGGCTTAACTACATTTAATAAAATGCTTGACTACTGTTAAAAATCCCTTGCTAATAAAATATGAGGTATTTGGCTGACAATTGTTTTCTTTTCAAAAATCTCTTCAATCATGCGTATACGTTTTTGCGAACCCAGTGCTAAAACATGAATATTTCAATTAGGGTAAAACACTAAGGTGACTTTTATGTAATTTTTTGAACTTAATTTTTCAGGTAAATAAATATTTGATGTTGCTCCTGAAACAATGTTTGCATTTTAGAATACTCATCCCAAAAAAGCTAAAGCTGATTTGGTCAAAGAATTTGTAGCAGATAACGTACCAAAAGCTGCAACAATTTTTTGATTAGCGAGAATTGTGAAACTGACAACTGATACAAATTCGTCTTAAAAAAAAATATCGAAAATGGTTCATAAAAGTGTTTCAATTGAGATCGAAACCCAGTCGGATACATTAAAATGAATTATTTAAATTGAAAGGGCTTGTTCCCAAAAATATAATAAACTCTCATTTTTGAGGGGATTTTTTCTCCCCTGGTTCACTACAGAAATTCACTACAGAAAAAAAACTAAACGCTTTGAATCATTTTGTTAAAGCGAAAAAAGTGAAATGAAAAGTGCGAAACTCACAGTTGTCGGAGCAGTTGTGAATCGCACTTGGTGAAGTGCACTTGCAGGTCTGTCCTGGGGGAACGACCTGTTCAGACGAGACTTCATTTCTGAAATTGATGATTGATTAGTCATTTTTACGTTCCTTGTTTTTCTTAATTTACACATAGAAAAATGACTCATAGCGTACAACACAGAAACATTGGCACGATGAAACAAAAATCTAAACTTAAGCTAGAATTTTGACATTTTGACTTATTTTCTTGTTTCGAAAACATTAAAAAATGTATTTTTAGGTGTGTCAACCATACAAACAAAAGCGCGTGGAAAGTTGGAAAGAAATCATTATGCAACATTAAAATGAAATATAAAAATCTATATTTAAAAAATGTTTTTTCCGAGTAGTGTCGTAACTTATAAATTGCAACAAAATTTTTAAAAATAGCATTAAATTTTTCATGAAAAATAAGATTTATTTCAAAATATTTCCATTTTCTCATTTTTGCCCATCTTTATGTTTCCGAAATTCTTGTTAGTAATTATGATGGTTTAAAAATTAAAAAATTCGGAATTGTTCGGCAAAAAAGGTTTTTTTAGCTAATAAACCATTTTATGTTTGCCAAAATTTCTATTTTCGCTAAAAATGCTAAAAGTGGGAGTACTTTTCTTAAAAGTATGTTTAAACAGTTAGCAAACGAAACATCTGTAAAAGATTTGAAATAAAATGTAAATTTGTATCAAAAATAAATTGGGTTTCAATTGAATTAAAAAAGCCAAAAATAGGATTTTCGTCACTTTTTTCGTCAATTGTTCACCTAAAGTGATAAAAGGAGAGTCATTTTTTCTCATACGATAGCTGAAAAATTATTTGAAAAAACCTACTATTTCCGATCGGTGGAGTTTTCTCTTCCAACGGCCAATGCACCATTTGCTCCACCCGGACCTCGCCAACCTGGCCATGTTCACCCTAAAATATATGAAATTATTAAAAAAAAAACAAATTAACAAATTCCGAAAGTAATATTCGAAAAAATTGATCCCGAAACTATGTCTTAATTTAATTTCGCAAAATAAGGCAGCTATGTTTTAAATATAATTTAAAATTCACCATTATTTTTTCCAAGTCGACTGGTTCATTCACTTTGACAACCGGCTTAACCTTCGGAAGAGGTGGCGGCACTGGAGGTCCTTTTCGAGCCTGAAACATTTAATTGTAAAAAAGTATAATAACTGTATAAAAAAGAATAAAATTTGCTTACTCACCGGTTTGGCCGAAAGAGCACGGGTTGGAGTTGATGTTGATGAGGCGGTTGTGAGGTTCTGAAATTTTTTGTTGTTTTAACAAATTCAATTTGTATTTTTAATAGCTAATAATTTTAATGACATACTTGCATTTGCGCAGTTTAAACAGTTTTTGATACGTTTCTGGTAAAATACGCAATTTGGCGTGCGACCGAAAAAGTTTCAAAAACTGTGATTTTTGAAAAATAGATTTTTGTGAGTAACACTTTTTTGTAACTTTTTGGAATTTAGTAACTGATTTACCATGAGTATTTTCCGTCTCACGTAATTTTGCGTACTTAGAGCAAGAGAGCGTATTTTAAGCGGATACACAGAAAATCGGCGTTTCATTGAAAATGTTATACGCGAGAAGATGCGAAGAATGTTTCTAGAAGCATTTTAATCGCTTTGCTAACTGAAAGTGATGAAGATAACAAAAAAATTTGTTGCCTCTAGTGAAACATACATATCACCTCAGTCGAAAAATGTGAAAAAAAACGAAAAAATCATAAAAAAGCAAAATTTACCGTGTTGAGAAGTAATGTAAGAAGGGGTTCCTTGTTGCCGCCTGAAGCTGATGATCCGGAGAAGCTGGGTTTACTATCAGTTGTCGTCGGAGTCGTTTCGGAATTCTGTAAAACCAAAATGTTTTTTAGAAATATTTTCTATTATAAATATTTTTATTTTTTCCAAAACTGTAGTTTGATCTGTCTACAAAAAAAAACTAAAGTTTCCCTTGACTGTAGTCAAAAACATTTTTTCCAAAATTTGGTCGTTTTTTTTAATTTGTGTATTTACATTTTTGACAATTAAAAGAAGAAAATGGGGGCCATGCAAACGGGATTCAATTTTAATCCGAAAGGACCTTGACAGTCCTTTTTAAAACGTTAAAATTTACAAACCTTGTTCGAACTTGGAAGGTCCAAAAGAGTCTTTTCCTTGTCGCTTGAAAAAGTTGAACCACCTGCCTGAGCTTCGTTCTCCATTGTTTGTGCAGAATCAGTTGACTGAAAAATTGTATTTTAGTACCAAAATCTAATATTTTTGCAAAAGAGCACATTACATTTTTACCCAACATCAAATCGCGGCCGAAGATTGCAAATTTGTTTAGTTGAAGTATTTAAGTCGGTGAAAATTTTAGGAAATAGAATAGTAAAAGCTATTGTTTGGCAAATTCAACCGAAAATATAAAAAATATTTTTAAAGATTTATGACACCCGGATTGTTGTCCCAGGAGCCAGGAAAGCAATCAATTGACAGGGCCAAAGCGAACTTTTGCGAAGGGTCATCCCAAGCGCAGACAGGCGATCATTTTTCCAAAATTAGGCAGTAACATGGAAAACTGTCGTGAAACAAAAACTTCGCAAAATAAGCAAATTTCCTTTGCCACAAGTTAAAAATGGTTTTTTTGTGAAAAAAAGAAAACAACTACAGTGTTAAAAAAGTATTAAACTATTCTAAGAACAAATGTAAACATTAAGAAACAAAGAAAGATGTGCGTTTCAGAGTTTCATGGTGTGGCCTATAGAATTTCAAAGATATTGAAGTTAATTGGCACACAAAGTATCCATTCGAAAAAAAGCAATTCATAGATAAAAATGACCGCATTTGGCTGCCACATGTGCGATTAATATTTTTAAAGAAATCTAATCAATAACTATTATCCCGCAGGGGTGTCTCAACGCAATTAGTTTTGCAAAATGTCAAAAAGCGATTCAGTAAACTGTCCCAAAAAAGCTAAGTTAATTTCCCTTTTCTAAAAATGATGTACTGTTAATGAAACGAAATGAAAAATCGAAACGTTCAAATAACGTTGAGTCATTGGAAAAAGAAATCTTTTTGAGAGCCCAAAAACTGCACTAAAATTTCAAAGGGAAGAGATTGGATTTATGTTGCACATAAAAATAATCACGGATTCCAAAATGGATCACCTGGTTTTATAAATATATTTGAGGAAGACGACCTCTCATTTGGGATTGTGGGGTCGTAGAAAAGAAGGGTCGGCGCTGAAACGCCACACGCCCGACCCCCTTTTACGAAAATGGTCATATTAGTGACGTTATTACACCTAGTAAATAATGCCAATTCAACTATTACTTTTTTTTAAATTTTAGTAAGCCTTAGTTGATAGGAAACGTACAGATGATGCATAAATATAACTACTAGGATTTTCCAAACGGCTGTCGTTCCAAAGTTGTGAGTTGTTACTTTTTTTTGAAATTATTTCTGTTGCATGCAAAGTTGAACAATTTGGCAACAAGCCTAAAAATCAACCGAGTTGCAAAGAAGTTTTGAAATGGAGATATTAAACGGGTAGAAAAGTAAAATAGTTTTCGTCGAAAAAAATCCTGGGAAAAAAGAGGGAACTGGGGAAAGAGAATGCGGTGGTAGCCATTGATTTTTTTTTACATGTGCCTCGTCTTAGCAACACAAAAGCGCCAGGGAGCTGAATCCTTGCAGTAAACTAGGTCATTTACAAAAAAGCGACAAAAGGTCACAGTAGACATAGGGCCCGACACGTCGCCGCCATTTACCGACCTCCCAATTGGGATAGTGGGGTCGTAGAAGGCAGGGGTCGGCGCTCAGCCGCCACATGCCCCGCTCCTTTTGGGAAAAAGGTCATATCAACACGCCAAGGAGGTTATTACACCAAGTGAATGCGGCCAGCTCGATCTAGTAAGGTTGAGTTGATGGGAAAAGTACAGAAAATGCACAAATTAAACTTTTACGGTTATCAAAAAAGGTTAGCGTTTCAAAGTTTCAGATTTTTAGCTTTACATTAGAGTTACACAATGAACAGAGCGATGAGACCAAAAAACTCCCTGGTTAAAAAATTTGAGTTGGACAATTTGGGTTTTTCGCAGAAAAAAAGCAACGCCGTTTTAAACATAGTTTGTTTTCAAATTGAGAAATTCTACAATTGGAAAAGTAATTTTTTTTTTTCGAAAACTGGGGGAAGAGAGGCGGTGGTAGCCATTATACATGTGCTGCTGCATAAAAAAGCGCCAGGGAGCTATATTCTTGTTAAAAATTAGCTCATTTACAGAGAAAAACGACAAAATATCGCAGGTCCGAGACTTCGCCGCCATTTACCGGGTCTTCTTCGACAAAAGGTCATCAATACGCTATTTAGATGACTAAACTGTGTCACATAGGTCACGGGTCTATATACCGCTCGCCTATCTCGCTTGAAATAATGGCGTCCCCAGGTGACCTAGAAAAATGTCTGCGTCTCCATCTTTCGCACGCTCATTTCCCGGTTAAATGCGCAGGTTAATTGTTAAACCTTCCAAGGTAAACGGGTGAATTTTGTATTTGGATTATAACAAAATGGATTGTTGTCGTAAAATAGTTGGTTTCAATGTTTTAGGATTTTGGGTTTACATCAATTTTAAAAAGAAATTATTGGTCTCATTTGACTTTCTAACATACTAGAACCAAGTTGGAACAATGGTCAAAATTTCAGGTTTTCTCATCAAGAAACTACTTTAGTGTTTTAATGACAAAAGCAATTTTTGTTTAATCGAATAATAAACACTTTCATGGATCTCTCCGCAACCTTAAAAGAAGGATATTCGACAATTTTGTGAGGTTGCCCTTTAATAAATGAGAAAACCATTAAAATGGAAAAAATAATATTAAGGAAAAAATGCGCAGGGGACACTCCACTGGCACATGTCCGGCCCTACTGAGACAAAAGGTCACATCAATAAGGATCTGACATCAGGAAGAAAAGTAGGAAAATGAAAAGTTTGTTCATGGAAAGTGAAAAAAGTGCAAAATATAAAATCGAGCCGGAAATACCCCAGAAAGTATTTTTTGAAAACGCGAAAATCTTGGCGATCGAGGATTTCACGATGTTCACTTTACAAGTTAAATAAAGATCAATATGACACAAGGATAAAGACGAAATAATTTTTCATTCCAGTTTAGAAAAGACAAGACTTTTTGTATTTCTCATTTATCAAACCGAGTTTTTGAAAATCTGATCATGAGAATGGGTTTTTATGTATTTCTCTTTTTTTAAAATCAGATATGTAGTAACAGGGTTCATAAGAATTGGAATAATACGGAAGCTTGTTTTTGTAAACACCTGAAAAAAGCAAATTTACAATATGAATAAGAAAACTCAAAATATTCCTGAAACAGTAAAATGAAGGAGCGCGGGGCAGGGTAGGCACCCCACCGCCACATGCTCGGCCCTTTCTTGGAAAAGGTCAAATCAATACGCTCGAGATTTGACAAAACGACGCAAATTTTACTCAGTCATTTAGATAAAGAATTTTTTGGGAATCCAATTTCGGTTAATAATTTCTGGTTTCCTTGAAATATAAAAATGTGGCAGAAACCCGAATATACAATCAAATTCCATTTGTGAAAAGTGAAAATAGTGCAATATATAAAGTCGAGCCGGATATATCGGAAGCAAGCTTCTTTTTTTGTAAACACGAAATCATTTTTGTTTGAACGTGGTTCCGTTTACATTAAAGTTAAATCAATACGACACGATAGTAAAGTCGGAATTTCCTTCCAGTTCAAAATTTTTTTGTTTTTCAAGTTTTTTCAAGTTGTCCAACCCCTTTTAATTTCTTATATAAGCCTAGTTCACGCGCATTGGAATAACCCGGCTCAAAATCTTGAAAACTATTTTTGTCAATAAAAAGTGAATTTATGAAATTCTACAGCAGAAAAGTGAAAAATGTTTCAAAAAGAAATTTCACAAAAGGGAAAAGTGAGTAAGGTGCGAGTCAGCGCGTCGCAGGAGGCGTTGTGACTCGGCGGCCACATTCTTGGCAAAGGTCATATCAATACGCTCGAGATGTGACGGAACGTAAATTAGGCCAGTCATTTAGATAAAGATTGTTTGTTGAAAAAAATGTTTAAAATGCATAAATACAGTTTCTAGGCAAATATAACAGAAAGAATTTCTTTTTGGAACAAGTTAAAACGTTTATTGGCATTGGAAAGTTTCAATATGTTGCCTTCACTGTAAAGTTATGCAGAAATTAATAACTAGTTCCGAACAGGAGGATGCATAAAATTTCAATACCAAAAACAATTTCATTCGGAATATGGTTTGTTTCCGGAAAAAACGGAACATGATTTAGCCAATTCTTAAAGGACTGCGGTCATTGCATCCCACCGCGAACCTCGCCACGATCGTCTATTTGTCTGCGCCCTCCTATTTTACAGTGCTGTTTCGCTTTTTCCTTAATATCCACTTAAGTGTTTCAAATCGTCTGTGTTAAATACTAGGGGAAAATCAGAGTCGGGAAAAAAACCAAAAATCCACGTGTGTGACCTATTTTTTGGAAATCCGATTTTGCCAATTTTGTATGAGCTCTTTAAAAACTTCGGCATAAAAACGAGTAAGCAATCAAATTTTGATTTAAAAAAGTTAGGTCAGTTGTCTATAGTTTGGTCTATAATTCAATTCATGACAAGTGAAAATATTTCAAAAAAACATCAATTGGAGCCGGAAATACCGGAAAGACAGCTTTTTTTAAAAGCGCGAAATTTTTGCCGTTCAAATGTTTCAGGATGTTCGCTTCATATTAAAGTTTTTCAAAGATCAATACGACGCAAGGATAGAGTCGAAATTACATTTCTATCCAGTTTAGAAAATGAAAAAAAATTTGTCAAAAAAGTGAATTAATGTAATTCTACAGCAGAAGAAGTGACAAAATGTTTCAAAAAGTTTCACATTTCACATAAGAGGACTGAGTAAGGTGTGAGTCAGCGCGTCCCAGGAGGCGTTGTGACTCCGCGGCCACATGTCCGGCCTTAGTTAAGCAAAAGGTCAACACGGCGGCCAGGAAGGTGATTTAAAACTAGGTCAGTTGTCTATAATTTTGTCATGTGTTCATGCAAAGTTTGAAAAGTTCCAAAAACATAAGTTCGAGCCGGAAATACCCGGGAGAATGCTTTTTTTTTTTTGCAAAAAAAAAATTATTTTTGTTCGAAAGTTTCACGATGTTCCCTTCACATTAAAGTTTTGCATAGATCAATACGACAGGGAGATGCGACGGAATAAAATTTCAGGGTCTTCTTGTTTTGCCCAAACTCTGTTTTTTTTTTTAAATTCATTCATGACTTTTTATTTCTTATTTATGCCTAGGGTTCATGTGCTTTGGAACATTACGGCTTAAACTTATATCTTCAAACAAACGAAAATACAAAAATTTTGTTTAATAATGAAATTCTTCTGCAGAAAAGGTGACAAAATGTTTCAAAAACAAATTACACATAAGGGGACTGTGAGTAAGGCGTGAGTCAGAGTGTCGCAAGAGGCGGCGTCTCTCCGCCGCCACATGTCCGGCCTTAGTTAAGCAAAAGGTCAACACGGCAGCCAGGAATGTGATTAGAAATTAGGTCAGTTGTCTATAATTTGGTCATGTGTTTAAAAAAAGTAAAAAAAGTGCGAAAAACATAAATTCGAGCCGGATATATGAAGAGAACTGTTTTTTTTTTTTGAAAATTCGAAATTATTGCCGTTCGAAAGTTTCATGATGTTCACATTACACTAGTGTTGCACAAAGACCAATGCGACGAGATGATCATATCGACATCAAATTTCATTTCAGTTTATAAAAGCGGAGATTTTTGTGTGTTTCCCACTTGGCAAACCCATTTTTTGGAAATAGAATCATGACAACGGGTTGTTGGATTTACGTTAAATTTAGGCAAAGAGAGTGATTTTCAAAATTACAAACTTTTCGGCAGTTGAAAGCCTGGAACTATTGTCAAAATTTCCTTTTTCTCATAAATAAGCTGCAAAACAGTGGAGTGACTGATTTCTCACAGTAAACTTTTGAAAAGCGCATTATTAATTTGTTGTTCATGATAATCGAAATCTTCGAAAGCAATAGTTGTACCAAAGCATTCAAATGTAGACTGTTTTAGAAAAAGTGTGAGAAAATGGAAACAGGCGGCAGAAGGTGACAGGAGTTGGCACATCGCCGCCAAATATCCGTTTTTTTGGCGAAAGGTCATCAATACACAAGGGAGGTGGCCATTAATAGAAACTAGGTCAGTTATGTAACGTTCTGGGTCCATGTAAAAGAGGTAAGTATATTGGGATATTTTTGAGAACGGGAAAATTGTTGTTCGAAAGCTTCAGGATGTTCCCTTTGCAGTAATGTTGGTAATATATCAATGCGTTGTCGATGAGATCGTGTAAATGACAAATTTTCTTGTTTTTTCATCGAATAAATAGGTAAATTGTAATTTTTTGTTGTAATTGTAAAGTGTAGTATTATCAATAAAAAAGACTGAACTAATTTATTAAAATTTGTTTTTCACAATTTACTATACCAGTTACAAACAAAAATCTCTTGAATCAGTTGAATGAACGAACCAAGGAAGAGGATTAGATCACTTTAAAGACAGGACTATTTTATATTTAGAAACAAACATAGAGTTTGAAAAACCAAAATTGACAAAAAGTGATTTAAAAGTGAAAAAGTGATTTTTCCGATGGGTCCGCTGCATAACGCGATTTTAAAATGTGTACAATTAAGATTTTTGAATTTATGAAAATTACTAAACAAAGAAAAATACTGTTGAACGAGGAAATTTCTATAAAACAACAAAAAGTAAACTTGACACTGTTTCAAGGCAGGTGAATAAAAAACATAATTTTTTTGTTGTCTTTTTACTGTTGCCTGTGAATTTGGTCAATTTCAACAAAAAAAGACTGAGCCCCGATTAAAACTGAAAACTTAGAGCTGCACCAATAAAAAAATACGCTGCTGCATTAGTGGAAGTTTAGAAAAATAACAAATTGAGGGCTTTTAGAAAATGGTTCAAACGTTTCAGGATATTTTCATCACATGATATTTGCCCAAAAACTGATCGTCAGCCTATAGCACGATAGAAATTGTGAAACAAATTTTTAAAACGTTTTTGGGAATTCAATTGGAAAAAAATCGAAAAAAAGACACAGTGATCAAAGGAAAACAAGGAAGATGCAAAGGAAAAATTAATGGTTTCCCCAAAAAAGACAATCGAATTCTTCGAAAAAATCCCAAAAGAAGAGCAGGGTGGATGATTTGTAGAAAAACACAAAGATTACAAATAAATACAATTGAAAAAGGTGCCACCGCTTTTGAAAATTAGACTAAGAAAAAAAGTAATTGGAAATTCGTAATTTTAGCCAAAAATGCCAAAAACGGTTTTTTATAAACCGTTCGAATGTTTCAGGGTGCTAGCTTGTTATTAGAGTTACACAACCATCAATGGGCAACCGGTAACTGTACGAGACAAATTTGCAAAGAAGCCAAAATTTTCTTTTTAAAGAACATTTTGGCTTCCTTGTAAATTAAAATTATAAATTCATTGTCAAACTCAATTTTTTGGAAATTTATGTGTTTTGTTGATCTTGCGGAGAAAAAACTGGTACGTTATCATTGTGTTCGAAAGGGCTTCTTTTTTTTAAGGATCTTTAAAAAACATTGAAGAAATCGGTTCAAATTCTCGAACACAATTAATTAACCAAAAATTTAGTTATTAAAATCCCGAATTGGGAAACGCGGGCAGGTGCACTTTCGAAAAACACGCGGCTCTCCGCGCACCGACACACCTCTAAATGGTTTCTTTTCTCGGTGAGCGCGGGCAACCCCTACCCAAAAAATCGATTGTGACAAAAAAACGCGACAGGTTGGGTCGGGATTTTGTGTTTCAGTGCGTTGTATGAACCCTAAAAGAAAATGCCAGGCATTTACCGACATTCAACGTTAATGTTTCAGGATTATAGTAAAAATGTTATAAACCGAATATTCGATTGGGTTTTTAGAAGAAGAGTACAAAAAAAAGGTGTCGTTAATGACTTTTGTCGGTCATCCGTACAATAAAACAAGGACCTACAATAAAACATAAGAGAATTTGGCTTCTTGAAAATGCAAAAATAAGTTATTTTCTCTGAAAAAGAATTTCTATTGTTCTTTGCAAGTTTGAGAAAAAAGGAAACACTGGTGGTTTTCACCCATGGAAACATTTAAATGATGTAGAGCAAATTCTCGAAAGGCGATTCTTTGAAAAGCAGACAATTAAGATATCGCGGCGGGACCAAATGTACCTGTCCTTTAGGAAAATCCCTTTTTCCGTGACCCTTTTTTGGAAACGCACTATAAACAAATCAGAGATGTTATGTTGAAATCACTCATTTCTACGGCAAAGTATTGGTCTACAAAAGGGGCGTGGCCTCTTTTCGGCCAAAATAGGATTCTTACGGTGTATCTACCGATGTCGTAAGGTAAAAAGCGGCGCAACGCAGACGAATACTGGCGCGGACAGGTGCACTTTCGTAAAACGCGCCGCACCTAACAAAGGTTTCTTTAGCGCGAGCACCCAGACAAAAATCGATTGTGACAAAAGACCGCGGCAGGCTGAGCTGTAGAAGGTTCGAAATTTTGCTTTTTTGTACAAAAACTCGATTGATAAAAAAATGCGATTTGGAGGTGAAAAAGTTTCATATAGTGCGTTTCCAAAAAAGAGTCAAGGAAAAAGGGGTTTTTCTAAAGGACTAGGTACATTTGGTCCCGCCGCGATTTCTTAATTGTCTGCGCACTCCTCTTTTACTGTGCTGTTTCGCTTGTTAAATTTCTATTCACTTCAATGTTTCAAGCTGCAAGTGGTTAAATAAGAGTGGGAATCAAGGTCGGTGGAAAGTCGTCGACTCTTTGTTGGAAATGGACTATATATCATTAATTTTTTACAACCATACCAGCTTTTAAACATAAGAAGTCAACAAGACACAAGTACATTTTTACATTTACAAGGATATATATTCGGTTTTCGAAATGTCCAAAATATGAATTCAGTGTTTCATAATATTGTCAATGAAAAAAGATATGCACCAAAGTGTTGCTTCCACTTTGCTGTCCTTCCTAGTGTCGTGTTTTGTTCCAATGGAGCGAAAAAATGACTTTTGGCGAATTTGCAAGCAATAAGATATACACTCTTCGCCAAATCTACTTCGGTCATTTTGGCTGCGTACACGGCTGGAGTATCCTATATTGTACGCTTTACTCTAGACACAACAGCAAAACATTGGAACGTTGTTTCGAAGTAGTTTTGGCACGAACTAGAGCTTCTACTTGAAAAAAATTGCTTAAATTCATAATCGGCTAAGTGAACAAACGGCGTAACGAAGACGAAAACGGGCGAGGGTGCACTTTCGAAAAACGCACCGCGCACAGACTCACTTCTCAGTGGTTTCTTTTCTCAGCGAGCGCGGGCAACCCCTACCCAAAAAATCGATTGTGACAAGAAAACGCGACAGTTTGGTTCAGTGTTTTGTGTTTCAATGCGTTTTATGAAGCCCACAAGAAAATACTAGGCGTTTACAGATATTCAAGCTATAGCTGTCGCCAAAATGAAATCATATGCTAATTGGGGAAACATGCAAAGCATGCTCTGTCGACGACTGATTAGACTCCAATATTAACAGAGGATCACAGGGACATTCTAATGTTATAAGCATGATTCCAATTTGGCGACAACTATAATGCTTCAATGCTAACTTCAGGATTCTAATGAAAAAAGTGTTCACAAGAGGTTCTAAGGCCATGCAATAAAACATAAGACAAATTTGCTAGTTGAAAAGGCAAACAAAAGTTATTTTATGCGGGGTAAACTCCAATCTTTAACTCCCTTCGAAGTTTGAGGAAAAAAATACTGATGGTTACAAGTTTTAGCTGAAAAATCTTGCAAGCCGTACCATTTAAATGATGTAGAGCCAATTTTTGGAAGGATATTCTTCGAAAAATTTCAAATTAACTTAAAATCATGATATGCTAAAGTTCATAATATGTTTAAGTGTTTCCTTAACGCCATTTTGTTTAGGTCGACAGTTAACAGGATCTCATCAAAATCAGAAATGTTCTGTTAGAACTTCTACTTCGAATTTGTACTATTTTTCTCTATGTCAAAGTAATAAAGGGCGTGGTCTCTTTTTGGCCAAAATAGGATTGACCGGGTGTAGAGTCCATTTCCAACAAAGAGTCGACAACTTTCTACTGACCTATATTTCGACTCGATTTTACCACTAGCTGCTTGAAACATTGAAGTGAATAAAAATTTAACAACCGAAACAGCACAGTAAAAGAGGAGTGCGCAGACAATTAAGAAAACGCGGTGGGACCCAATGTACCTAGTCCTTTAGGAAAATCCCTTTTTCCTTGACTCTTTTTTGGAAACGCACTATACCTGAGTTGATAAGGTAGAAAAGCGGCGCAACGCAGAAAAATACGGGCGCGGGCAGGTGCACTTTCGCAAAACGCACAGCACGTCTTTTCTCGGCGAGCGCAAGCAACCCCTAACCAAAAAATCGATTGAACCAAGAAAACGGACAGGTTGAGGTGCTTAGTTGTTACTACTTAGCATGAAACCTATCAAAGGCTATCAGGCAATTTTAGATTTCGTCAGTCAAAATATGGTCGCTCACGTTTGTGGATCCGTTAATTTCCAGATCTCAACTTGAAATGCAACACTTTTAAATACAAGTGAAACATCTCAAGCTGCGAGTTCATAGCTATATAATTTAAAAAAAAACATAACTGAATATAAAAGTCTAAAAGATTAGAAAGTGAGCGTTCTGAGCTGAGACTGTTCAGCACCGTTGCGTCGATTGGTTATGCGGCGCCCTATGCGTCCGCCGCACGAGACAGCCCGTCTCGGACAGGTGCCAATTCTTTCAACAGCGACAGTCCGCGGCACAACTTGTAGAACCTTGGGACAGTGCCGCAAAGTGCGTTAAAGCTCTTCAGTGAAAAGATTTGGCCTTATGAAGTTTGTTCGTTAGTGCGCCAAAAAATCCTTAAGAAAGCGCAGTTACAAAACGGTTTCTCAACCGTGAATGAATTTTTCAAATGTTTTTCAAAAATTTTTGAATTCCAGAAGTGTACATTGAGAATGTTAGAACGATACATCTTGAAAAAAGTTAGTTTGTATTTAGATGTGTTTTCTATGCGAAACGGTCTCCGATTTGGTATGCGCCTGCGCCGCGAAACAATGACTGTCTCGGACAGTCATTGTCTATTCAAATATTTAAAAAAAAGGCGTCTTCAGAAGGCGCCTAATCGCTTTCAATGCATTAAGTGTTCTTTATGTAACCCTTGAGAGGTTGCTATCAAATCTTTAAGTGATCACTTAAAAGTCATAAGTGATCTTTTGTTTAAAGTCCAGAAATGAATTTGCTTTACCTAAAATCCCCATTAAGCGCTTCCGTGTTTCTAGTCCTAATCAGTTTAAACACCTTTTAAGGTTTAACGTCACACTTGAAAGTGATCTTTATGCGACCCACATTGAAACTGTTAAATTTTGCATAATGACCTCTCTAATGTCCTTAAGTGGATATACTGTGACAAAAATTCCCAGTAAGTGCGCTTAGAAGCATTAGTGTTAATGTTTAAGGGCTTTAATGTTTTAGAGAAACAGATTTAATGCTTAAGCGACCTTAAGGCCTTAAAGTCTTAACAAAATGAATGGAATAACAGATCTTTAAATCGTAAAAAAAACTTGACAACATAACAGTTTACCCTTAACTTTCGTATTCTCTAAGGCAAAAGTTAGGTTAAAAATGCAAAGTTACAGAAAAAAAGTAGTTTTCATAGTCTGTCAAATTTTAAAAAGCCATTTATAAAACTCACATTGGAAACTGGGGAGGGTAGCTCCACCTCATTGTCTGCTGCTTTGTCGATCCCTTCGCTTAGAGGCGCAGAAACGGCGTCTTCTCCAACTCCAGAAGCTTCCAGAGAGCTCTCTTGGTGAGAAAATACAGGATCGGGACGCCTGTTGTAGTTTTCACCCTGAAAATAACATTTTTGCAAAGTTTAGTAGAACAGTCATGAATCGAAGCAACACTTTCATTTTAACTTGAAAGCGTGTTTTTGTTTCAAGTACGAAATCTAGACAGAAAAATTACATTTCAAGTTTAAAATTGTTGTGCTAGTATGCAACATTTGAAAATCATAAATGTCTAAACTCACATTGGAAATCGGAGAATTTGACTGAGAATCAGAAAGTTCTGGAGGAGTGACAGAATCTGGATCGGGAGAAGGAGATCTCTGATTTCGAGGGAAATCTGGAGAACTGGAGGAACTTTTCCTCCTTGAACTTCTTGGCTGAAAATGTCTCTGTCTCTGTACATCTCTCTCTCTCTCTCTCTCTCTCTCTCTCTCTCTCTGCCTATCCCTCTCTGTCTCTAAAACAAACCTGGCCTGCATCGTGCAACAAAATTTTCCTTTTGGTGTCGTGGAAAGAGGACATCTTTTGACGTAACTTGCCAACGGTACCCTAAAAATTTAAAATTGAAAAATAAATATTCAGCAATACATTAGAATTCAGAAAAGTTATAAAAATAGAATTCAGAAAAAACAAATCGTTTTTACGGGTTTCTCCGAACAAAATGAGAACAATGGCTACTATAAAAAGAACTAATTCTTGAAAAATCGATGAATATGCTTGAGTTCGCTTTTGAATTAGGTCGCTTTGGAACGCATCGCTTTTTCAAAATGAACGTAAAGCTGCTATTTTTTAATTGGCTGCTAATACGGCTGAGTATCATATAAACAAATGCCTAAACACCATCTAGTTCCGTACGCAAACGTTGTCGTTCTAACGTCTACAAAACATTTAAATGTCACTCAAGAGGTCGAAATAGAAATTTTTCGAAAAAGTCGAATTTCGTCCAATTCAATCAAAGCTCAAATTAAAGGTAAAGTTTATAGAGTAAAGCTTGAAATTACAAATTTAAGCTCTATTTTTTATGTTGGTTAAAATTGTAAAAAGAAATCAATACTGCTATAGTCTGTTTCCAAGGAAAGGTCATCGACTTTTAGGCAATGTAGAAAAATGATTGGTATTTAACCAATAAGAATGTGAAACATTGAAGTGAACCGAGATAAAATAGGCAAAAGAGTATTGTAAAAGAGGAGTGCGCAGACAATTAACTAAAATCGTTGCGAGACCAAAAGCACGTAGTCCTTTAAAAATTGGGAGAAGCCTTGCCCACTCGTTGGAAATGGAGCATAACCGCCACCGCTAAGGCCTTACAAATCGAAGATTGCCTCAACAGATTAACCTTTATCAGTTTCTTGAAACAGTCAACAATTGAGATGTTATTCAATCTGCCAAATTGCTTTTTGCACGTATGAATTTTTAATTTTTAATTATTTTTTTTCCACTCACATGCCTGTTAAACCCCATATCTTATTTGCGCGCAATCTAACTTTGTCAATGAAACATTTGCTTGCCTCGAAACCGGTCAAAATGTTTTTACAAAAAATTGTTTAACCGTGAAAACTAATTGAAACCTAAATTGCAAAATGTGAATAAACATGAATCAAAATGCTCGAGTTTTTTTTTTAAAAGGTCGCTTTGAAACGCATCGCGTTCCAAAAGGAATGTGAGGGAGAAAGCTGTTTTTTTATTGAGCCCTAATACAGCCAAACATGAATGAACCATTAAGAAAGCACTCAACAGCAAGTGCAACTGAAACTTCACCAGTTTCAACCTTGAAAATGAAACAGTTGTTTGTGACAACTTGGGTTTCAAAATGTTTTTTTTTTCAAAAAAAGCGAATTTCGTAATTTTGAAAACATATTAAATTTTGTTTACTGAAGTTTTATAATTTATTCCATTTTTACAATTTGCTCGGACTTTCTTATGAAAAACTTTCTTTAATCATTTGATATGGTGCAAAATTTTAGCTGAAACGATGCAACTTAAAAATTTCGCATTCCAATTTCACATTCTACTAAAATTGCACTTTCAAAAAAAAATTGTACAACAAATGGATAGAATTTTAAACGTTTTTAATTAGAAACAACTTTTAGAAACATTAAAATTTCAAAATAGTAAGAGCAAAAGAAACTATCTTTGCTGAAAAATGGAAAGTAAATCAGAAATTAGGAAAAACAAGGGGTTACCCCACAAAGTGGTCTTGTTAAGAAAGCGAAAAAACCAAGCGAAAGGATTGCTTTTTCTCAAATTTGGCTTTTATTTTGTCACAACGCCATTCTACTGTTTTAAATTTCTGTCTTAATAATTGATTGTTGGTGACCCCATTATTCTTTCTTCACCGGTTAAAAAAAAACTATTATCCCGTTGGCTAACGATTGAAAGAAAACACATTTATTACATGTATCATTGTAAAAAAAGATTGTTACTCATATGTTGTTATCAAGTTGATAATCTTAACACCTGGCTAAAACACAAATACATTTGTACAAAAATATATTGCTCGGCAACCAACCATCCCCATCTCGCCCCGGGTCGGCAAATTCCTTTGCTCTTCGCAAAAAGACATGCCGCCGCATGTGATCTACAAGCCATCAAAGAATATATTTATATGTGTAATCTTTTTCTCACTAATTCTCCTTTCCGATTATTCATTGTAAAAAGAAGAAAAAACTAGTGTTTGTTTTTTTGCAGCTTGTTTATTAACTTTTCTCATTCAAATGTTTTAATTATTCATGTTCACAAGTGAAATTTCCACTTCATTGATGGTGCCGCGCTAAACTTCTTAAACAAGAACTGATAGACAAGATTAAATGAAAAGTCATGAATTCATGTTGAAATCTGTATTTCTCTATGCTACAGTTATGTCGTGTAGCAGTTATCTTAAAACCAGAAGACAAAGACCCGCTACGCGGGGCTTCGCCTTCTGGGCTCGGCGGCCTTCGGCCGCCTCAATTTGTGATCGTGGCCTTTGGCCACTCAGGTATGGGGCCTACGGTCGTTCATTTAGACGGTCTTTGGCCGCTGAGATAGACAGCCTGTGGCTGCTTCAGTGGGCGGCCTTCGGCCGCTTTAGTAGGCGGCCTGCGGCCGCTCATGTAGGCGACCAAACGACGAATATGTATATAGAGCCACAAAGATCAGTACACTCGCTTGCTTTTTTCACGGCGATAATTGCGGTTTTTAACAAAAACTACGATGTTTGTTTGCAGACAGAGTAATCAAAAAACACATTGAAATGTCGAATTGTTAAAATTTTTCATGTAGCAAATATTTTACGAAAAATGAAAAAAAAACAATACGTAAGAAAATGTCTTCAATGTTTTAATTTACCCACTTTTCAAGTGTTGCAGATACCAAAAAATGTATCCGCTGCTTACCCTGTTTGTCAATATGAAATCTTTGTTGTTCTGTAAAAAAGATTTACAATGACAACAACGAAATTTCAATAATAGAGTTTCCCAAATGTACCCGGATATATCTCCGTGTCCGAGCACATGTTTTGCAATTGATTCAAGACATTTTTTGAAACGTAAGGTAGCGTTATTTTTCCTTAAAAAAAAGACAAAAGCGCAAATACAATTTCGCACAAAGATTTTCGCACTTTTCGCACAAAGATATACCGCCGCATGAGATTTACAACCGATCAGTGGCGCATCTAATATGAGAGACACCTATTGGCAATGGTTTCACTATTAAGTGGAATTCAATTTTCAAACTCAAACGGTTTATACTCTAAGGCTGTTCCCTGAACCGCCAGAATGAATTGAATTAAGTGGAATACAGAAAGAAGAATTGAATTAAGTGGAATACTACATCTAAAACATAACTAAATCCGTTTTCATTCTTTGCCAAGCAGCTAAAACATTCAAACTTGGTTATTGCTAAAGACAAAATTACTTCGTTTCAAGCCTTTCAAATCGACTGAACTTTTTTGTGGGGATGTTTGCTCTCGTCTGCACAAAAATGATACTCGGTAAATTTAGGATTAGTTGCTGTTGGTCTATGTAGCAACAAATCTGGGCAGATTAATGTTCGTAGAACTTTTTAGAGGTTGCTTGCTTTAGACCAACCTAAGGGCGTTTCAAAACAAAATATGTTTAGGTAATCCCAAATTTTGATAGGGGTGATCGTGTATCGATCAGGATAATTCCAAATGCGCTTGTTGATTTTTATAAAAGGCCACTACCTAAGACAAGAAAACTCTGATGGAAATTGCTAATTCACGCACACATCGGATATTTTAAAAATGGGCAAGTGTTAACATATCTTTGAAACATTTAAAGAATTTGAAAAATGATTTTTCAAATTGTTATTTTATTTTCGTTTTGATGTTATGGCTTATTCAAAAATTAAAATAAATAATTGACCAGAAAAGGCTGACTGTGTCAATTAGAAAATTTCAGAAAAGCAAGAAGACATCGGCTATTTCGAAATTGGCCAAATCTTAAAATAACTTTGAAACATTGATTTATCTTGTAAAACGATTTTTTTTTTCAAATTGTTAATTTATTGTGGTCTTTATGACTTATTCAAAAATTAAAATAAATGCAATTTCTTTTTCTGATAGCCAAGCTAAAAATAGCCACAGCAATGCCTGCAAAGACTTGTCAAATCGGAAAGTTTTGAAATTCAAAAAAATTGAATTGTTCGAAAACGTAATCAAACTGCATTGATGGCAACTACTAAATAGAACCACAGTTTTTTTAAACTGAGCTGAAACTTGAAACATTCAAAAAAAAAAGTTTGATAATTTTCTGAATTATTTCTATGTTCTGCTGGAAAATTGAAATTTTGAAATTTTCTTTGGTCTCCGAAGCCATATTATATTCGAAGACAACAATCTTTGTAGTTTCATGACACTTTTTTATCTTGTAATAAGTATTTCCTCTATATTATTTTGAAAATTTAAAAGCATTTACAAGCACTAACGGCTCTATCTAGATGAGAAAACGTTAGCACAAAGTTGAAACATGGCTCTCACTTCAAAAACTAAAAATTCATACAATTATGTTTTTTTTAAAGAAAACAAATGATAAAATCCACAGCGAAAATGATAAAACACGGAAAAAAATCAATTGTAAAATATAAAAAATCTTCAAGATGCCTCGCTTTGATTTTAGAATCTCGCAAAATTTGTCGCTTTGATTAAAAAATCCCGGCTGTCTGTGCCCTCTCCGTGAATGCTCTCTCACCCAGCGGTCGGCTGGCAGCTAACCAAGGCTGACAGACGATGGAGAAAAAGGCTTAGATGCGGCCTTTTTTTAATGTCAACTGGTATGACCTTTTTACTGAACTTGTAACATTTTGAATGAAAAACGGACTTTCGAACTACTAGCATTTTTTGAATTGAACATTGTTTAACACAACAGTGAAACATTTGCGTTCCTAAAACAAGTTTTCAGATTTTCAAGGTTATAAAACGGGAGTTTGACAATTTTATAGACGAAAAAAAATAATTACAAGGTTGTCACGAAAGTGTCTATTTT
This sequence comes from Oscheius myriophilus, assembly GCA_964057215.1. Lineage (NCBI taxonomy): Eukaryota > Metazoa > Nematoda > Chromadorea > Rhabditida > Rhabditidae > Oscheius > Oscheius myriophilus. The sequence continues at coordinate 1,494,591 of OZ059906.1, forward strand.
GCGGAACCAAAAAAATCAACCCACATACAAAGCAGAAACGTAATAGATCAACCTTAAAATGTTTCAAAACAAATTTGTAGATATTTCAAAACAAAACTTCTTTAGTTGATCTCAAATTTGCATAATTTGATCGTTTTTCGGAAAAAATCCAAATGCGCTTGTTTCTTTTTGATGTAACTTCAATTTTTTTAGCTACGAAATAATTGACCGAAAAGACCGAAAACAATTAGAAAATTTTAGAAAAGCAAGAAGACATCGGCTATTTCGTAATTGGCCAAATCTTAAAATAACTTTGAAACATTGATTTATCTTGTTAAACGATTTTTTTTTTCAAATTGTTAATTTATTGTGGTCTTTATGACTTATTCAAAAATTAAAATAAATGCAATTTATATTTCATATAGCAAAATGCTTCAATATCTACTAATCTAAGCAGAAACTTGAAACATTGATAAAAGTTGAATCATTTTTTAAAAATTATTTCTTTATGTTGTGCGGCAAAAGCGAAGTTTTGAAAAGTTATTTTGTCTCCGAAGTTGTATTTTGTTCGAAGACAAAAATGTTAAGGTGGAACACAAAGTTGAAACATGCTCTCACTTCAAACAGAAGAAACTCCTAAATAGTGTGTTATTTTTTCCCAAAAGAAAAATTTGTTTCATAGCTCTGTTACTCCAAAAGATCCATAGCTACATATAAAGAAGAAAAGTTGAAAACGAACGCACTCGAAAAATGGAAAGCTCATAAAGATCCCCCGCTTTGATTTTTGAATCTCGTTGTTGCTGCGATTTGAAAATGCCGGCTGTCTGCGCCCTCTTCGCGAATGCTCTCTCACCCAAATCAGCGGTCGGCTGGCAGATAGCCAAAACTGACAGAAATGGAGAGCACGGCGCAGGTGCGGCGTTTTTCTTTACAATGATAACTGCGCGGTATTATAGTTTGGGTCCGAAAAACGGCACAGATTTTTGGCCTAAACCTTAAAGGATGGCACATTAGGTCTCACCGCGATTGTTCGAATTATCTGCGCACTCCTCTTTTACTATGCTATTTCGCCTAAAATACTTATTTACTTCAATGTTTCAAGTCGTTAGTGGTTAAATATGGAAGAATTGAAGGTAGCTGAAAAGTATCCGGTCTTTTTGTCGGAAACAGACTATACCTTTTTACTCGGCACACAAACGAACAACTGGCATTTTTTGACTTGAACAAATATTAACGCAACAGTGAAACAGTAGTGTAGCTAAAACAAGTTTCAGAACGAAAGCTTTTCATTTTAAAAACGAAAAAAATTTCATTATCAGCGGAAGTAAGTGACTATTTTGCAGAACGAAAAAAAAACAAGAGCCCTACACTGAAGCCAAACCGTAAAATATGAACCTAAGGACGTTTCAAAAATAGACTATTTTAAAATTGGCCAAATCTTAACATGTCCTTAAAACATTGATGAAACTTGGAAAATGATTTTTTCAAATTGGTATTTTATTGTCCTTTTGATATTATGATTTATTCAAAAATTACAATAAATCTAATTTTATTTCTGATAGCAAAACTGAAAACAGCCACAAAGCAATGCAAGAGGCCTGCAAAGACTTGTCAAAGAGGAAAAGTGTCGAAAGTTTAAAAAAAATTAAAATATGCGAAAACGTAGTCAAACTATCGCAATAAATGGCAGTGACAAAGAATAACGAATTAAAATAAATCAGGCCCAAAATGCCGAAATATTTTATAAGAAAAATTTAATTTCCAAGAAACCATCTGCTGTTTGGATATTGACCAATTCCTAAAATGTAAATAGAACCTTGGTATAGCTTTAAAAAAGATTTTAGAAAAAATCCATTGTTCAATAACTTATATGATGTATTTTTAACAAAACTAAATTGCAGATGTAAGCTGTTGCATTTTCCGATCTCCAAAACAACATCATCGGGAATATCAATGTGATTTGAAGATATACATGCAAGAAAAAAAGTAAAAATTTTACCAATTAGAAAGCACTTACAACAATAAAAAGTTTTAAAAAAGAAGCAAAAGCATTTTTTTAAATTTTTTAGTCGCTTTCGCTAGGGACCAAACGAATGGTGATCTCTAAATCTGAAAGTCAAACCAGAAACTCGAAACATTGATAAAAGTTGGATAATTTTTTGAATTGTTTCTAAAATTTCTGGGGTTAAAGCGAAGTCTTGAAATTTTGACAAAATTCTCAGTTTTTTTAACAAGTTTTTACCTTGTAAGGTGCATTCCCTTTTTAATTTTAAAAGTTTGAAGTTTAAAAACCTCTTTTTATATTTGAAAAGTTTGCTTGTACAAGAACTAGAACGGTTCTATATAGAAGGTAGAAAAACTTAGCACAAAATTGAAACATTGCTGTCCCTTCAAAAGTTAAAAATCATAAAATTATGTTTTTTTTTTTACAAAAAAGAGCCATGTCATTGCTTTATTAATCCAAGGTGAAAAAACTCCTTAGCGAAAATGATAAAATATGGAAAAGAATGTATTGTAAAAATCGAAAGCTCATAAAGATCCCTCGCTTTGCTTTTTAGATGTCGTAGAGATCTGCCGCGTTGATTTGAATATCACGGCTGTCTGCGCCCTCTCCGTTGCCAATGCTCTCTCACCTAGATCGGCGGTCGGCTGGCAGCTAGCCAAGGAAGACAGACAAAGGGGAAAACGGCGCTGGTGCGATGAACTGCAGATGACGGCGCTGATGACAGCCTTTTATATAAAAATATATAATTCATTTTGCTCTAAAAACCGTACGCGAGCTAGTAACATAAGTATATCTTTAAGCATTAGCCATATTTTTGAAGCATTGGAAAAACGTTAAAAAAAATCTTGCGTTTTCATTGTAATTGTAATAAAAGCTACGTTGTCTGGAGATTAATGATTTCGTTAGCCTTTTAAGAAACCATTTGGAAAACAAAAAAATGATAGACCCGGAAATTTTTTTTAACAAGGTTAACTTTTTAAACTTTTTTTTGTCTATTTTTACAGCTTCGAACTTTGAAACAAAACATTCAAAATTTTCAGAATGTTTCTAAAATAAGTAAAGTTGCTGACAGGATTAGGATTACTTTAAAAAAACTTTAAAAAAAAAACAAACTAAACTTAAAAACTTGAACATAGATTTTCTATTAAATGTTTTAGCGTTGCAAAGTTAAACCGTAGAATTTGCAGAATCCGCAAAAAACTTAGTAAACTGATTAAAATAAAAAAAAATATATCAAAATCAAAATAACTTGGTTTTAATTTCAATTCGTTACCTTAGTTCCCTAGCATAGCCTTACAAACAAACACAGTTATTGTATTGGTTTGAGGTGTGTGTTGTATCCCAAATCTTCGGTTTAATGGAAAATCATGTTAAAAAAGCGATGATTCAGGTGAAAAACATTTTAAAAATACGTTAAGGAGGAATGGTTTCAGGTAAATAAGGTAAGATATTTTCATATTGGGGTTTTCTCAATGAACGGAAGTGTTTTTGCTTATTTTAACCGCTATTGGCCAAATCGGCCATACATGTTTCCGAAATAGAACGAATTGGGTAATATTTGAGAAAGTGAATATCACTATAAAGCCAGTTGAATGTTTTGTTGAAACCTTTCAAACAAATCAAAAATTTCAATATATAGTCTGTTTCCGACAGAAAGAACGGAGAATTTTTTTAGCTACCTTCAATTCCCCCCGTATTTAACCACTGACGATTTGAAACATTGGAGTGAATAAAACTACTTTAGATAAAGATAAAGAGCAGTGCGCAGATAATTTGAAAAATCGCGGCGGGACCTAATGTGCCATCCTTTAAGTTTTTGGCAAAAAATCTGTGCCGTTTTTCGAAAACACACTATATTCTCGCAACGGCTTGCTGTTGATAAGCCTTTTTAGAAAAAAAAAAAGAGTTTTTCCAACGTTTTTTTTTAACTTTGATGTCTTTGCTGCAATGATTCATAATAGACAGATTGCTACAAACTACCAATGAAAACAGTCAAGAATGAGACACTCAAAAGTAGTGAACAAATCTGCTTAAAATTCTTATAAAGATTTTTTTATTTTCAAATAACTAAACTATAATACATTTCAGTCTTACTTGCTTATTGTGCTTTTTTCTGAAAGATCGGCTTCATCAAACGCCTATCTCGCCAGTTGCGGATTATGTTTTAAATAGACCAAAATCAAACGACAATTACCCAACAAGTTTATTTATAGCTTTACTTTTGTTTCTTCAAGTTTGAGAAAAAAATTGAACGTGAAATTGGACCTTTTTCACAGAAAAGTAAATAATAATTATTTTCTTACAAAAAAAAGTTGTTTTAAAGCTAAGAAAATAAGTTTTTTTGGCGCTTTTTTGTTTCATAGAAATGCGTTACTTGGGAGCACAATTATAGTCCATTTCCAACGAAGAATCGACGAATTTCCACCGACCCTGATTGCAACTCATATAAAACCACTAGCAGCTTGAAACATTGAAGTGAATAGAAATTTAACAAGCGAAACAGCACAGTAAAAGAGGAGTGCGCAGACAGTTAAGAAATCGCGGCGGGACCAATTGTACCTAGTCCTTTAAGAAACCCCCTTTTTCCTTGTCTCTTTTTAGGAAACGCACTATACGTGAAACACATTTAAACATTGTGGTCCTCAAGAATTAGGCTTTACTAAGTAAAAGTTCTTTTCACAATTAAACGAAACCGAAGCCTAAAAAAAGAATTATTTTGTTTCTTATTCATTTTCTTCATTATTTTAACCAAACCGCGGTCGGCTGCCTTTTTAACACTTAAATTTAAAGTCTTTTCAATGTTTTTAAGCAAGCTAATGAAAAAAAAACCGACGATATGCTTTACTAGCGCAAAATTCAGCATTTGCTTTAAACAAGTATGCACAAAAAATTCCGCATTTTTTATTTGTGAAAATTTAGTGGTTTGTTTCAATGATTCTTTGTAGAAAGAGTGATAAAAACAACCATTATTACGAAATGCACAAGCGCTTCTTAAAAATAGTGGTTTTACATAGCGAAAGTATTAGTTTTATATATTTAACATAAAACCATTTTATTAATAAAAACAAACCAGACTTACTTAAATTTGTGCTAAAATTTTCTGAAAGGGCGGCTATATCAAACGGCGGTCTGCGTAGGGAACACCAGCTGCCGCCCGGACCGCAGATTATCCGTTAATTAGGAAAAAATGGCTGCTTAATTGACATAACGACTATTTTTAAATTGTTTCTTTTTCTTTAAAGATAAATAAAACGAAACAGACATATTTTGGGGAATCTGGACCAAAAAGAACAAAATTGTGGGGGTTAGGCGACAAACAAACCGATTTAACCCAAAAACACGGTTCACGTACAAGAAAAAAAAACAATTTTGTTTTTAGAAGGGTTTTCCAATTTAAATTAATGTTTTTTTAATTTAAATTAATGAAATTTTCAGTTTTTCCCAGAAGGTATCGGACCGATGGAGCGTTTTAAATTTAAAACGAAGTTTTTCATACTTTTTCTGAAGCACTCAAGCGGCCAAATAAACCAAATTTTAAAATAAAAACATTTTAAAGTTATAAATAACTTTTTAAAAGCGGAAATGTATAAATAAAAGTAATGCTTGTGTCATGGGAGGCAGTGGGAATAACCACAGCCACAACAAACTGGCTGTCTGCAGCCTGCGTAAGTATTTTCAATCACACGCGCAGCCGGCATTTTACGATCGGCTGGTGCCAGCCAGGGCGCCGCCGTGTCCAGCCGTTTCGTGTATAATAAACAAAAGGTCATTTTCAATGAATTTTAATAAAGTTTTTTCGTTAAATTAAAAAAATAAGTACTTGTAAATAAAGTAAAACAATGTTTCATCGTAATTTAGGTCTAATCTAAATGGTGTATTTTAACAAATGGCTCGTTGGTTTTAATATTTATTTATGGGTTTACAAAAAAGTATAATTTATTATTTGAGGAATGTTTTTTTGACAACGCCGACAATGTTTAACATTTTTGTGTAGAGAATTACCTAGATTTTCCAAGGGTAGCGTGGCAAAACAGACTCCAGACAAAAATTTCTTTCAAATTTATAGCTGTCGGGAATATTGGCTAGCTTTATTTTACAAAACAGTTGTTCAATAAAATTCAAAACTTAGTATCACTCAATTCTTTATTACCAGCTCGATTAATACACAGTATTTGTAGATCAAATGGAGAATCAATCACTCGGAACAAAGTACGGAATCTGATCATTTTCATCAGAAATGGCGGGAAAGAATCGACAGAACACACTTCAGTCTTGAACAATTAAGAGGATTGGTAGCCCGGTCATAGCAGATCAAAATACAAAGTAGATCAAAAATCAAAGTAGGTCAATATCTCAAAACAACGATCAATAATTCGGAAGAAATGCGTAAATCCTGAATTAACCATTTAGGAATTGTCGAACAGATACAATTAGAACACAATTGCAACAATGAACTGGTTGAAGAATGGGTAGGTCAAAAAAGGTAGGTCAAAACAAAAGGTAGGTCAAACCACGAGGTAGGGCAAAACAAAGTAGGTCAAAAACCATTACCGATATCGAATCACACAACAGGCAAAACAATGAAAATATTTCCAAAAACTTCTGATTTCAAAACCTATTGGGCAATGGGGCGTTCCTATCATGCTGATTGACTAAGGCAATCATTCCAGTTCCGAAATCGTCCAAATGCTTATTCATCTCTTGGATTTTCTCTTCGATCTTAACGCCCAACTCGAGGTAGTGCTTCCTTTCCCAATACAAGGCATGTGGAGCGAAGGCGCATTCATGGGCCTTTCTCAAGTCCTGAAAATGTTGGATTTAGGTTTTTATGCATAAGTTATCGGGTTTTTTTTTAACAATCAGTTGAATTTTGGATTCCAAAAATTGAAAAAAAAGTTTTTCACGAATTATGTGCAGGAATTGCGTTTCTATTGTACCTAATATTCAAAAACAACTATGGCAAAAAAAGTTTTGTCGGCGGGGGATCGAACTGGGGCAACTTCGGATTACCAGTCCGACCACTTAGCCACCCGGCCATGAAAAACATACAAATTTTATAGGGTAGTTCGAATCCTCCTTCACCTAGTATGTTTCGCAAAATTAGAACTATGTTTCGCAACAAACGAAACTTAAAAATAATGAGATTGAAAAGAGTTACATTTATAATAGATTATCAAAAAAAAAAGTGGGGCCGGCCCGTTCCTCAGATTTTCTCGGCCCGGCCCGGGCCGGCCCGCTGTTTAGCCACTCTTGTTGACAGCCGCTGGGCATGTAACCTAGTCAATTGGTTAGCACCGAAAGCTGGTAACCAGACGGTTCCTGGTTCGGTTCCACTCCCGTGCAAATGCGTTTTGCCTATGACAAGAAAGAAGCCTGATGAAATACGGTTCGGCAGGTGGAAAATCGAAAAAAATGTTATATTCATCTTCAAATCAGTTTTGTTTAATTTAGTTTTATTTAATTTGTATTTTCCCTTTAAGTTGTTCCGCAACCGCGCCCTAATCACAACTGGCACCGTGTATATTCTCCCGAATGTAGAGTTTTTGCCTTGAAAAGCTCATTTTCAATAGTTTTACTGCATTTAATCTGTTAAATAAGTGAATAAACATGTTTTTCTGCGCCGAAAAACACAAATAGACAAAAAAAAGGGCTTTTGTACCTACGGGGGGGGGGGGGGGGGGCATTGAGGGTTAAAAAAAGAGTATTTTACCGTCAATTCATAAGTATTAGTCACACTAATGACCTTTCACTAATTGGTGAATGATCCCTTCCATTGTATCCCCGATTTTTATAAAAACCGTCGTTAGCAACCGAACATACACAGGTGGCTCCTCGTGACAGTCGCCGAAACCTGGATTTTCAGCCTCGGTGTGCATTATTCCATTTTGCATATAGTGTGTTTCCAAAAAACGGCATAAATTTTGGCCAAAAACTTCAAAGGATGGTACATAAGGTCCCACCGCGATCGCTTATTTGTCTGCGCACTCCTCTTTTACTGTGCTATTTCGCTTATTATATTTCTATTCACATCAATGTTTCAAATTGTCAGTATAGTCTGTTTCCAAGGGATGGTGTTCGACTTTCGGACAATCGTGAAAAATGGCACGTATTCAACCAAAAACGATTTGAAACATTGAATTGAAAAAAAGATGTAATAAACTAAACAGCATTATAAAAACGGAGTGCGCAGACAATTAACTAAGTTCGTTGCGGGACCAAAGGTACCTAGTCCTTTAAAAATTGGGAAAATCCTTGCCCATTTGTTAGAAATGAAGTATAGTAAAAAAGGAGCAAAACGTCAAGGCCGCTCAAAATTCGTCGACCTTTATTCCGAAATAGACTATACTCCGTTCAACCTTGACTAAGTTTAATGTTAGAACACTGTATTTCTTACGTTAGTTAGGGTTTGATGTATTTGAAAGGGATATCTTCATTTGAATCAATTTAGTTAGAGAACAAAATTGTTGTGTTCACCTCTAACCCCAAAAACTGGTACTAAAAATCAATTATTGATTTTTGGGTCGGGGACTATAACTTTAGGGGTTCTGTTATAACCCTCATCTTTGGAAAATCTCACTCTTGAGGAAAGGAATGGAACTGATTGCAAATTTTTCGCTGATAAGAAATGTAGTAAAAATCGCTTTTACAGTGTAAAAAAAAGCTACAAGCCGAATTATTATTGGCAGCAGACGAAAAACTCATACGAAACAAAAAATCCAAAATCGACAATACAAACTCATATTTGTTTAATAAAACATTTTGTTTTTGTAGGAAAACATTTGACATTCAGTGCAGCCGTGATTTGCACTTTCGTAAAGTCTGATTCAGACCGAAATGGGACTTCTTTCAAAAATGGTTTTCTGATTGATTTGATGTTTCATCCTACAAGATCTTTCTTATTCCGAACAGAAAAACTATTGAAAGTTGGTTTTCTTAATGCTTATACGTTGGAGATAGCGGCGAAATAATAAATGATAATTCTTTCGTGAAAATTTCACTCACCATAGTGTGAAGTTTTATTTTTTCGAAGATAGCATTTTTCACGATGTGTTCGATCTGAAATAGAAATGTTAACTTGATTGTTTATAAAATTCAATATTTCAGAAGACTGAAAAAGAGGAAAACTTACATCTACGGGGCATTCCAAAGCCGGAGGTAGGGGAGTTAGCTCAATCATTGCAGGGGAGGCGGCCATCGACGGCAGGAAAGAGACACTCGACGATGGCGTCTGAAAAATGAACTTTTCAATTGAAAACTTAATCAAAAAAATGTTTTGAAAATAAACTTACCGCAGGTAGGGGAGTGGAGTATCCCTCGGATTGAGGCCGAGGGAAATGGCCAGGAACTCCAGGAACTCGGGCAGTTAGGACGAACTGATAGATCACAGGGGAGCGGACTTTCTGATCTTTATCAAACATCCAGCAGATCTGAAAATCAGTGAATGAAAGAATGAATGAACGAATAAATGAATGAGTGAGTGAGTGAGTAAGTGAGTGCGTGAGTGAGTGAATGAGTGAGTGAGTGAATGAGTGAGTGAGTGAGTGAGTGCGTGAGTGAGTGAATGAGTGAGTGAGTGAGTGAGTGAGTGAGTGAGTGAGTGAGTGAGTGAGTGAGTGAGTGAGTGAGTGAGTGAGTGAGTGAGTGAGTGAGTGAGTGAGTGAGTGAGTGAGTGAGTGAGGGAGTGAGTGAGTGAGGGAGTGAGTGAGTGAGGGAGTGAGTGAGTGAGTGAGTGAGTGAGTGAGTGAGTGAGTGAGTGAGTGAGTGAGTGAGTGAGTGAGTGAGTGAGTGAGTGAGTGAGTGAGTGAGTGAGTGAGTGAGTGAGTGAGTGAGTGAGTGAGTGAGGGAGTGAGTGAGTGAGGGAGTGAGTGAGTGAGGGAGTGAGTGAGTGAGTGAGTGAGTGAGTGAGTGAGTGAGTGAGTGAGTGAGTGAGTGAGTGAGTGAGTGAGTGAGTGAGTGAGTGAGTGAGTGAGTGAGTGAGTTCACTTACCTGTCGCTTGATTTGAGGCTGTGAAGGCTCTCCCTTGATAGTCGCAGTAGCGCACCTCATAGGAATTTCTAGTTTCTTAGCTCTCCCAACCCTGACTCCCTCCAGAACATCTGAAAATGATGAACTGTAAGTTGAATATAATGTTTTACAAACCGCTCGTTTCAGCGCCAGGCCAGGCGTGGGTTTGCACATGTCCCCAAAACTCATCCGAAGCCAAGTCGAATGGGAGGGCTTCCAAGTTAACCAAGAACAGGTATCTGCCGGGATCCTTACTGGGTAACTCCTTCGGGAGTTGATTGTTAATAAGATCAGGGCTGAAAACGAAATTTTAATTTTATTTGCCGAATCATGTCGGAGATAATTTCTTAATAAGTTTTCTTCTTGAATTCTATAGGAAAACAGAAGATTTATTTTATAATGACTATGCTGTTCAAAATGAAATTCGATTTTTGGGTCGGATTAGTTTAATACAGCTCTTATATAACTACCCTTGAATATTAGAAAAGCCTAGATTTTTGTAAAATATTTTTTTGCATTTTCGTTGAAATAAAATGAAAAAAGTGAATTTTCCATTTTACAAACAGTTATATCTTTACCAGGAGGGTACGCGCGCCAACGGCGCGCACCCTCCTGGGTCGCGGCCTTCGGCCGCTTAGTTAGGAGGTCTGCGGCCGCAAACATTCATGGCCTACAGCCACTGATTACTCGGCCTTCGGCCGTGAAACCTGCGTGAAGCACGTGAAGCTCGGCCTACGGCCGACCTCACCCTCCCCTCGGGGGGAACTGAACGCGTGAACTTCCGCTGATCCACTACACACACAGACAAACACGGTAGCATTATATTATATCTTTACCAGAAGCCAAAGCCCCGCTGCGCGGGGCTTCGCCTTCTGGGTTCGGCGGCCTTCGGCCGCTCAATCTGTGATCCCTTATGTCGGCGACAGCCTGCGGCCGCTTAAGTACGCAGCCTTCGGCTGCTCATGTAGGCGGCCTTCGGCCGCTTCTATATGAAGCCTGCGGCCGTTTTGTTCTATTCGTTTCAATGAAATGTTCCCTATGGTCGTGTTGGGGGAAATGAAGGGATGCACCTATCCGCATATTACGTTACGCTAACCAACAAAGGGAAACCCTCTAATGTTATAAAGGATAGGGACCTTTTTTCTACAATTAAAGCCAACGTCAGAATACAACAATACAATTTTATCTGTTAATTTTCTTTTTGCCAGCAAAAATCATTTGCACGAGAGTGGAACCGAACCCGAAACCGCTGGGTTACCAACTACCGGCGCTAACCAGTTAGCTATGATGTCGATGTAAGTTCAGCGCTGCGTGTTCCTAATATCTAGCCGCTTCCACCTTGGAAAGCAGCCAGATGGTGTGAAAAAACGTAAGCTGGAACCCGTTGGAAAAATTATTTTTGCGATTTGATTTGAAAATACGGCTTTTTAAGAAAAAGGAGTCGAAATTGATAAGTAGATAGTTGATCAATTAAATTAAATTTATAAATTAAAGAAAACTTTAAATAGGGCCCCGATGGTCCCTATAATAGGTGCAATCTTAATTCATAAACTCAACAAACTTAGTCAAATTTCTAAATAATCAATTTCTCACGAAAATCACATCTTATGTTATTTTTATTGAATTTCTTCGCCAATTTGTTTAATTTATACCTCTCTTCAACGTATTTGATAATTTCTTCGTGGGTGAAATATTCCTGTACAGTCTCATAAAGACACTCAATTCCGTTTTTACGTAAAACATCAATAACGTCTGAAAAAGTTGTGTAAAAAAGTGTTCGAAAAATGTTTTTACCACTTCCTTGGTCGTGGGAGGCCTTCCTTTTGCGATCGTTGGGTAGAGCCATGTCGAAGTGAAGTTTGAACAACTGAAAGTTAAATTCAAAAATAGCAAAAAAGCCATTTAGAAAAAAATACAGTAAGCTACAGTATTCAATAAATAATTTAATAGATGTATTTTAAAAATTAGATTGAGACTTTAAAAAAGTTTAATTCAAACGAAAGAAAACACGAAACGTGTTATGAAATCAATCTAAAAAATTAGCACGTATGATTTTGTTTTATGTGATTAAATCCATACACAATATTAATAATTCAAAATATAAATAATATTTCAATTTAACAAATCTTAGTTGAGTTTTTCAATAAAATGTTTAACGATTTATCACATACAATTTTTATTTTCAGATTTTGTTCAAAAAGAAAAAAAGCGAATAAAAACCCTTTTTTCTCAAACACTGGTTGGTTGACCTCAAATGGTTCGTAAATCAATAAGTGACGTCACCGAACGGACCTCATAGCGGATTTTTTTCGCCTACATGGTTTAATAAAGGCAATTGCTTAAAAAAATTTGGTGGCTTTACAAGATAGTTTTGTGCGGGTCTTTTTTAATATCCACGATACATTCTTGAAAAAGAAGTTTAATAATGTGAAAAACTGAAAAAAAGAAACATAACGAAAAATGAGTTTACGCGTTTTGAAATGATATTTTAAATTTACAAAAAAAACAAAAGTTGTTTGAAAAAATAGGAAAATTTGGTGCACATGCAAAAAGAAATCACACCTAAGTGAAATTGATCACATTTTAAAAATCTTAGCCAAAAGCGGTCGAAATCATTTTCAATCTCACGCTGTTTTATGTATTTTAAAAAGCTAATTTAAAGTAACACAACTGATTTTTTTCCGCAAAACAATTTAACTTTATAAAAACTATTAAAAACGGGCATTGCTAAAAAAAAGGTATTTTAATTTATTTAAAAAAAAAGTTGTGCAAAGCAAAAATAGGGGCGTCTGCGCATGGCGGGAAAACCAGTGGTGGTTCAAATTGTAAATAATATTAATATTAAATATTTTAAATTGCGTCATTATCTAAAGCTGGTTGTGCTCAAAAAATTACAAATGGAAAAATGTTTTAGTTCACCGTTACAAAGTGTGAGGAAATTCATCCGCAAGACTGTTTTTTTTAATTAATCCCTTGAAGATATTTTTAAGCGAGATCTTTTTTTTATTCTTTTTTAGTTATATACCGCAAGAAAACAATACAATTCAAAGAAAATCAAAAAATACTATATTTTGTTTTTAAATAAGTAAATACGGTTGACTATGCAACTAATGACGTTAAAAACCACTTGCTAACAAGCCAAAAGCGGTCGCATCCATTTTCAGACCCAAGCCCTTTTGCGTATTTAAAGTTCAAAATTACCCAGTTGTTTTTTCAAAAGCATAGATAAAAAAATGTTTTTATTATCATTGTTTACAGTTGTATGGATTTAGGTTTCATCAACTAGTAACCATCAACTAATGAAATATTTATGTTAAATGCCCGAACAGGACTTTTTCAGTTTGAAAAAAGTAACCCAAAAAACATTTCGCTGTTTCGGAAGATTTACATGATATCGAAAAAAATTTATCGTCGATAGTCTGCGGAACAGTATTATTTAATTCTAAAAAATCAAAAAAGTTCATGCAAACTGAAAAAAAACACTCTTAAAGTGAATAAATTGTATAAGTTTCATCAAAATTTCTTTATTTCGAAAACTAAGAACGATATTTCTTGCCCATGTTTAATGATGTTTTTATTACATTTTAATTATCAGAACAAAATGTTGCGATAAATTTTTAACCGAAGAATGAAATTTTTCTTTAGGCTACTTTTTACAAAATTTTTTACAGAAATTAATAACAAATAAACAAAATTAGTTTAAAATATAGAATAAAACCGAAGTCGGGGCGTCGGCGGCTTGGCGGGAAAACCAGCGGTGGTGTGAAAAAAGCGCGATGCGTTCACGTGGGTCGGCAAAGATCGATATATCGGCGGGGCAACCATGGCGTCCCAACACAGGCCGTCGCTGCGGACACGCCGTGATAAACAGATGCAGGCGAATACAAGGTAAGACTATGAAAAAATAGGTTTTTTCATGGGTTTGTAGGATAATTGTGTTACTTTAATCACATATGAACAGCTGAATAAAAAATAACAATTTTAAAAGTAACATTTAATTTTATACAGTTTTAAAGGAATCACTTCGAAATAATTCCGGTTAAACAGCTGAATAAAAACCTAATTTTATTAGTAACTTATATTTAGCTGTCGCCAAAATGAAATCATATGGCTAGACTACGTATAGTTGCCGCCAAACGGGCATCATTCCAATTTGTCCCTTCATTCTTTGTTGATATTACGATTTTATGCTAATCTATTATCAACAGAAAATACTTGAACGAAATTGGCATGATGCCCGTTTGGCGTCAACTATACTTCAGTGTCAATAGAGGATCACTAGAACATTCTAATAACTAATAAGTTCTAATAACAAGAATCGGTGGACTATTGTGAACAGATTTGCTCAAATGCAACTGAAAGCCGTTTGAAACAATGATTTGTAATTTGTATTCAAAAAGAAAATTACAACTGTCAATCTGAACAATTTTAACTGTTTTATATTTTTGTGTGGGGGTCTGGATGCGTAAGCCCCCCGAAATTGAACATCGGAGGTGACGTTAGCCTCCGTTAAGATTTTGCTTCTGTTTTCAAACCAACGCCAAATTACGTAGGCTTTTTTAAAACCGTGTTGGAATTTCCATATCTGAGAACAAATTTTAAAATCAACTGCCAACAGAAATTGCAGGGAAATTGTTTTTCGAATCTAAGAAAAAAAAAATGTTTGAAACAATATTATAAAGTTGGCGAAGAAAATAAAAATATAATGTAAGACGTCTTTAAAAGGGAGAAAAGAGTTAATATCGTACAGAATCAAATAAACAACAAAACTAGAGTATTTGTTACAGCAGAAACGCTAGCCTGAACGATAATGAAAAAACTCTTTGGGACAACGTAATCCGACAGATGTGAAAAATTGAACTAATTCTATTTTTTATTGTTAAAATAAAGATGTATGGATAATAAAATCTGACTCCTGTGTGTCAAAGAACTTCAACAAAACACTTGAAAAAAGACCACCATGGCGCCCAGCACAGGCCGTCGCTGCGGACACGCCGTGATAAACAGATGCAGGCAAATACAAGGTAAGACTTTGAAAAAATAGGTTTATTTTCACGGGTTTGTAGCCTAATTGTGTTGTTTTAATCACATATGAACAGCTGAATAAAAAATAATTATTTTAAAAGTAACTTTTAAAGGTATAAAAATTTAAAGGGATCACTTTGATATAATTCCGGTTAAACAGCTGAATAAAAACCTAATTTAAACGGTAACTTTTATAAAGCTGTCGCCAAAATGAAATCATATGGCTAGACTACAAACTTCAGTGTCAACAGAGGGTCACTAGAACTTTCAAATTTTACTGGCATGATGCCAATTTGGCGACAGCTATTAGCATAGCTAGACGAAAATTAGAAGTACGTTTAAGAAAAATGAAGAAAAGAATTAACAATGACCAAGACCATTGTGAACAGGTTCACTCAAATGCAACTAATAGCCGTTTGAAACAATGATTTTTAATTTGTGTTAAAACGGAAAATTACAACTTTCAATTTGAAAAAAAATTTAACTTTATTATATTTTCGTTTATATTCACTTCAATGTTTCAAACCAGAAGCCAAAGCCCCGCTGCGCGGGTCTTCGCCTTCTGGGTTTGGCGGCCTTCGGCCGCCTCAATCTGTGATCGTGGCCTGCTGCTGCTTAGGTACGCAGCCTGCGGCCGCTTTGCTTTACCCATTTCAATGAAATGTTCCCCATGGTCGTGTTGGGGGAAATGAAGGGGTGTACCTCTCCGCATAAAATGTTGCGCTGCTAACGGACAGAATGACAACCCTCTGATGTTATAAAGGATCGTTGGTGGGTTGGTGGCGAGTGGAAATCAAAGTATGTGAAATATCGGCGTCCTTTCATTGGAAACAGACTATATAAGGTTGGCAAAAAAAAAACCTAATGTAAAACGTCTTTGAGGGGGTGTTTTGTTCACATTGTACAGAATCAAATAAACAACAACACTCGATACACTACAGCAGAATTCACTATAAAGCATGTATACTCCATTTCCAACGAATGGGCAAGGATTTTCACAAATTTTAAAGGACTGGGTACCTTTGGTCCCGCAACGATATTTGGTAACTGTCTGCGCACTCCTCTTAAACAGTGCTCTTTCGTTTATTACATCTCTTTTAACTTCAATGTTTTAAACCTTTTTTGGTTAAATACGTTTAATTTTTCAAGATTGCCCGAAAGTCGAAGACCTTCCCTTGGAAACAGACTATACAAATTAAATCTATACTAAACAATCCCTTTTGGGCAATGTATTCCGACAATTGTGAAAAACTGAACTGATGTAATTCGATTTTTTTTTATGTTAAAATAGAGATTGTGGCTAATAAAATCTGAATCTTGTTTTTCAAAAATTTTGAACAAAATAGTTGAAAACTGGCGCCCCGCAGTGTGTGAGCACGCCGTGATAAACTGATCCAGGAATACAAGGTAAGACTATGAAAAAAAGAATTAAAAGTGATTACATTCTTATAATTATAATTAAACACAGCCTCTACAAAGTGCCGGGCGTTGTGGTCTAAAAGCGAATGTATCGTTTTCAGTGTGAACTTTAGTTAAAAAAATGGCAAAAAAAGGAGTTACTCTTATAGTCTTCGTCAATTTTACTTTTTGGGCGATTCGCAAATGAAACCCTGACGCAGTATTGCATTTTCGCGTCTGGTATCATTTTCACGGAGCAAAGAGCGAAATCGGGCGAAGTAGCATTGGCGACGACTATACTGATTTCTTGTTTATTTAGAATTGGGTATGAAACGCATGAAAAACTTGGCTGACTATTTTATTATTTTTTTTTTTGAAATCGAGGGCTTTCTTTCAACATTCTTTGAAAGTTAGCCATTTCGCTGTTTCGGTACATTGTGAACATATTGAAAAACGTGGAAATTATCAATCACATAAACCCTCTAAAGGTTCGCTAAATCAGGAAGTGTGCAAAATACAAAAGTTTCAAAATGTGTTAACATTTAAAAAAACGATTTTTTTAAATGAAGTTTCAGTTCGCTGTTACGAATTCCGCTGATATGTATTCACTATGTTGTACTAATTAATTCTCCGGCGTTTCTGTGTGGGATAAAATTTGTAGAAACATTTCTTACGATTAGTTATAATAGACAACTGAGTAAGAAGATTATGAAAATATAATAAAGTTTGGTATGAAAAAAACGCATTACCGCCTTAGTTTTAAACAAAAACAAAGAAATTGCGTCTTAAAATTGTACCAATAGCTGAATATTTGTTGAGTGAGCAAAAAGTGTGACCCATGTGCCGCTATGCACATGCCGTGATAAATGGACGAAAGCGGAATACAAGGTAAAACTCTGGTATTCGTATTTTTTTCTGAAATTTACGTTTCAATTACAATAAAATTTCTAACTTGTAACAAAACAAAAAGATTGTATTGTGCTCGAACCAATTTGATAAAAACAACGAAAATTTGACTGGGAAGCCTCTACGAAGCACCGTGATGTTGGGACAACCAAAAAAAAAACGATATATCGCTTTTCTTGGGAACTTCAGTTACAAACAAAATTTGAAAAAAAAATTAATAAAAAAATGACAAAGATCTGAGACGCCTATTGATTATTTGGGATTGTATATTTTGATGTACAACTCATGGAAAAATAACCTGACTTTTCATTTTTTTTTTGAAATTCGAGGACTTTTTTTTAAACATTGTTTGAAAGTAAATCATTTCGGTGTTTTTGTGAATTTTGAACAATTTGGAAATTGTCGGTATTAGCAATCACCCATTGCATCTCACCGAACGTGAAAATCAGCATTCAAAAGTGTAAAAACAACAAATAAAACTGTTGATGATAAAAAGAAAGATTTCAAAGCTTGGGTATATTATATCATCAAATATTGTTTTTTATACATGCAGATAAAATAAAAAAATGTTTAGATTAAAACACGCATGAAAAACCTAATGTTACACGAAAAAAAAACATAAAATTGTGACAAATAATGTATATTTGCTGAGTGAGCAAGAATTGTGACCCACAAGACATCAAAGGGCAGCCGCTGCGTATATGCCATGATAAATAGACGCAGGCGGGACACTAAGAAAGTCTCGGATAGTGAGTTTTTCTCTAAACTATAACGTTTGAATTACAATAAAATTATTATGTTTGTAAGAAAAAAATACAAAGATTCTGTTCTATTTGAACCGAATTGGAGAGCTGTAAAAAAAAAACATTTGCACTAGACTCTACGAAACACCGTGACGCTCAGTTTTAAAAGCGAATATATCGCTTTTTCAGTGTGAACTTCAGTTAAAATCAATATTTGGCAATCAAAAAGGGAAAAAAGGAGTACCTTTTACTTATTTTTTGTTTATGTAGAATTGGATATGAAACGCATGAAAAACTGGGCTGACTATTATATTTTTTGAAATCGAGGGCTTTCTTTCAACATGTTTTGAAAACTAGCCATTTCGCTTTCGCTTTGACCATATTGAAAAACGTCGCTTTTATCAATCACATAAACCTTAACAAGACTTGTATCAGCATTCACAAGTGCACAATTTGCAACAGTTTCAAAATGTGTGAGAATTTTAAAAACGACTTTTTTAAAAGTTTTAGTTCGCTGTTACAAATTGAGCCGGTATTTTCCTATATATCGTCCTTATTAATTGGCGTTCTATTCCGTGAGGAATAATAATTGTATCAACAATTCTTTCAATTAGTCATAATGGACAACTGAGTAAGAAGCTTATGTAAATATAATAAAGTTTGGATTGAAAGAAAAGCATTACCGCATTACGATTCCAAAGAAAATGTGTTTAGGATAGTTTGAATCCTCTTTAACACACTATATTTTGCACAAGAAGAATTACGTTTCACAACAAACATATCTTTAAAATACTCACTTTGAAACGCGTTACATTATAAAAAGATTTTTTTAAAAACTGGGCCCGGCCCAGTTTTCGCCACCACTATGTTAGATTCTCCCCCGTTCGTCGTCATCGACTCGCAGGTGCCTCCTTTGTCCCAAGTAGGTGCGCATCTGGCGGTGAAACGGAAAAACGAATGAAGATGGATGAGATAAGAAGGGGCCAACGAGACAAATGTGACTGTTTTTAGTATTCTGAAAGAAATTTTAAAAATCTATAGCCGTCGCCAAACGAGCATCGGATGTTAAAAGCCGTTGGTTCTCTGGGTCTGCGCTACTCGCACACTATTTCCGAGTGAGTATCCCACGGCTGCTTCATTAAGGCCGTTTTTGGCAGCATACTCGTTTGGCGACAGCTATATACGTTTCGAGTCTTCGAATCTTGATGTGATCATAATGAAGGCTTGCGAGAATAAATCATTCATGTTTGAAACAAATAACTAATTTAGAATTGATGGTTGAAAAAATACACATTTTCACTTTGAAACGGCGTTAAAAAATGGGAAACAATCGAGTTTTTCTGAAAAACCAACTTTGTAATATAATTTGCGAGAGGGCAAGGCCCTCGCAAATTATATTACAGCCCTACAGCTAGGCGGCCTACGGCAGCTCATGTTGTGGCTTTCGGACTCAGTGGTTTGTTCGAACAAAAATTTAGAATTTCCATTAAAATTGAAGCAATAGAAATGATTCCCGATTTTCAACCCAAAGCTCTCGTTAGTAATGCCACTGATTCTCGTTTTTTTGAAAAGCAAGCGACTAGAATCAGTACTAGGCCAGATGCTCCGCGCAACATCGTCATCGACTCGCAGGTGTCTCCTTTGTCCCAAGTAAGTGCGCATCTGCCCGTTAAACGAAAAACGAATAAATCAGAAAGAGAAAAGCAAGGGCGAGATAGAGAAACTGGTGAGCGGAGAACCTCGAATACAGCCCTAAAGACGCAATACGAGGGGTCGAAAACACAACCAGCACTTTGAGGAGATATCGGAGCCATTTGAAGACTTCATCTTGGTAACTTCGGAAGGGTCAGTTATCCGGATATGACTGAAAGAACAAAACATCCATGCTTTTAACTAATTGAACCCGTGAACTCATTGGTGTTATCAAAATGAAGACTTGCGAGAAGAAATCATATCTGTTCGAGGCAAATATAGTCTGTTTCCAAGGGACGGTGTTTGAGTTGCGAGCAAACTTGAAGATTGACCAGTATTTAACCAAAAAGGATTTGAAACATTGAAGTGAACAGATAGATAATAAGCGAAAGAGCACTGTAAAAGAGGAGTGCGCAGACAGTTTAGTAAAATCGTTGCAGGACCAAAGGTACCTAGTCCTTTAAAATTTGTGAAAATCCTTGCCCATTCGTTGCAAACGGAGTATAGCTCATTTAGAAGTTACGATTCAAAAAATGCGTTTTTTTCACTTTGAAATGGTTGCGTTAACTGCATAACGATCGAGTTTTGGTGAATTACCAACTTTCTAATGTAATTTACAAGAAGCCTAATAGCAAATCATTTAAGTGGCATTCGTCCGCTGACAACGTTATCTGCAGGGAAATTTGAAGAAAAAGGCACAAGCAAAAAAATTCTTGACAAAGTTTTTGCTTACTATCGCAAGAAAATTTATATTTCAGACAATATGAAGCCTCCAGTGTGAAAACCTTTTTGTAATTATAATGAACACATATTGAAACAGCAATATGACAGATGTATGTTATTTTTATAAAAAAGTCCTCGTCCACCGAAAACTTCGAATCATGAGTGAAAACAATAATTTTCGATGTCAAAAATCACCAATGAAGCCGTCAAAAAAAACAATTTTTTTTCAAAACATAAGAGAGTATAAAAGAGAAAGATATTTTTGAAGAGCGTATGCGGGAAAAAGCTTACTTCAAGTTACTGAAAAATCACATATATGTTTTCCCAAACTTGAAGTTTTTGAAGCCGATATAAATGATTTTAACACAATTTTAAATTGGATTTATTTTACAAATCAATTGTATTTATAATGTTTTACAACTAAAGTGTTTTTAGTCATGGTAATTGTGTTGTTATTAAAGTTAGAGCCTGAAATACCACATCCAAACCGTTTGAAACAATAATGTGTTTTATATTTTAATACAAAAAGCAAATTTGCACATTCTTGTTTGTAAAGCGTGATATGTGATGCAAAAACTGTAACGGAAAAAACACATTTGAAAAAAAAACTATTTTTTTCAATCACTTGATATTCGTAAAAATCAAAAATAAAAAGTTAAAAATCAAAAATAAAAGTTAGCATTACATGTGGAAAACGGCAAAAAATGAATGTTCCATTTGAAATTCACATAACATGGAAAAAATTGAAACAAAAGGCAAATTTTGAAGTTCTGGAAAGTTATGGAAAGATTGGAAAATGAAAAAAAGCCGTGAAAAATCGGACAGATGCACTATGATGTTAAACCCCCTTTTTTCTAAATTAAAATGAGCCAAATGTCCTTCGAAAATTCCACGACGGCCATATTTTCAACGGTATTATTTTCTACATTTTTTAACCCATAAAAATAATCTAACGCACTGAAACAAGGAAGTTATTAAAAATATAAATTGTGTTAAAAAACCCCCCACGAGTTTTTGTTTTTGCAGAAAATGTGCTACGATCTTGAAAATAATGTAAATACTGTGGGGGCTTTCTTTTATAGTAAACAAAAATGTGAAAAGTATACATGGTTTAATGTAAATAGAAAAAAGTAGATCAGATGAAACAGATACAATAAAAATCAAGAAAATACTCTACGTAAATACTCCAATTGCTTTACTTTCAAGTAGAAAAACATGTGAAAACTCTAAGTGTAAAGGAAATAGAAAAAGTAGATCAGACTCAAGACGTATATACTCAAGACGTAAACTGCAGATTTCAGCTATCTTTGAAGAACGCATGGCAAGGTTTGTAGGCGTGGAACATGGAGACTTATGAAGCTCCCTTACCGTCGTTTTTTGAGTCTGAAAGTCAAAAAAAAGGGATAGGTTGTAAAATTACAAAGTGAATCTGGGTTACAAAACAGGAAAAAGTTCTTTCTAAGAGCAAATTTTCGTAAATTTCGTGAGGAACCCGGGATGAATGAAAACATCAAAGGAAATTTTACAATGAAAGTTGATAGATCATTGGAATGCTTTATGAAAAAAAAACGATTTTTGATGTTTTCTCGAACAATTGAGGTTTGATTTAATGTGCTGGTCGGTTTGTGAAAAAAGTGGATTTTCGAAAAGCGCGGACAGAACTCGTGCAAAGGCAAAAATCGATATATCGATCGCTCTGACCATTGTCAGGGGCCAGCACAGGGCCGCAACAACACAGAGGGTCACCGTAAAAATACTTTTTAACAAACAATTTTAAAAGTGTTTTTCTCGTGCTCATTTAACTTCATTTTGTTCAAAAATAAAATTAGAAACAGAAAGGGTTTTTGGGGAATTTGCTTCATTAGCGCTTTAAAAAAATGTGACCATTGGCAATTAACGAACAAAATTGTAAAATGTTTGAATTCTAAGATAACATTTTGGCTTGTCGGCGGGAAAAAGCGAGGATTCAAAAAGCGCGGTTACATGTTGTCTATAGGCAAAAATCGATAGAATCATGGCGGGTCCGTGGTCAGCGGCCAGCACAGGGCCGCAGCCACTACGCACTGCTAAAAATATGCAGTACTGAAAATGGGATTAATATTTATATTTTTTCACACACACACATGCACACAATCACATACGCACACACGCACACAATCACATACGCACACACGCACACAATCACATACGCACACACGCACACAATCACATACGCACACACGCACACAATCACATACGCACACACGCACACAATCACATACGCACACACGCACGCACTCACGCACTCACACACTCACACACTCACACACTCACACACTCACACACTCACACACTCAAACACTCACACACTCACACACTCACACACTCACACACTCAAACACTCACACACTCACACACTCACACACTCACACACTCACACACTCACACACTCACATACTCACACACTCACACACTCACACACTCACACACTCAAACACTCACACACTCACACACTCACACACTCACACACTCACACACTCACACACTCACACACTCACACACTCACACACTCACACACTCACACACTCACACACTCACATACTCACACACTCACACACTCACACACTCACACACTCACACACTCACACACTCAAACACTCACACACTCACACACTCACACACTCACACACTCACACACTCACACACTCACACACTCACACACTCACACACTCACACACTCACACACTCACACACTCACACACTCACACACTCACACACTCACACACTCACACACTCACACACAACGCAAAACACACACACAAAAAAAACATACACTCGACCAGCACTATAAAAGGACCACAGAGTTCGCGAAGAAGGTTGGTTTTCGGGGACATGTATAAATAGGCAACGCGCCAGTAATTGCTAGAAGGCGGCGCTAAAGGGGCGTGGCCAAATGGGAGTGCAAAAAGGCGTTGCCAAATTTTCGTGATCAATATGTGAATGGGCTGAGTCGAAAAAGCGTTCTGCAAAAGGAGTAGGCAATAAGGCTTACTCTAGTCAAAAGTGTTCCAATAGGGGCGTGCTCAAAATTGGGTGACCAATATGCGGAGGGGCGTGGCCAAATGTGCTGAGTCAGAAGTTGTTCCAATAGAGGTGGGGGCCTAAAGAGGGATCAATGGACAAAGGGGCGGAGTCAAAAAATCGTTCTGCAAAAGGCGTGGTCAAAAAAGCCGGATTAAAAGGGCGTGGCCAATAGGCGGAGTCAAAAGGTGACTTCAACAGGGGGTGTGGTCAAAATTCGGTGTTAACTAGTAAAAGGGCGTGGGCGTGGTCAAATATGCGAAGTCGAAAGGTGTTCCAATAAGGGACGTCGTCAAAAACGTGGGCCCTTTATGCGGAGGGGCGGAGTCAAATATGCGTTCTAGAAAGAGCGTGGTCAATTGAACGGAGTCAATTGGGCGGAGCCAAAATGGTGGAGTCAAAGAAGCGTGGGTAAAATTTCATGGGCAAATTCGGGGTTACCAAGTTGTAGGCATCAATGGACTGCAGCCAAAGGTGCAAGACTAAAATTTCATCCTTTTTTATACATACAACAATGTGTTTAGACTGTCGCCACGACCATTCCCACCTTGTTGGAGCAGTTCAGAAGATGCCTGCATTTGAAGCGGAGTTGACGCAGGGTCGGAACAGGTACAAGGAAGTCGGCTGTAATGAAAGGACCAGGGTGAGGTTGGATTACGGCCACGAGTACATTCAGTAAGTCAGCGATAGTTTGGTGAAACTCGAAGACTTTAGTGCAAACTACATGATTTCGCCAACCAGCACCAGAACCATCATTGCTACACAGACGCTGCTGCGGAAAACCGCACATGAGTTCTGGTACATGGTTTTCCAGGAACGGATTTCGGATATCGTGCAGTTGGAGAAGGTTAAAGGCAATGTGAGTTGCTTGAGAGGGAGGATAGAGACAGAGACAGAGATAGAGACAGAGATAGAGATAGAGATAGAGACAGAGATAGAGATAGAGATAGAGATAGAGATAGAGATAGAGATAGAGATAGAGATAGAGATAGAGATAGAGATAGAGATAGAGATAGAGATAGAGATAGAGATAGAGATAGAGATAGAGATAGAGATAGAGATAGAGACAGAGATAGAGATAGAGATAGAGATAGAGATAGAGATAGAGATAGAGATAGAGATAGAGATAGAGATAGAGATAGAGATAGCGATAGAGATAGAGATAGAGATAGAGATAGCGATAGAGATAGAGATAGAGATAGAGATAGAGATAGAGACAGAGATAGAGATAGAGATAGAGATAGAGATAGAGATAGAGATAGAGATAGAGATAGAGATAGCGATAGAGATAGAGATAGAGATAGAGATAGAGATAGAGATAGAGATAGAGATAGAGATAGAGACAGAGATAGAGATAGAGATAGAGACTGAGATAGAGATAGAGATAGAGATAGAGATAGCGATAGAGATAGAGATAGAGATAGAGATAGAGATAGAGATAGAGATAGAGATAGAGATAGAGACAGAGATAGAGATAGAGATAGAGACTGAGATAGAGATAGAGATAGAGATAGAGATAGAGATAGAGATAGAGATAGAGATAGAGATAGAGATAGAGATAGCGATAGAGATAGAGATAGAGATAGAGATAGCGATAGAGATAGAGATAGAGATAGAGATAGAGATAGAGATAGAGATAGAGATAGAGATAGAGATAGAGATAGAGATAGAGATAGAGATAGAGATAGAGATAGAGATAGAGATAGAGATAGAGATAGAGATAGAGATAGAGATAGAGATAGAGATAGAGATAGAGATAGAGATAGAGATAGAGATAGAGATAGAGATAGAGATAGAGATAGAGATAGAGATAGAGATAGAGATAGAGATAGAGATAGAGATAGAGATAGAGATAGAGATAGAGATAGAGATAGCGATAGAGATAGAGATAGAGATAGAGATAGAGATAGAGATAGAGATAGAGATAGAGATAGAGATAGAGATAGAGATAGAGATAGAGATAGAGATAGAGATAGAGATAGAGATAGAGATAGAGATAGAGATAGCGATAGAGATAGAGATAGCGATAGAGATAGAGATAGAGATAGAGATAGAGATAGAGATAGAGATAGAGATAGAGATAGAGATAGAGATAGAGATAGAGATAGAGATAGAGATAGAGATAGAGATAGAGATAGAGATAGAGATAGAGATAGAGATAGAGATAGAGATAGAGATAGAGATAGAGATAGAGATAGAGATAGAGATAGAGATAGAGATAGAGATAGAGACAGAGATAGAGATAGAGATAGAGACAGAGATAGAGATAGAGATAGAGATAGAGATAGAGATAGAGATAGAGATAGAGATAGAGATAGAGATAGAGATAGAGATAGAGATAGAGATAGAGATAGAGATAGAGATAGAGATAGAGATAGAGATAGAGATAGAGATAGAGATAGAGATAGAGATAGAGATAGAGATAGAGATAGAGATAGAGATAGAGATAGAGATAGAGATAGAGATAGAGATAGAGATAGAGATAGAGATAGAGACAGAGATAGAGATAGAGATAGAGACAGAGATAGAGATAGAGATAGAGATAGAGATAGAGATAGAGATAGAGATAGAGATAGAGATAGAGACAGAGATAGAGATAGAGATAGAGACAGAGATGGAGAAAGAGATAGAGATAGAGATAGAGATAGAGATAGAGATAGAGATAGAGATAGAGATAGAGATAGAGATAGAGATAGAGATAGAGATAGAGATAGAGATAGAGATAGAGATAGAGATAGAGATAGAGATAGAGATAGAGATAGAGATAGAGATAGAGATAGAGATAGAGATAGAGATAGAGATAGAGATAGAGATAGAGATAGAGATAGAGATAGAGATAGAGATAGAGATAGAGATAGAGATAGAGATAGAGATAGAGATAGAGATAGAGATAGAGATAGAGATAGCGATAGAGATAGAGATAGAGATAGAGATAGAGATAGAGATAGAGATAGAGATAGACATAGAGATAGAGATAGAGATAGAGATAGAGATAGAGACAGAGATAGAGATAGAGATAGAGATAGAGACAGAGATAGAGATAGAGATAGAGATAGAGATAGAGATAGAGATAGAGATAGAGATAGAGATAGAGATAGAGATAGAGACAGAGATAGAGATAGAGATAGAGACAGAGATGGAGATAGAGATAGAGATAGAGATAGAGATAGAGATAGAGATAGAGATAGAGATAGAGATAGAGATAGAGATAGAGATAGAGATAGAGATAGAGATAGAGATAGAGATAGAGATAGAGATAGAGATAGAGATAGAGATAGAGATAGAGATAGAGATAGAGATAGAGATAGAGATAGAGATAGAGATAGAGATAGAGATAGAGATAGAGATAGAGATAGAGATAGAGATAGAGATAGAGATAGAGATAGAGATAGAGATAGAGATAGAGATAGAGATAGAGATAGAGATAGAGATAGAGATAGAGATAGAGATAGAGACAGAGATAGAGATAGAGACAGAGATAGAGATAGAGATAGAGATAGAGATAGAGATAGAGATAGAGATAGAGATAGAGATAGAGATAGAGATAGAGATAGAGATAGCGATAGAGATAGAGATAGAGATAGAGATAGAGATAGAGATAGAGATAGAGATAGAGATAGAGATAGAGATAGAGATAGAGATAGAGATAGAGATAGAGATAGAGATAGCGATAGAGATAAGAGATAGAGTTAGAGATAGAGATAGAGATAGAGATAGAGATAGAGATAGAGATAGAGATAGAGATAGAGATAGAGATAGAGATAGAGATAGAGATAGAGATAGAGATAGAGATAGAGATAGAGATAGAGATAGAGATAGAGATAGAGACAGAGATAGAGATAGAGACAGAGATAGAGATAGAGATAGAGACAGAGATAGAGATAGAGATAGAGATAGAGATAGAGATAGAGATAGAGATAGAGATAGAGATAGAGATAGAGATAGAGATAGAGATAGAGATAGAGATAGAGATAGAGATAGAGATAGAGATAGAGATAGAGATAGAGATAGAGATAGAGATAGAGATAGAGATAGAGATAGAGATAGAGATAGAGATAGAGATAGAGATAGAGATAGAGATAGAGATAGAGATAGCGATAGAGATAGAGATAGAGATAGAGATAGAGATAGAGATAGAGATAGAGATAGAGACAGAGATAGAGATAGAGATAGAGACAGAGATAGAGATAGAGATAGAGATAGAGATAGAGATAGAGATAGAGATAGAGATAGAGATAGAGATAGAGATAGAGATAGAGATAGCGATAGAGATAGAGATAGAGATAGAGATAGGGATAGAGATAGAGATAGAGATAGAGATAGAGATAGAGATAGAGATAGAGATAGAGATAGAGATAGAGATAGAGATAGAGATAGAGATAGAGATAGAGATAGAGATAGAGATAGAGATAGAGATAGAGATAGAGATAGAGATAGAAATAGAGATAGCGATAGAGATAGAGATAGAGATAGAGATAGAGATAGAGATAGAGATAGACATAGAGATAGAGATAGAGATAGAGATAGAGATAGAGACAGAGATAGAGATAGAGATAGAGATAGAGACAGAGATAGAGATAGAGATAGAGATAGAGATAGAGATAGAGATAGAGATAGAGATAGAGATAGAGATAGAGATAGAGACAGAGATAGAGATAGAGATAGAGACAGAGATGGAGATAGAGATAGAGATAGAGATAGAGATAGAGATAGAGATAGAGATAGAGATAGAGATAGAGATAGAGATAGAGATAGAGATAGAGATAGAGATAGAGATAGAGATAGAGATAGAGATAGAGATAGAGATAGAGATAGAGATAGAGATAGAGATAGAGATAGAGATAGCGATAGAGATAAGAGATAGAGATAGAGATAGAGATAGAGATAGAGATAGAGATAGAGATAGAGATAGAGATAGAGATAGAGATAGAGATAGAGATAGAGATAGAGATAGAGATAGAGATAGAGATAGAGATAGAGATAGAGATAGAGATAGAGATAGAGATAGAGATAGAGATAGAGATAGAGATAGAGATAGAGATAGAGATAGAGATAGAGATAGAGATAGAGATAGAGATAGAGATAGAGATAGAGATAGAGATAGAGATAGAGATAGAGATAGAGATAGCGATAGAGATAGAGATAGAGATAGAGATAGCGATAGAGATAGAGATAGAGATAGAGATAGAGATAGAGATAGAGATAGAGATAGAGATAGAGATAGAGATAGAGATAGAGATAGAGATAGAGATAGAGATAGAGATAGAGATAGAGATAGAGATAGAGATAGAGATAGAGATAGAGATAGCGATAGAGATAGAGATAGAGATAGAGATAGAGATAGAGATAGAGATAGACATAGAGATAGAGATAGAGATAGAGATAGAGATAGAGACAGAGATAGAGATAGAGATAGAGATAGAGACAGAGATAGAGATAGAGATAGAGATAGAGATAGAGATAGAGATAGAGATAGAGATAGAGATAGAGATAGAGATAGAGATAGAGACAGAGATAGAGATAGAGATAGAGACAGAGATGGAGATAGAGATAGAGATAGAGATAGAGATAGAGATAGAGATAGAGATAGAGATAGAGATAGAGATAGAGATAGAGATAGAGATAGAGATAGAGATAGAGATAGAGATAGAGATAGAGATAGAGATAGAGATAGAGATAGAGATAGAGATAGAGATAGAGATAGAGATAGAGATAGAGATAGAGATAGCGATAGAGATAAGAGATAGAGATAGAGATAGAGATAGAGATAGAGATAGAGATAGAGATAGAGATAGAGATAGAGATAGAGATAGAGATAGAGATAGAGATAGAGATAGAGATAGAGATAGAGATAGAGATAGAGATAGAGATAGAGACAGAGATAGAGATAGAGACAGAGATAGAGATAGAGATAGAGATAGAGATAGAGATAGAGATAGAGATAGAGATAGAGATAGAGATAGAGATAGCGATAGAGATAGAGATAGAGATAGAGATAGAGATAGACATAGAGATAGAGATAGAGATAGAGATAGAGATAGAGATAGAGACAGAGATAGAGATAGAGATAGAGATAGAGACAGAGATAGAGATAGAGATAGAGATAGAGATAGAGATAGAGATAGAGATAGAGATAGAGATAGAGATAGAGATAGAGATAGAGATAGAGATAGAGATAGAGATAGAGATAGAGATAGAGATAGAGATAGAGATAGAGATAGAGATAGAGATAGAGATAGCGATAGAGATAAGAGATAGAGTTAGAGATAGAGATAGAGATAGAGATAGAGATAGAGATAGAGATAGAGATAGAGATAGAGATAGAGATAGAGATAGAGATAGAGATAGAGATAGAGATAGAGATAGAGATAGAGATAGAGATAGAGATAGAGATAGAGATAGAGATAGAGATAGAGATAGAGATAGAGATAGAGATAGAGATAGAGATAGAGATAGAGATAGAGATAGAGATAGAGATAGAGATAGAGATAGAGATAGAGATAGAGATAGAGATAGAGATAGAGATAGAGATAGAGATAGAGATAGAGATAGAGATAGAGATAGAGATAGCGATAGAGATAAGAGATAGAGATAGAGATAGAGATAGAGATAGAGATAGAGATAGAGATAGAGATAGAGATAGAGATAGAGATAGAGATAGAGATAGAGATAGAGATAGAGATAGAGATAGAGATAGAGATAGAGATAGAGATAGAGATAGAGATAGAGATAGAGATAGAGATAGCGATAGAGATAAGAGATAGAGATAGAGATAGAGATAGAGATAGAGATAGAGATAGAGATAGAGATAGAGATAGAGATAGAGATAGAGATAGAGATAGAGATAGAGATAGAGATAGAGATAGCGATAGAGATAGAGATAGAGATAGAGATAGAGATAGAGACAGAGATAGAGACAGAGATAGAGATAGAGATAGAGACAGAGATAGAGATAGAGATAGCGATAGAGATAGAGATAGAGATAGAGATAGAGATAGAGATAGAGATAGAGATAGAGATAGAGATAGAGATAGAGATAGAGATAGAGATAGAGATAGAGATAGAGATAGAGATAGAGATAGAGATAGAGATAGAGATAGAGATAGAGATAGAGACAGAGATAGAGATAGAGATAGAGACAGAGATGGAGATGGAGATAGAGATGGAGATAGAGATAGAGATAGAGATAGAGATAGAGATAGAGATAGAGATAGAGATAGAGATAGAGATAGAGATAGAGATAGAAATAGAGATAGAGATAGAGATAGAGATAGAGATAGAGATAGAGATAGAGATAGAGATAGAGATAGAGATAGAGATAGAGATAGAGATAGAGATAGAGATAGAGATAGAGATAGAGATAGAGATAGAGATAGAGATAGAGATAGAGATAGAGATAGAGATAGAGATAGAGATAGAGATAGAGATAGAGATAGAGATAGAGATAGAGATAGAGATAGAGATAGAGATAGAGATAGAGATAGAGATAGAGATAGAGATAGAGATAGAGATAGAGATAGAGATAGAGATAGAGATAGAGATAGAGATAGAGATAGAGATAGAGATAGAGATAGAGATAGAGATAGAGATAGAGATAGAGATAGAGATAGAGACAGAGATAGAGATAGAGATAGAGATAGAGATAGAGATAGAGATAGCGATAGAGATAAGAGATAGAGATAGAGATAGAGATAGAGATAGAGATAGAGATAGAGATAGAGATAGAGATAGAGATAGAGATAGAGATAGAGATAGAGATAGAGATAGAGATAGAGATAGAGATAGAGATAGAGATAGAGATAGAGATAGAGATAGAGATAGAGATAGAGATAGAGATAGAGATAGAGATAGAGATAGAGATAGAGATAGCGATAGAGATAGAGATAGCGATAGAGATAGAGATAGAGATAGAGATAGAGATAGAGATAGAGATAGAGATAGAGACAGAGATAGAGATAGAGATAGAGACAGAGATAGAGATAGAGATAGAGACAGAGATAGAGATAGAGATAGAGATAGAGATAGAGATAGAGATAGAGATAGAGACAGAGATAGAGATAGAGATAGAGATAGAGATAGAGATAGAGATAGCGATAGAGATAAGAGATAGAGATAGAGATAGAGATAGAGATAGAGATAGAGATAGAGATAGAGATAGAGATAGAGATAGAGATAGAGATAGAGATAGAGATAGAGATAGAGATAGAGATAGAGATAGAGATAGAGATAGAGATAGAGATAGAGATAGAGATAGAGATAGAGATAGAGATAGAGATAGAGATAGAGATAGAGATAGAGATAGCGATAGAGATAGAGATAGCGATAGAGATAGAGATAGAGATAGAGATAGAGATAGAGATAGAGATAGAGATAGAGACAGAGATAGAGATAGAGATAGAGACAGAGATAGAGATAGAGATAGAGACAGAGATAGAGATAGAGATAGAGATAGAGATAGAGATAGAGATAGAGATAGAGACAGAGATAGAGATAGAGATAGAGATAGAGATAGAGATAGAGATAGAGATAGAGATAGAGATAGAGATAGAGATAGAGATAGAGATAGAGATAGAGATAGAGATAGAGATAGAGATAGAGATAGAGATAGAGATAGAGATAGAGATAGAGATAGAGACAGAGATAGAGATAGAGATAGAGATAGAGATAAGAGATAGAGATAGAGATAGAGATAGAGATAGAGATAGAGATAGAGATAGAGATAGAGATAGAGATAGAGATAGCGATAGAGATAGAGATAGCGATAGAGATAGAGATAGAGATAGAGATAGAGATAGAGATAGAGATAGAGATAGAGACAGAGATAGAGATAGAGATAGAGACAGAGATAGAGATAGAGATAGAGATAGAGATAGAGATAGAGATAGAGATAGAGACAGAGATAGAGATAGAGATAGAGATAGAGATAGAGATAGAGATAGCGATAGAGATAAGAGATAGAGATAGAGATAGAGATAGAGATAGAGATAGAGATAGAGATAGAGATAGAGATAGCGATAGAGATAGAGATAGCGATAGAGATAGAGATAGAGATAGAGATAGAGATAGAGATAGAGATAGAGATAGAGACAGAGATAGAGATAGAGATAGAGACAGAGATAGAGATAGAGATAGAGACAGAGATAGAGATAGAGATAGAGATAGAGATAGAGATAGAGATAGAGATAGAGACAGAGATAGAGATAGAGATAGAGATAGAGATAGAGATAGAGATAGCGATAGAGATAAGAGATAGAGATAGAGATAGAGATAGAGATAGAGATAGAGATAGAGATAGAGATAGAGATAGAGATAGAGATAGAGATAGAGATAGAGATAGAGATAGAGATAGAGATAGAGATAGAGATAGAGATAGAGATAGAGATAGAGATAGAGATAGAGATAGAGATAGAGATAGAGATAGAGATAGAGATAGAGATAGAGATAGCGATAGAGATAGAGATAGCGATAGAGATAGAGATAGAGATAGAGATAGAGATAGAGATAGAGATAGAGATAGAGACAGAGATAGAGATAGAGATAGAGACAGAGATAGAGATAGAGATAGAGACAGAGATAGAGATAGAGATAGAGATAGAGATAGAGATAGAGATAGAGATAGAGACAGAGATAGAGATAGAGATAGAGATAGAGATAGAGATAGAGATAGAGATAGAGATAGAGATAGAGATAGAGATAGAGATAGAGATAGAGATAGAGATAGAGATAGAGATAGAGATAGAGATAGAGATAGAGATAGAGATAGAGATAGAGATAGAGACAGAGATAGAGATAGAGATAGAGATAGAGATAAGAGATAGAGATAGAGATAGAGATAGAGATAGAGATAGAGATAGAGATAGAGATAGAGATAGCGATAGAGATAGAGATAGAGATAGCGATAGAGATAGAGATAGAGATAGAGATAGAGATAGAGATAGAGATAGAGATAGAGATAGAGATAGAGATAGAGATAAAGATAGAGATAGAGATAGAGATAGAGACAGAGATAGAGATAGAGATAGAGACAGAGATAGAGATAGAGATAGAGATAGAGATAGAGATAGAGATAGAGATAGAGATAGAGATAGCGATAGAGATAGAGATAGAGATAGAGATAGAGATAGAGATAGAGATAGAGATAGAGACAGAGATAGAGATAGAGATAGAGATAGAGATAGAGATAGAGATAGAGATAGAGACAGAGATAGAGATAGAGATAGAGATAGAAATAGAGATATTTTCCAGAAAGACAGTCTCTGTGATTACTTTCCAAAAAAGAAAGGTAACGTCAGCCGCTTCGCAAATGACACCATCGAAGTGAAATGTCTTGGTGTCTCTGAACATGACATTTTGCATGAAGAAGTACTTGAAGAAACCCTGCCCACCACTCGCCTATTGGTCACATTCAAGGAAAATAAGGAGGAGACCGTGCAGGCCACCTACACTCTTTGGGCCAATGCTTACGGTATGTCTCTGTCTCTCTGTCTCTCTGTCTCTCTGTCTCTCTGTCTCTCTGTCTCTCTGTCTCTCTGTCTCTCTGTCTCTCTGTCTCTCTGTCTCTCTGTCTCTCTGTCTCTCTGTCTCTCTGTCTCTCTGTCTCTCTGTCTCTCTGTTTCTCTGTCTCTCTGTCTCTCTGTCTCTCTGTCTCTCTGTCTCTCTGTCTCTCTGTCTCTAACCTTATCACATTTTTTTCTCAGTCAATGAAGTCTCCACCCACACGTTCCTTGAGAAGTGGCTCCGTAGTAAGAAGGCTCGTGTGGTTGTGCACTGTTCTGACGGTGTCGGACTTACCGGGATCCTCATGTATCACGCCCTTGTCCACGAGCAATTGGGAAAACTCGATTTGCCTGTGAAAACTGCTATTGAATACCTGGCCGACCTGAGGAAAATGCGCTATGGACTTCTGAAAACCGAGGAGGACTTCCTGTGCGCGCTGAAGAAGCTACTTGACAGTCCTATGTACTCTCCAACCGTGAAGAACTACGAGCTGTTCCTGAGCGACTATCAGGGAATCAAGGAGTTCAAACTGGCTGAGAGTGAGCAGAAGAAGGAGACTGATGAGAACGCGAAGTGAGCTAGACAAGCAGCAATAAAGCAAAAAAAAAACAACGTCTTTTTAACACAAATTAATTGTGATATATGGGTCTGGGCCTGTTTGGGCTTGGGAAAACATAATTGAAATTTTTTAAACCAAAAGTCGGAAATATACTCATATGGTAAACATATGCCGATTTCTTTGTGTTGACGTAGGTTTCCATGTAATATGTCAAAATATTTTCATCGGCGATAAATGACAGATGTGTGTTTCAAAGTATCATCTGTTATGGACATCTTGTCGTCGGATTTTAGGAGAATCGTAGAACGGTGAATGGGAAAGTGTTTGTTTCCGAAAAACGGAACATGATTTGGCCAATTCTTAAAGGGCTGCGATCATTGCATTCCACCGCGAACGCGAAATCGTTCAATTGTCGCGCACTCCTCTTTTACAGCGATCTTTCGCTTGTTTTATATATCTTCATGTTTCAAATCGTTGGTGGTTAAAAACGCATGGTAATCAAGGTCAATGGAAAGTCGGTGGCCTTTCATTGGAAACAGACTATAGCACAAATAGACCACAAATCATAAACCAAAACACACTATTTGAATACGACCTTTTTACATGCAAATGAGGTCGTGATCAGAATTGGTTTGTGGTCAATTTGTGCTATAAGTTTTTTTACACTTTCCTCCTACTTTCCCCATTCACCATCTTACGATACTCTGTATGTTATTGGAAAAATTTGCAGCTTGGAACCAAAACGACTCCCAAGACAGACACTGCTCCTTTGAAACACAAATCTGTACTTTATGTCGTTTCCATAAAAGGCGAGTATAGTTCTGACATCTTTTCTCACATCAACATTAGTATACATTTCTAAACTGAAATACAGTTTCAGTGAAAAATTGAACTCACTTAAAAACAAGGAAATGTCGAACAAATATTATAAACGCAAAAAATAATTGGCGTCAAAGTTTCCGACCTGTTTATAACATTTTTACCGAAACGACTCCCAAGATTGATTTTCTTCAATTTTATGTTTTTCGATGAATTTTCTACGTTGAGTTCAAACATAAAATTTAAAATGATTCAAAAAACATAGTCTTTCAACCAATTTTTTGATTCTAACCTTTTGCCCGATGCAATTTCCTGAAACTTTCATGGTATTTATAGTTTTTGCAAATTGAATTTGCTACAAAATGCAATTTTCAAATTGAAATTTGGTGAACGTTGAAATTTCTACCGTACCATTTCATGACCGATATGTGTTTCAAAGTAGCAGTTGCTGTCGTGGGCGTCGTTTCGGTTCCAAGTTCGTAAGATTGTGAATGGGGGAAGTGTGAGGAAAGTAAAACCTTATAGCACAAATTGACCACAAACCGAAGCTCAGAATTCTAATCACGACTTCATTTGAATGTAAGAAAAACTCATAATCAAGTTTATTTTTCTTACATGCAAATGAGTTCGTGGTAAAAACGATTTGTGGTCTATTTGTGTAAAATTCAATGTTAAGAATTAAAATTCAATATTCAAAACATTACCAACTTTTTCATTATCGATTATGGAGACGACAATTCAAGCCAGTTTCTTTGTCTTAAAGGGACCACCAGGGATCTTTTTTCTACACTTAAAACCAACGTCAGAATACAAAAGTACGATTTTGTCAGTTATTTTTCTTTTGGCCAGCAAAAACCATTCGCACGAGATTGGAACCGAACCTGTGACCGTTTGGTTACGAGTTACCGGCGCTAACCAGTTGACTATGAGGTTCAGCGCTGCGTATTCCTAATCCCCAGCGGCTTTCACTTTGGACAACCGGCAGATGGTATGAAAAAACGTAAGTTGGAGCCCGTTGGAAAAAAAATATTTTTGAGTTTTGATTCAAAATTACGGCTTTTTTTGGAAAAAGGAGTTAAAAATGATAAGTAGATAATTGATAAACTAAATTATATTTATTGATTAAAATTAACTTTAAAAAGGACCCTGATGGTCCCTTTAACGTCATTCCATATAATACAGCATTTTCATCCCCGATAAATAACAGCTGTGTGTTTCAAAGTAGCATTGCCTTTCATGAGCGTCGTGCCGTCCGATTTTAAGAGATTCGAAAGACGGTGAATAGGGAAAGTTTAAAAAAAAAACTGGTAGTACAAATACACCACAAATCAAAAACCAAAACACACTCTTCGCACAGTTGCTTTTTTTTATTCTACATAAAATTTGGCGTCGGATAAGCTTTTCACATAAAAAATTGAAGCTGACAATAATTCCTAAAAATCCACTTGAAATTGAGAGAAACCCGTCAAACACGGTAGAAAAAATACAAAATTATCAATTTTTGTTATCACGCTTTTCAATGTTTCAGACGCCGCCTATAAAATTTTCGACAAGTTCCGAATAAAGTAATTCACGCATTGCGGCGCGTTTGCTTTTGTGGGTATCATATTTGTTCGTATTGACTAATTTTTCAAATGTTTCACAAAAACTTTATTTCATTTAAGAAATGTATTCAAAATTTGAAGTACGACATCTCGTCAGTTTCAGGCGAAAAAGGCGTTTTAACGCTTTTTTGGCAAAGCTTTTTGGCAAAACGCGTTTTAACGCTTTTTTGATTTTTGTGGCAAAATCACTTTACAGACAAAGTTAAAAGTTGTTTTTTTGTGGTTTTTTCCTATCAAAAATAATAGTGAATACCACAACCTTTTAGTTAAAAGGTGGTGGTTTTTATAATAATTTTCGAATT
This sequence comes from Oscheius myriophilus, assembly GCA_964057215.1. Lineage (NCBI taxonomy): Eukaryota > Metazoa > Nematoda > Chromadorea > Rhabditida > Rhabditidae > Oscheius > Oscheius myriophilus. The sequence goes on from OZ059906.1 coordinate 1,531,908, forward strand.
TTTGAGATAATTTCCCGTCGATATTGTTTTCAACATTGAAAGTTTTTGTTAATATTTGTGTTTCGCCTTTCTCTTGAAGGTGTGAAGTAAGCGTTGCTTGTAGCACAAATAGACCACAAATCGTTTTTTAACATGACATCATTTGCATGTAAGAAAAATAATCTTGATTACGAGTTTTTCCTACATTCAAATGAGGTCGTGATTAGAATTCTGACTTTCGGTTTGTGGTCAATTTGTGCTACAACTTTTTACAGATTTCTCACATTTTCCTTATTCATCACTAAACTTTTGAATATATTTCTCAACTGAAATATAATTTTGTATAAAAAAATTGAACTCACTTTCAAAAACTAGGAAATAACGAACAAATATGATAAACAAAATAAATGTTCGTCTTGATTTAAATTGGCAAAGTAAACACATACTGTTCATATGAAATCAGCTATTATTTTATTGCTTTGGTAAAACACTTTTTAAAATGAAAATTAAAATGGCATAAAACAATTTTTAAAACATTCATTTAAGAGAGTATCAATCGACAGGTGAAAATAATTGGAATATGAATCAGAAATTACGTAAACTGTGGGTATCAATGTGAAAAAAGCTTAAATAAAAGCGTTAAACGCTAAAAAAAACATTAAAACGCTTTTTTCGCCAAACACTGACACGTCGGACTTCAACCTTTGCATACTTTTATTAAAAGAATTACAATTTTTGTGAAAAATTGAACTCATTTAAAAATGGAAATGACGAACAAATATGGCAACACACAAAAGAATTGGCGTCTTGATTTACATCATTTTCATTTTCATATTTTTCATTTTCATTGTCTTTTTTTCCCCTTTCCTTTTTCCATCCCTTTTCAGAGACGGCGTCTTTTATGTCCTGTTTTTCCTGTCCTGTTTTTTTTTTTAGGTTTCCGACATAGCACTAAGATTTAGATTCAAAAAATTTTGTTTTTCAACAAAATATGTGAGTTAATGAGTTTGAAAATTCACTTTACTACTGATTGGCATGCGAGAAACGTTCCTATGACAAAAACTGACTGAAACGGTTGGCAGACAAACAATTTCTCTTATGAAAAATTTTCGAAATCAAAGACTTTTGCACGATACAGTTTCATGGCAGAGTTAAAAAATATAGTTTTTGCATTTTTAAATTGCTACAAATTCAAATTTTCAAACTAAATTTTGGTAAATATTTCCCTCAACGTTTTAAGGTTTTTGGACCATAAAGAGGTTAGATTCTAAAAATTAGCCAAATCCAATACATTTTCGGAAAATATGTCAGTTTTAATCTCGCCTTTTATGGAGACGATGTCTTAAACAAAAGTCGTAATAACACTTCCATAAGCACATTTGGTAAAAAGGCGAATTCTTTGTGTTTACATGTACTATAGTCAAAAAATTTTGATCTGCCATAAATAACAGACAGATATGTGTTTCAAACTAACAGTTTCCGTCGTGGGCTTCGTCTTAGTTTCAAGGTGCAAAATTTTGCAAGCACAGACAACGTTTATGAGAATCATAAGATTGTGAATGGTTAAAGGTGTGAGAAAAGTGTTAAAAACTTGTAGCACAAACTGACCACAATCCGAAACTTAGAATTCTAATCACGACCTCATTTGAATGTAAGAAAAGTTTGTAATCAAGTTTATTTTTCTTACATGCAAATAAGGGCGTAATAAAAACGATTTGTGGTCTATTTGTGGTTAAGAGCAACGCTTTCTTCACACTTTCAAGAAAAAGGCTGAACAGTATCATTTAAAAAATTCAATGTTAAAAACAATATCAATGGGAAATTATCTCAAAATTTCGCCAGAAACAAATGAAATATGGTACCTTAACTTTTGAATACTTTTTTGTGAAAAATTGAACTCACTTTAAAAAATACGAAATGACGAACAACTATGATAAAACGAAAAAATTTTTTGCCGCGATTTAGTTTGTTTACAAATAGATTTACAAATACTGTTCTTAGGAAATCAGCTTTTATTTTGTTGATTTAGTAAAACACACAATTGTTATACAAGATAAAACTTTTACAAAGATTAAAATCACCAAATTTGATCAATACTGAATGTGAGATTCATAGATAAACTTTTGACCTCAGAGAGTAACAATCGAGAGTTGAAAAACGAAATAAAAAAAACAGACACATAATTGAGAAATGACGTAAACTGTGAGGATCAAAATGATAGTTATGTGGTTCCAATGAAGGAGGTTTGAAGATCTTCAGTTGCGTTTTTTTTTCGTCTTCTTATTCTGAAAATAATGTTGACACTGCTATCCTTTCAATATGTTTAAAAATTTAGGTTTGTTTCAAGAGAGTGAAATTTTCGATATCGACAAAAACAAACGGTTGATATATATGTTTATTTTGAAAAATTTTATGCTTTTACACTTGAAATTTTTCACGCCGTCTTCTTTTTCAATGTTTCAGTTAAGTATCGTCATAAAATCGTACCAGCTAAAACATTCGGAAGTCCATCAAAACTTTTTACTGCTAGATACGACAGAAAATTTCTAAGCATATTTTTGAAACCTATCATTGTTCTATGAACAAAAAACGTGGAAAAAAATGTAAAACCCAAAATTTATGCGATATCAATCATATATTCCAAAAAAAGTTCCAAACTAGAGGTTTAAATGCGGGTAAGAAAATCATTTTTACATGTAGATTGATAAAATGTTGGAAGAAGCGTAAATACACTTGAAAGAAAAATTCTTAAAAAAAAAACAACAAAATTATCTAAATGAAACATTTTGGAATAAAGATCAATGAAATTCGCGAGGGTTCCAAAAATGGAGAAAAGAAGATTTCAATTGTCTTTTCTGTTCATTTTCTGATTCTGAAAACAAATTAAAGTTTACGAGCTTAATTTCTCTTAAATGGTGAATTTTTCTGTTAAAAATCTAAAATATTCGACTATTTCTTATTCAATGTGGTTGGTGTCAGAAACTTCAAATTTTTAACATTTTACATTGAAGTTGCTTTGAAAATGGTTTTACAAAGAAAAATGTCATCCATACCGAGAAAAACGATTATTATGGAGATTTTCATAATTTGATGTCCCCATTACTAAAAATGTTTCACCGGAAAAATTTGTTGTCAATGAAATGTTTCAGTCAGTTTTTTATCCAAAAAGGGGTATTCGTTCCAATCGGTGTTGTGGGCTAAAATGGTTCATTCAATGTTTTGTTTTAGAAGGAATATCTGTCAACGGTTAAACATTTTCGCTGCTTTGTGCGTCTGAAAAGTTTTTCGTCAAATTCCTATATTAAAAATGCGTAAATTTTCACTCCCTGGGTTGAAAAGCGTTAGTTTTCACAGAAAAGGCAAACAAAACATTTTTTGGGATGATAACATTTTCTACTACTGCCTACGTGTTTCTCATTAATTTTTCATTCAAAACGCTTTTTTGAAAGTAGGTAAGAAAATTCTGAAAAGAATTTTAAAAAACACAACAACAAAATGATTTAGAAAAAAAACATAGAATTTGGGAACAAGAAAAATAATTTTCCGGTGGTTCAGAAAATGAAGCAAAGAATTCACTTATGTTGTCTGTTCTTTTTTATGCTGAAAGTAAACTATAGTTTTGCAAACTGAATTTCCCTTTATTATTATTATTTTCGGCTTTTAAAATAAACCCAAAAAGAAAAAGAAAATAGGTCATCAACAATTATAATAAACTTTATTACTGTACTTTCATTCTTTGATTTCGAAAATTTTTCATAAGAGAAATTGTTTGTCTGTCAACCGTTTCAGTCAGTTTTTGTCATAGGAACGTTTCTCGCATGCCAATCAGTAGTAGAGTGAATTTTCAAACTCATTAAAAGTTTTGTCTTCGCAGAAATTTTTGTTTTCACTTGATTGATTAATTCAAAGGTTAAAAATATTCCCTTATTTAATGTTAAATTATTTATTAAATGCAAAATTAACATTCGTATTTTTTAATGTGATGGTCAACTGTTTTCCTCCTTGGTTCTGAAAAGCGTTTCTAAAACAAAAGTGTTTTAAAAAATTAAACAACGAAAATTGAGTGTCAAAGTTTTTTTCTTTCAATCTTTTCTTCAAACTTGTCGTTTCTTTGTTGGGTTATGAATTTTACTTATATTTTTCTTTGCTCACCTCATTCGTCGGCTTTCGTGAACCAGATGCGATCCCCGGCCTATTCGGAGAATTTTTCGGCACTTGTCCCAGGAAAACAATGCCCTGAAATCAGAAAACTAAGAACGAATGGAAAAAATGAAATACCGATTCCAATTCACGCTCATTGTGATTTTGAGCGGCCACATTTTGTTGCTGTCGGAGCAAATAATGAATTGGGCTCTCCACCGGAATGACGTTCATGCGACCCTAAAATAAATTTTGAAATTCTCTCTCATTGCATCTCTCTCTGACGAAAACAATCGTTAACGCAGTTTTGCTTAATAAATTTTTATTGTTTAAAATCTAGAAATCATTGTTTGGACAAATTTATGGTTTTTTGTGATATTTTTAAATTCGGAGATTGGCTTGTCAGCGGGAAAAAAGCGGGGCTGCTCGCAAAAATCGGAAAAAAGGCAAAAATCGATATATCGATCGCGGTGACCGGGGTCAGCGGCCAGCAATGGGCCGAAGGAACACATCGAGAAAATGCACGGAACTGGGATGATTTCTTTAAAAAGTTTTCTTTTAATTTCAACTTACTCATTTATTCTGAACATAAAATTTTTGCGCTGTGTTGACCGTTATGTTTGCCTGTACAACAGAATTGAAGACAGTGAAAAATCGAACTATGATGTAGCAAAATATTTGAATAATTTATGCATTTTCATATATTTTACGGCAGTTATTTAGCGTGTAATTATTTCAAATAGTGTAAAAACCGAAAAACGATTAAAATACACTTTTTAGAGCTAAAATTAAAACCGGGCTTGAAATTTTGCAAAGAAAATTTTGGCCAAGTGCCAGCTTGCCGATTTGCGCACACTTTTCTGTAAACACCGCGACGTCGCCTCTGCGCATGGCCGTTGGAACAAAATTTTTCACTTATTCATCATTAAAATATTTTTTTATCGGATACGTGCATAAAAAATGGGTATGGAATCCTGAAATAATAAATTATGAATAATCAAATAGAATAAACTTGCAAAAGGCCCCTGACGGTCCCTTTAAACTTACCAATGAAAAGATGGGTCTTCTAACTGGAGGCTCCCTTGGCGATGGAGCAGGTTCAGCAGCAGCTCTCTGAAGTTATTTTTTATTCTAGAGTTTTTTTTGGAGTTTTCAAATTGAATTAGTACCATATTGCGTTTTTTTCTTGCATGAAACATATATTGCAAATTAACTTATGGATTACTTGTACGAAAACCAAATATAGCTAAAGAGAAATTGAAACGATTAAAAGATACAAAGCAATTTTTTATGACTACTGGTTTCGAATGAAAAGATGAACATGAAAGGTCGGGAAGAATGCAGACTCATTACATCTGAGAACTTTTTCAAACAAATCAAAAATGATTGAAACAGTCAAGTATTTTAAAACACATATTTTAACAAAAAAGTTATTTTTTTTTAATTTTATCGGCAAGTCCGCTATAATACATATTCCCTAAACAAAAATTCAAAAATTCGAAACATTTTACAGTATCAAATTCAGATTTTTAAATGAATTGGTTTTCAAAGCTTCTGAAGGAAATAGTCATCAATTAACAAAACGCGGTTTGAGGTAAATGTTCAAAAGGTAGGAGATAATAGTTTTTTTAATAAACAGTTTTTTAGCTCTGCAGACAAAATTGCTGATCAACTGGAAGCCAAAAGCAAAATAGGTTAACAAAAAGTTTTGTGTGCTGAAATTACAAATTATGTAACATGTTTCGAACGAAATTTTTTCTGCGATATATTTAAAGGTGTATTACAATTAGCATCAAATGCAAACAAAAAATGCCAATTTCGAAAAAAAAACAGATAAAAAGAGTATGATTTGAAGACCTATCATATAAAAGCCATCGCTTCAAAATAATAAAGTTATCTACAGTGAAATTTCAGATCAATCACATCTATTTGATCGATCTGGTTGACAACTTTTTCACAAAATGTTCCATTAAAAAAATTTCAGATAAAAGTGCTCTCTTAGGGTTTTTTTGTGTTTTATAGTGTGTTACCAAAAACGGCACGGGGTAGGTCCCGCCACGAAATCTTATTTGTCTGCGACCTCTTCGTTTAGAGTGATATTACCCTCATTTTATTTCTATTCACATCAATGTTTCAAATCGTCAGTGGTTGAAAGGATCAAAAAATCAAGGCCTCTCAAAAGCCGACCTTTATTTGGAAACAGACTATAGGGCCCTAGGTAACTAGATACACCAAATATGGGTTTAAATGAACCACTTCGAAATTTTCTGACCGAATGGATTCGGGTAACGCAGACATCGCGTCTTAACGAATGAGATTTCGAAACTTGCAATTTTCTTCAAACAGATAAAACAGTTCGAAATAATCGAATATTTTAAAAACCCTTAGGTTAACAAGAAGCTTTTTTTTTTAAAATTTTACCGGCAGGTCCGCGTTATGCAAAAAGAATTTCCACAGAAACACGTTCATCCGAACTCACTCAACTGTTTCAAACTAACATTTTAGTTTTGGTTTCTGTCCTTACTTCAGTTCCTGGTTGTTCCCCTCTATTTTGGCAACTCATTTTGTAATGATTAAAATTCACCAGTTCAACATCAGCTTCTTCTGGCTCATTGAAGTTGGCTGGCAAGGTGAATTCGATTTCAACCTGAAAAGATCAAGATTGTTTTTTTCTTGCCGAAACATTAGTTCCTTAGTTCTCTCGTAGGAACCGTCAGAGGCATTTTTCATAGCAACGAAAATTGTTTTAAGAAAACTTGGGCGGCACTTTTTAAAGAATCGCTTCCGGGAGCAGATTTGAAAAAAGCATTTCCGTAGGAATGGTGTGATTTGAAAACGATTCAGTTTCAAAAGCCCTCTGACGTTTCCTTCATGTTTTTTTTAAATTAGCCCTACCTCGTCTTCAATAATTGTCAAGGTGTGCACGACGTTGGCTGCAGACGGACCAGGTAGAGTATTCTTTTCTTCGCCGTTTACCTGAAAATGTACAAAAAAAATGTTTTAAACTGCGGAGAAAATTTACCTTCAAGAGGTCTTTTTCAGATTCACAATTTCCAATTTTTGAAAAAAGGGGGTTAGCGAACATTTTGAACTTTAAGCAAGTAAAATTGTTTTAGTGTTTCAAAAATTTATTATTGAATAATTTGGACTTGACCATTAGTATGCACACTGTTATGAGTTGAACATTTAGAAAAATGAAGTAAAAATACAAATTTGTAAAATGAATTATGTGTTTCAATTTTTTACTAATTGTGTGAACGGAAGGTTAAACCGATAAACCAAAATTTTGCTTTCGGGATTTCGAATGTTAAGCCATCAAATATAAAAATTTGTGGTCAATTTTAATCACGTTTTGGGTTATAACGTTTTTAAAAGTTAGGAAATCAAAGTTTTGTTTAATTACAATATTTGTCAGCGTACCATTTGCAATCGATTGCATACCTAACATCTTAGGTTTTCTCAATTTTGAAGGTTGTTACAGTACCCCGGGGGCTATTTACAGTATCCCGACCCAAAAATCGATAATTGGTTTTCACGGTCATTTTTCATGTTTAAGGGTCCTAGATAGCTCATACACAAAAAATGAGTCCGATCGAACCACTTTGAATTTTTACGACCAAGACTATAGTGTTTCCTAAAAACGGCACAAAGGATGGTACATTAGGTCCCGCCGCGATTACTTATTTGTCTGCGTACTCCTCTTTTACTGTGCTATTTCGCATATTTTATTTCTACTCACACCAATGTTTCAAATCGTCGGTGTTTAAAAAGTAGCAAAAACGACGACGGCTCAAAAGTAACCGACCTTTATTTGGAAACAGACTATAAATTGACCGGTGTCGATTTTTTCAGACATCGCGTCTTAAGCAACCTTCTGCATTCATAAATCCAGTCACAAAGTGTTAATGTGAAATTGAACCGCATAGTTAGTTCTCTTTGTAGTCCTCTTTGTCCTCTTTATTTTAATATATTATATATAATATGTATAGTCCTCTTTGTTTTAATAAAAATTATTTTTCATTTTAATTCTTTTTTACCCAAAAAACTTGTTATTAAAATTGACCACAAATTTTTATATTTGATGGCTTAACATTCGAAATCCCGAAAGCAAAATTTTGGTATATCGGTTTAACCTTCCGTTCACACAATTAGTAAAAAATTGAAACACATAATTCATTTTACAAATTTGTATTTTTACTTCATCTTTCTAAATGTTTAACTCATAACAGTGTGCATACTAATGGTCAAGTCCAAATTATTCAATAATAAATTTTTGAAACACTAAAACAATTTTACTTGCTTAAAGTTCAAAATGTTCGCTAACCCCCTTTTTTTCAAATTTTACAGTTTTTTACGAAATAAAAATGGCATGGAATGAAAATATTCTTCTAAATTAAGTTTTAGAAAGTCAAAAAAACAGATTTTGCCCCATATAATACGTGTGCATTTCGCCAAATGTACCTATATCTTTAAAATTAAACAAAATTTCCCATTTCTTTGGTTTGTTCAGTTGAGTTTCCGAAAAATTCCATTTCATTTGAGTTTCCGGAAGACAAAGTTTTCTTTTCAAAATTCTAAATTCCTATCGTCGCTTTTCTTATTTCAAAGTTTTTTCTTTTCGAACATTGTTCTTGTATATATTGCTTATTGTTTTAACCTTTTTCATACAGCGTTCACGTGTGATAGTAGGCAGGAATGTTTTCTAAGACATTTTTTTATTGTTTGGTTAGTAACTCATTTAACCAAAAAACGACCTACTTGAAACTGCCCCGTTATTCAAAATTGCAGAAAAGACTTTTCAGAAAATGTATTTCTTTAAAAAATATAAAAGTTTCAACGGTGAGTTTTGTTTCCCTGATGGTTGTGACATGGTGATCATCACTCTTAAAGAGGTGTGTTCCCTTAAAATTAAAAAACAGCCTCTTTCAAAAATCATCCCCTAATTATTTTCAAAAAACAAAAAAAAGAAAAGAAAAGCTTACTGCTTCAATTTCCACCGCTGGAGCGACGTCTGGCCTCGGCGAAAGTGCAATTCCACTCCGTGAATCCATCATTCTCTGAAAAATCTCGAAAGAAATATTTTAACCCTCAAATTCACCTTTGTAGAGAAAAGCGCATTCAAGTAGCTTTCGGTTAGTTTGACTTCAGGGGCTTTCTCATTTGAATCCTAAAAAAAATCTTAGTAATACTTATGTACATAAAGTTACAAACCTTCGAAACGCCAAGTAGTTCCTTTGCCTTTTCATGAAGAGCTTCCTGGAGAGCTTCCTGAAGATCTTCTTTTTCTTGATCATTCTGAAAGTGACCATTTTATTTTACTCAATAATGTCAGTCTTAGCAAAATTTTTGGCGGAAAATTTACCTCGATAAGTGGAGATTTCATGGCATGTTGAGATGACTTCGCATCTTTTGAAAGTCCCAAAATGCTGTCAATCGAGAAGGACTTAGAAGCCTGAATTTCCAAGTGTGTTCGTTTACTCTGTCTCTCTCTGTTTTTATCTCTCTCTTTCTCTCTCTCTCTCTCTATCTATCTCTCTATCTCTCTATTTCTCTATCTATCCTACACCGTTAAGGGCTTGGTATATTTCTCTTTTTTTTTCTTTTACTGACCTCATTTTGGCGCGATGCCTTATGTTCCTGACATTTGGCAAATCTTTCCGGCTTGGGTAAATCTTCAGGTTCCACATTTTTCTGTAAATTTAAAAGTCAATAATTTTTTAGTAAAACTTAACGGGATCAGATAAAGAAGCTTCAACTAAATCAAGCACAGAGCTGATTTCCTTAGTTTGGGAAGATGTTTTCGATGTCGACGGAATGGATCCAACCTGAAAAGTCACTTTGTTTTTTTTCCGAATGGAGGCCAGAAAAAAACGTATTGGAAAATTATCAGATTTACGGAATTGGGTCGTAAAGGTGTCTTTTCGACGTGTGTCATCTAAATCACAAAAAGTGGATTTTTCTGAAGATGAGGCGTCTCAAATCAGAGAAACTACAATTATTTCGAATATTTCATTCTGTTCTCCATAAAAGTTGAGCAGGACCAGTGAAAGAAAATTTCAAGAGCGTCCACTGATACAAAAAGAAATAAACCGAAACGTCATTAAATAATATTTGCATTAATCGACTGTTTCAGCTTTATCGTATTAGAACATTGTATTCTTTAAAGGGACCATCATTAAAGACTTTAAGACTTTAAAGGATTCTTTAAAGGGACTTTTCAAATCCCAGGCTAATCGCATGCTAATCGCAATCTCAGGCTAAGCGCAGGCTCTTTGTGAAAAGTCGTTGTTTGGAGTGGCGTTGGAAAAAATTATTTCAATTGAATTGGTAAAATTAGCATAGGGCTCACTCCGATTTCAAAAAGGCCCCTGACGGTCCCTTTAAGTTAGTACTTGAAAGGTATATGTCAAAACTCAAAGGGAATTTCTTTAAATAATTTGCAAGACCATTCGGTCAAGACAACAATTAAAAAACAGCTTATTTCCTTAGCCTTATTGAAATATTTTTGATGTTGCCGGAACGGCCGATTTCCAAAAATTGGATTTCCAATGAAAAGTTAGCGACTTCTCAGCTACCTTCATTTCCATCGGACGACTTGAAACATTGAAGTAGATAACAACAAAATGAGCAAAATAGCAATACGAAAGAAGAGTGCACAGACAATTACACACGATCGCGGTGGGACCTAATGTGGCATCCTTTAAGGTTTTAGATGAAAACAGGTGCTGTTTTTTGGAAACACACTATAATCAATCTTTTTTGTACAAAACTGGTGCTGGGACCACTATTTTTTAAAAAATATTACAACATCAAATTTTATAAAAAATATCATTTCTCAGTTAACCGAATGTTACTAAATTTTGTTAATAGAACTTTCTTTATGAATATTTAATCAAAACTCAAAATTGTATCCGAACCTCTATCTTTCCATAGTTCGAAAATATAGGGAATCGTCGGTCAAAAAGTTCACTTAAGTGTTTTTTGTAGTTTTGCGAAAGTGGGGTGGTAAATGAGAGACATATGGGTAAAAAACCAAAAGAAACATTTGAGACATTTTTCTAAAAATACAAAAAAATGGGACGCATACGTGTGGCAACTTGTCACGTGGCAACCCGGACGAATTGCAACCTTTGTCAGTGGTTTGCAATGGGTATGGATTTCACCTGGATGGATTGCGATGGGCCAAATTGAAACCCGACGTATCGCGAAAGTTCGTATTTTAACTGAGACCGCTTACCACCGGTTCAAATTGCGAGCTAGACGAATTGAAACTTGGACGATTTGAACTGGGTCGTTTCGCAACCTAATTAGAATATATTTGCCTTTTCATTTCGTTGTTTCGATAAAATAAATATTCTAATTAGGTTGCGAAACGTCCCAGTTGCAATCCGTCCCCATTACAAACAGTACTCCTCTCGAGGTGGCAACGTTCCGAAACGAGCTGAGCGCAATATGAGACCAGAGCGAAAAGACTCGGCCGCAAAAGGGAAAGTTACAAAACATCCAGGTTACAAGGCAGTTACATCACAATGTGGCCGGGAGCGCAATTAGTCCGGGTTGCCATGTGTCAGGTTGCCATATGTATGCGTCCCAAAAAAATACCAGAACATTTGGCGATTCTTCCGCAGGTGTGGCGTCGATGTCCCCAATCAGAGACTGCAGCACGTTATTGGTTAAGACCTTGAAGGAATCGTCAGGGACTTCTTTCTAGAAAGAAAACATTATATAGCAGTCGCCAACTTGGAAATCGGCTAAACCAGCCTCCATGCAGCATCCGTGCGATAGAAAGGCGAAAAAAGCATGCAAAAAGCCAAGACGCAGAAAAAAAGCTGCTTTTTATCGCCTATCGTAAGTACGCTTTTAGCCTCTAATGCCACTAACACTTCAAAAATTTTAGAAAAAGTATATAGTTATATAAAAACTCGGAAACAGTTTGTGCTGTAGGGAAGAAAAAAGACAGTGCAATTACTTAAACACCAATACGTGGTCAAAAATGTGAAAGGGGAACTTAGGTAATTGAACCGACAAACACACAAAAAAACAAAACCAACCGTAGTCGAACATGTGACAGTAACCACGTTGTTGACTTCTGGCTCATTCGTTATTTCATTACTAACTTTTAGCCCTGTTTGTCGAAAGTCAACCGAATATTTCTGCATTTTAGCGGCAGTTTTCCGTTTAATTTCTTCGACCATTTGTTGAACGTTGTACTTTTGTCTGTTGAATATTGGCTAAACAGCAGAAATTTTGACATTTTCTAACAAGTTAAACCTTTTTAGGTGATTCCTCCTTCAGGAGAGAAGGTTCCGGGTACTTCGGGGCGTCTTGCTTTATGATTTTTGTCTAAAAGATTGATTTTTTGCATGTTGCAAACTTTTTTTTGACTTCAGGCACAATGCCAAACTGTGACGATAAGGAAAGAAATCTCACCGCAATTTGTTGGAACGGTAGCGCTCTCAAGGAAGCGCAGTAGTCGTAGAGCGGTGCTTTCTCTCGACGAGGAGCTGGCATGTCGTTTCCCTGAAAAGGGTTTCGTTAGAAATTAACTGCGTGAATTCCTCCACACTCAAAAACTCACACACTCACACACTCACACACTCACACACTCACACACTCACACACTCACACACTCACACACTCACACACTCACACACTCACACACTCACACACTCACACACTCACACACTCACACACTCACACACTCACACACTCACACACTCACACACTCACACACTCACACACTCACACACTCACACACTCACACACTCACACACTCACACACTCACACACTCACACACTATCGGCTCACTTCCCAAACATCCTTTTCTTTCCTCACCATGGACATTTCGTGAGCGGCAACTGACAGAATCCTCCTCACTTTTGTTTCTGTTTCTTCTTCCGCCTAAATAGCTTTTGATTTGGAAAACAGAATAGGCCTACTTTGGATGGCCGCTTTCTCAGTTTTCGTTTTGGGGTGTCTAACGGCGCTGGAGAAGGAGACACATTTGCTCGCAGAACTGGGAAAGTCAGTTCGTTGGCCTGAAAGTAACGAACTTTGTGATGAAGAGTAAATGGAAAAGATAGAAAGTGAGATAGATAGATAGATAGATAGAGAGAGAGAGAGAGAGAGAGAGAGAGAGAGAACTAACGCAAAGATCTAAAAACCTCTACACCATTTGGAAAACATACATTTGACATGGCATTAGTGGGCAGAGATTCCGGAGACGGTTTGGCAACCATGTACTGGAACAAAATTCTTGAAGTTGGCACGCACTCTTCATTTCCGATAAAAGCTATCTGAAAAAAGCTAGTTTGAAAATTTAAAAATACCAGAAAATAGAAAGCTCAAATTAAAACAAATTTAGTACAGAGTTTTTTTTCTTATTTTACACTGTTCTGTATACTCCACGCCAATCAAACTTTAGTCGAAAAGAAGCCACGCCTCTTTTGGAGCCGAATGTTATGTTGGAGTAACTTGAATTTCAAAATCAAAAAACTCTCACTCGTTTCCAAGAGTCACTTTTTTTTTATAAATGTTGTACGTTTGTATGAATCTTCACAAAAAATTGTTGTTTCAATTGCTGCTCCTAACAAATTGCCCTGTTGGAAAATCAGCAGTAAGATTAATTGTTGAAACATGAATACGCATATTGAAGGTTTGAAAAAAAAAAAATAATTTTTCCAAGTTTGAGAATTTTTGGAGAATATATAAGGATTTTTAAGGAAACGAATAATTAATAGGTTATTTGCACAATTTAAAAAATATGGTGTGTTTTTGGGTGATTAAAGAATCATTTTAATTTCAGAATGACCTTGCGTTAAATCTCAAATCGTTTCGAAGAGTCACTTTATGTTCTATAAATGTTGTACGCGCGTCTTTATAAATCTTGTTGTTTTTATCCTTGCTCCGAACAAGGCTAGTTGAAAAATCAGCAGTAAGACAATATGTTGAAACATGAATACGCATATTGAAGTTTTGAAAAAATATATATAAAATTTTTAATGCTATTAATTTTTTTTGGAGTGTTTTCAGTTACTGAACAATTAATAGGCTATCGTTTTTACTAGTTTTGAAAAAATGATTTTCGTATGTTTTCAATGAAATTTAATTGAATTTTAGGATTTAATACAGACCTTTCGTAAAAAAAATATTACATGAAGTTTTACATTGTAAGTGTTTACATTCAATTACTATTTTTCCGTAAATTAGAAAAAATTAAAGTGTTGAAAGTTCGTGTTTGATTCGGTTTTAGCAATGAACTGTGAAAATTTGTGTAAAAGAGCGATTTTGCCAAAAACTAAAAACGTTCGCTAATGTTGCGAAATAGTTTATTTTTCGCATTTTTTTCGCGGCTACACAAGGTTTTCAGCAAGAGACGAGTTGCCATCCAACATTATTAGGCGATTTTTAAAACATGGATTTTTTTTGTTTTTTTTTTGTTTTGAAGAATAGAATTTTTTTTTTAAATTGTGACTGCTGATAAGTTCGTTTTTTTTTAAACTTATTAAAAAGCAAAAATGTCATACACATTTTGATTAAAAAAATGTAAACACTTACTTGTCGCTTCAAATTCAAATTTTTCTTGTGTACATATCGTTGCACCCAAAGAAATTCTCCATAGTGCTCGAAACGGTTCCAAATGGATTCCGAATGTCCTGAAATTCTGAATTTCATATTGAAATAATTAAAACTTGCCTCCATCTGCCCAAGGGCTCAAAAAATCTTCGTGGGCGGGGTGAGGTAGGAGTTCTTTTTGAACCAAGTAGATGAAGCTGCCAAATGCAGATGGAAGTTTTTTTGGAGGTGGTCCCACCAAATTTTGCGGGCTGCTAGAAAAGATTCGATTTCGATTACGATTTCAGCAACTTATAATGAAATTGCCAGTAGGAATTTCATTTGGAGTTTATAAAAAACATTAGAAAAACTTTTTTTTAATCATGGAACGAATAACAAAATGTTACATTCCTTCTGCAAAAATTAAAAATTATTCCTGAAAATTAAACAAAAATTATTCTACGGTTGGCAATAGATAGAAAACCTTAAACGTTTTCAAACACGCATAAACACGATTTGTTTCTCTATAAAGCAGCTGACAATGTTTCAAAACAAAACTCGCGCCGTGTTACACAATTTATAAAAATTAGTTTTGGAGGCTGAAAAATAGTACAAAAAAACTTTTTTTGGTAAGAACTGATAGAAAAATTTTGTTACATTTCTTAGGTTCCCGTTTACAGCGACTATTCGTAAAGTACACATAAAAATATTCCGGTTAAAATTGAATTTGAACCATTTACAAAATACAGTAAAATTTGTTGAATGCTGAATTGTTTAACGTTTTTGGAACATTTGAAACAGTTGTTAAACTGAGTTTGGTGCGCAAATCAACAGCTCATATCAATTTCGAAGTTCGATGATTTTTCAAGTTTGTTTTATAAATTTATGATGGAACCAACGAATTCTCCAAAAACGTTGATCACCAAAGTTTCGTGAAACATTAAAAGGGTAAAAACTATAAATTATACTCGTCGCCAATTTTACTTCTTGTTCTATTCCCAATTGTAACCATGACGCAGTATTGCGTAAGTATCGTAAACTACAGGATTTTCGTACGCAAATTCGCGTCAGGTGTCATTTGTACAGAGCTAAGAGCGAAAATGGGCAAAGTAGCATTGGCGACGACTATACATAAAATGTGCAACATGACAAAATCGCAATAACGCTGTAAAATATTACCTCAGACATTTTCATTTTTTTTTACATTTAACATTTTTCTCAATTTAACAATAGAAATTTGACAGTAAAACAATTTCGTGTTTTTTCACAAGTGAGTTGTCAAACCAAGTTTTTCGGGCCGTTGAATTGCGAGTTGCCATGATATTTCTCTTTCTCTTTTTTTTTTCAAAATTTCTTTAATATTTCTAGACTTCGGGCAATAAATAACAAATTTGCCATAAGTTTTAGGTATGTCAAAGAATTTGTGGAACATTAGAACAGTTTGTGTTTAAAAAAAATCAAAAACCTCACTGCAAATTGATCGACTTTTTTTTCATCTGAAATTTTAAAGCTCAAAATTGAACATTCAACCAATTTCAAAATAACTGCAATTTTATCAAAATTCTTAGTAACTTCTAAAATGTATCTTAAAATGTGTCGTTTACAAAAATTGCAAAAATTGCATAAGTGAAACATAAAATTGTAAGTAACGATTTTACAAATTAGTAGAATAGGAAATAAGGAAAAATCCGCCTGAAATTCGAAAAAATTGCTTGATAAAAATGGAGCATGCGACAAAATAACAAAATCAATGAAGATCTTTGTATTCAAAATGAATTTGAAACATTGAATTTTTATAAAAATTCAAATAACATAAACTGAGAAATAGTAGGAAAAGAATAAGCTTGTAAGGCCTTTTTTTCGTTCAAAAGAAGGCGAGTAAGATATAATTTTTTTTCTACTGAGTCTTTTCTGCTGAAGAAAAAAAATAATCAAAGCTGAGCTTCAAATTTAAAATTTAACTAAATATTTTTTGACAGTTTTGTGGTGAATAGGCTATGAAAATGCAGTTATCAGATGAAAAAACTTTACGAAATCGCTTTTTTTTGTTTAAACGCGCGCAGATGCGATAATTCGGCAATGAATGATGCGAAAATTATTGAATTATACAAATTTTAAGCTTTTTTGTAGGACCGGAAAATTCTGCCTCAACGTAGATTTTCAAGCAAGCGTCTCTATTTACAATACGCACTGTTTTGAATGTCATACTCATTTTCTTCAAATTTTTAAGTATAAAATTCACTTTCATTTTCTTCTAATTAAAACAAGTGAAAAAAGAAAAGAAATAGCATTTTTTTAAAAATAGGTTGATACCCAAACAACTAAAACATTGCTTAAAAAATTAAATGTCATTGTTAAACATTGAACCATAATCAGTTGAATTTTAAATACATATGCGAAAAAGAAGAGATGTACAAAAAAAGGGGTAATTTGGGTTCACTTGGAAGCGGTTCCGATTGTACAAAAACTGACCAATTGGATCGTCACAACAAAAAGTGAGCAATGTAAGTGTGAATTAAGAAAACTTAAAAATTCACAAATCACGCCCGCTTTCTTCGAAGATTGCAGATTTTAGAAAGCATCCTACTGCCTGCGTTTTAGTGTAATTGCAGCGTCTACTACTAGTATAGTCTGTTTCCAAGGGACAGTCTTCGACTTTCGAGCAATCTTTGAAAAATGACACGTATTCACCAAAAAGGATTTGAAACAATGCAGTGAACAGAGCTAAAATAAGCGAAAGACCATTGTAAAAGGGGAGTGCGCAGACAATTAACTAAAATCGTTGCGGGACCAAAGGTCATGTTGAATTCATGCGCTGTAATATAGTTATACCAATGTTGAATATATATGTAGGTTAGAAGGCTATATTTTTATTTGCAATGTCGGCATTTAACTAGAAGTCGGGTGTAATCAGTTGAATTTTAAATACATTGTGAATTTAGCTGCCTCTTAAAACCAAGAACTCTTTTACTCTTTTGATTTAAAAGTTATTTTTTTATTTCGAAGAAATTAAAGTTTCGTTTTTGTAAAAAGAGTTTAACGATTTTCTATTCCATATTTTTGTTTTTATGTTCTTTTGCCGTTTGTTGCGTTGAACACAAAAACAACATTTACACCAAAAAGTCCGCTCTTTTCCGTTTATTATTCTTAAAAAAATACTTTTTGAAGCTTTGTTTATGAAAAAAATACTAAAATTAGTTTAAATCTGTTATTGGAAACTGTTTATTTTCATTCAAATTGCCGTGAGACCACCATACAAATCAGTACAATTTCCCCCTGCCAAAATTCAGTGTCAAACAAAACAGAGAAAATAAACGTTTAGAAAAATTTAAATTTTTTTTCCAAAGCAAGAACAAGAAACAATCAAAAGTTACATTTTTTTCAAACAAAAATATTTAAAAAAACGAAACTTTTAATGGATATTTGCAAAGACATGATTTTGTTTTAGTTTTTTTAATTCCCAAACGAGACATTTTCAAAAATACCAAGTTCATGTATTTTTAGGGTTTCAATGAAAAAGCAAAAAAATTAATGCAGTTCAATAATTGAACTAATCAATTTTTACAGAAAAGTATTTATATTTAAACATATTTCAAAACTTTGTAAACTTTTTTGTTACTAAAACATTAAATGAAATTTGAAGCTGACAAAAGTAACGTTTGTATGTTTTTTGTTCTATGTAACTTTTTTATTCAAAATTTTAAGTTGAGCTGAATTGTGCTCAAAATTTCAATCAATCTGTATTTAAAAAAAATCAAAACTTACTCATTTTCAATAAGCCTTAATGTCAGTTGAATGGGAATAAAGTCGGGGTTTTCTCTGAAGAAACCGTGGATTCCCTCGAGATGAAATCTTTTGTATTCTTCTGAAATTATAATTTTTTAAGAAAGTTTACATTTGAACTTACTTAATTTCCAAATGGGCTTCAGGAGATTCTGGAAATCTTCGCTTTCATTGGGAGTGGTCATCTTAAATATATCATTGCATAAAATTAAAAAAAAGACGAATTTCTTCTAAAAAAAGAAAAATTTAATTATGATTTTCCGGATAATTCCTACATTTGGATGAATAAAAGGTGTGTTACAATGTTTTAAAATAAAAGGTGTGTTAAATTGTTTTTCTATAGACAAAAAGTTGAGATAGCTAGGTAATTTTACTTTTTCAAAATAAAAAAGTTTGAAATTTTATCATGAACTGTATAAATCCGAAATTCTGTTTTACTATTCAGTACAAGGAACGTGGATTACTTTTCTGGGTCGTTTCTTGTCATTCCTTGAAAAAACCGCAAAGTGAACAAACAAAATTTATTTTAAAAATGAAAAATAGGCAAAGTGACTGGCCGCAATTTTATTTAGAATTTCATTCAACAGAATTTTTTTGTGTTCTTGTAAATTGTTCATTCTTTGGCCTAACTTCTAGAGTTAGGAGTGAAAAAAATTCATCTTTGCTCAAAATTTTAATTAGTTTTAGGCACCGTTTCAAAAATAATTATTTTTTGAACTGACATTACTTTGAAAATGTGTAATACGCAAAGAAAATTGAATGTAATCTGTGTTTTTGATGTTGAAGCGCCCGTTGTCATGGAAACTCGTTTTTCAAGATCAATTTAGCTAAGCCATGCAGTTTAAGCCACACTTCAGCCACACTTCAGCAGTTTAAACGGTTGATATTCTGATTAGTACCCGACAACAAAACCAAGGGAGAGAAAGAAAAATCCTCCATTTTATATTTGTACTTACGTAAGAAAAAAAACCATTTGCTTTATAAAAAAAGAAAGAAAAAGAAAAAAAAGGAGTTTTCGGATAATTCTTTTATTTTGTTGGATTTTAAAATACTTCACTGTCAGATGAATGGTGCCTTAAGTTAAAGGGACCGTAAGGGGCCTTTTCGAATTGGAAATGGATAGTATGCAAATCAAGTCATTTCAATTGAAATCATTTTTTCGAACACCGCTCCAGACAACGGCCGTGCGCAAAATGCTTGCCAAGTCTTCATAAGCATGCGATTTGGAAAAGGCCCCTGATCGGCCCTTTAAGTTTACTTAAGTAAATTAACTCTTTTAAATTGAAGAGTTTGAAGAATCATGAAAATAAAAAAATCTCGCAAACTGGGACTTTAGACTGTTTTTTTAAAAATAAATTTTAACTCTTATGTCGAAATTTGAAAAATCTATCAAAAGAGAATTGATTTGGTTTTGGGTCGTTTCTTGTCATTTCTTGATAAAACCGCAAAGTGAACAAACAAAATTTCCTGAAAAAAATAAATATTTCAATAAAATGAAAATAGGCAAAGCTATTGGCCGCAATTTTAATTAGAATTTAATTCAGCAGAAATTTTTTTGTGTTCATGCAAATCTGTTTATTTTTTTTTGTTCTTGTTCTTTTTTTGGGTTCCGCTTACAGTGTTGGAAGTGAAACAACCATTTTATAATTCAAAAAAAGTTTATAGTACCGTTTCAAAAAAATTTTCTTGAACTAATATTAGTTTAAAAATGTGTAATACGCAAGCGAATTGAATAATTTTTGTGTTTTTGATTTTGGAGAGCCCGTTGTCATGGAGGCAGTTTAAGCGGCTAATAATCCGATTAGTAACATAAAACCGTAAAAAGTTTTTAAATATACAAAAAAAATCACTAAAGAAAATTTTATAGAAATATTTAAACCGCATTGTTAGATATAACATACTTACGTCAAGAAAAAAAACCACTTATATTTATTAAACAAGGAAAGAAAAACGCTGAAACTATGACTTTCCGGATAATTCCTTTAGTTTTTTTTGAATTTTAAAACACTTCATGAATGATACGTTAAGTTATTTTTCTGTAGGAAAAAAGTTGACATTGTTAGGTAATTTTTTTTTAAATTAAAGAGTTTCAAGATTTATTATGTAACGGTTTACATCCGAAAGTCTGTGTTACTTTTTTTATACCTACAAGGAGAGGGGATTACTTTTCTTTTGGGTCATTTCATGTCATTCCTTGATAAAACTGCAAAACGAACAAAAAAAATTTCTCATAAAAAAATTTAAAATAAGCAAAGCGATTGACCGCATTTTAATTAGAGTTTCTTACAGCAAAAAAATTATTTTTTACCGGTTTTGTAAATTGTTCATTTTTTGGGTTCAACTTCCAGAGTTGGAAGTGAAAAAACCTTTGTTAAACATATTAAAAGGTTTTTCGGTACCATTTTAACAATAATGAACTAAAATTACTTTACAAAAGTGTAATACGCAAGGAAATTGAATGTAATCTGTGTTTTTGATGTTGGAGCGCCCGTTGTCATGGAAACTCGTGGAAAGAAGTTTTTCCAGATCAATTTAGGTAAGCGAATAGAACAACACTTCAGCAGTTTGAGATGCTGATAAATTGATTAGTAGAATAAAAAAGCCGTAAATAGTTTAGAAATGCGTAAAAAAGGATAAAAACGTTAAAAATCACCTTTAATTAAGTATTAATAAGCAAAAATGCGTTTTCATAAGTTGTGTTTTTCAAATAATAAGCATATTGTTTAACAATATTTCATGAAAATGTTTTTGTGCAAAAAAGAATGATTATATCAAAAGCGTACGAAGGAAAAAAAATCTTTCGAACATAGAAAAAACATTGTCAGAAATGCAACTATACTTTTTCAGGAAGCAAATTTATCAAACATTTGTGAAACATGAAAAGGTCTTCACAATTTGGTTTTTTTCCTGAAATTTCAAACATTTAACTATTAGGTTCATAAAGTGGTAAAATGGTTTTTTGTATTAAATAACAGCGGCAAATTTTGAAAGCAATGTTTTAAAAATAGAAAGGATATTTTAAAGTTGCATTAAAAAAATGTCACATAATTTTAGTTTTTCGATTACAATTAAAGAATGTGACAATTTGAATGGATTCGAATAAGAAAAACAAAAAATATGGTCCAGTTTCAAATTCAGCAATTTTCCAAAATTTCTTTTTTTTATTTGTTGAAGCACTTTCTTTCATTTCGGCTGCGAAAATCAAGAAAAAAAGAACAGCACGTAACCATAGCAACCGAATTGATGAGCGCCGCAGCCAGCACTTTCAAATGTGTAATTACAACTTTCCCAAAAAAGGCTGTCAAAATGACAAGCAATTAAAATACATTAGAGGAAAATTTAAAAAAAAAAAACCTTGTAAGTGTGAAAAAATCGGGGTTCTCAAATGACGAGCCGGCTCGTCGGGCAGAGGAATTTTTCGGGACGGCCCGGTCTGCCCAGTTATGAAAACTTAAATTTTAAATTTTGTATAAATAGGTACAATAATTTTTTAAACTGTTTTAAATTACTGAATAATGCTTGTTACTAACATATACTTTAATAATTAGTCGTACAAAAAAGAATGTCACAGACCGGGATCGAACCCTGGTCGTGTGGGTGGCAGTCTGACGGGGTGGTCCAAGGAAAACGGACCGAACAGGCCGACCGGGCCGGGCCAACCAAAATTTTCCAACTGGCCCGGGCCCGGAAAAAACCAATAATAGCATGTAATCAAAAAATATTTCACTTTTGACATTAAAAAAATAAGATTACCATAGTAGCATATCGGAACGGTATCGAACTGTACACAATCAACAAAAAATAACCAATTGATTGAAACATTAGCTGACGTTCGAAACACCCGTTTATTTTTTTCTGAAAAAAGTGAAACTTCTTTCAAAATAATAAAATCTACATGGCGATTGCACTAGTGCACAAAAAGTTCCTTAACGCATTGTGAATTTCTAATTTCAGTTTCAAACAACATGTTTTTTTTCTTTTAGTTAAAGTCTCCCTAGTGAAAAATAACAAAATGCAAAAAATACACCTCGATTTAAAAAAAAATCCAAGCACAAATTTTAGGAAAAAAAGCAAAAATTTAAAATACTTTTTTGTTTGGCTTTTCTAGTTTTTCTACCGTTACAAGGAAATCAATCATTGTCTGAGCGAATTAATTGACGCAAATATTATGACAAATAGAAAATTGGCAAATAATTAAGACAACATTTCGAAATTGTTTCATTAAAAGAATATTTTTTTAAAAGTGCATCGCTTTCTATATTTTTTATTATTATTAAAAACAGCTTTTAAGAATTCGAATATTTTTTTTTTCAAACGCATAGGAGTTGGCCGTTTAAAGGGACAGTCAGGCGGGTTTTACAACATTGGCTCATCTAGGAGAGAAAAATTCGCTGATCAAGAAAATTTTTATGACTATGGGTCGGAAATGTACCGTTGTCGATAGACCTGGCTTTAAAGTGTCCAAAAACGGCCGACCATCCGCAGATTGTGCGGATGGCCAGTACGCCCTGCGTGTCCGGCTTTTACAAGGCATGCTAATAAAGTGAATTTCATTCTAATTGAATGAGCCAGTTCTGGAAATGAGGAGGGCGCGAGGCAATTTAGCATAGTTGATATGCAAAATTTCCGACCGTATCCGATCGAAAATGAAATGAAAAGCCGCCATACTACCCTTTTAAAGTCTACATAACGGAATATCAGTGAAAATGAAATTTCATCGAGTTGCTGAAACATTAGCGAAGATTTTAAATACAAAATTACTTTTTTGATTTTGGTTTTTATCAACTAACAAACTGAAACGCTATAGAAAATATATTCGAAAAAATCCATAAAAATCTATGCCCGTGTAAAGTATTTTCTACGCAAGAAACTGTATCTAAAGTTAGGTAGAAAAACTGAGGAAAATTTAGATTAGAATTAAAAACAAATTTTACAAAGTCTGAAAAACAAAAAATTAAGATTTCAAGTTACGCAACGGACCAGAAGTTGAAAAAGAAAATTAAATGCGCGGCTAATTTTTAAGGGATTGAAACACAGTCGAGAGAATTTCAAACAAGAGAATTGATGCACCGTAAGATAAAAATAATTTAAAAAATTAACTCTGCTTAGAAAGTAAAATGGAAACAATTTTCAACAGCCTATTTGTTCCAAATGGTAAAACAGCAAAAATTAAAAAAAAACCAGTGCGATTTTCGTTTCATCAACGAAAACATATATAAAAAAACAGTTTTCCCATTAATCCTCCTGTTGTGAATGATTTTTCAACTATTTTATAAAGAGAGCCAAAACTATCGCAAATCGAAAAATTGAAATCAAGAAAAATTCATAGAGTTAATGAAACATTAATGAAACGACAAACTTCTGATCAGCTCTTAAAAATGTAAAACTTCTTTGAATTTAATAAATTCTACACGGATAGTGTTAATGCACATGGGGAAATTAACCCACTGTGAATTAGGATCTTCTATTTTAAAAGAGTTTAATTTCACTGTTTCATAAAAGAGAACTTTGATAAATAACTGAAGTCTATGAATCAAAGAACATTGCTTTTTCTTTATTTGTTTTTAGTTTACTACTGCTTCAAGAGTACGCTGTTCTCCGAAAATAAATTATATATGGTTGAAAAAATTTCAATTCAGTACTGCAAAAATGAACGTTTTTTTCATTATGATAAACATGAGGTTAACAATAGTAAACAGAAAAAAATGAGCAATTGTTGAACCTGTTCTAACATATAATTAAAATTACAAGCAAACCAGAAAGCTAACAAAGAAAGTTAAAATGATTATAACATTATTGTAAAATATTATGGTTTTTTTAAACAACAAAAGTTTGAATCAATTAAGCCAGAATGAAATTTAATTGATCTTTGTCCGTAACAGTTCTAATCGTTTACAGGAACAATTTTTGAAAAAAAACCCTGCGTAGTTATCACTTTTATCAACGAAAAAAAAACATTCAAAACTGAAAAGTTTTCTCATTTCATCCTTTTGTGAATGGTTTTCTAACTATTTTATAAGGTATTCTTTGACAAATCGCCTTCGACTATCGAAAAATTGAGAGCAAGATAGATTCATATAAAAACATAGATGAACGTTCAAAACGCCTAATTTTTTTTTCTTTCGCTCTTAAAAATGTAAAACTTCTTTGAAATTAAAAATTTCAACACGGATTCACAGGATGGCTACGGGCCGGGCCGGCCCGCTCTACGAAAATTCACGGCCCGGCCCGCGGCCCGAGGTCAAAAATTCCAAAAGTAGAAAAAAACAAAGTTTTTCACAATTGATGTGCAGGAATTGGGTTTGTATTGTACCTAATGTATAAAACATAGATGGCAAAAAACTTTTGTCGGCGGGGGTTCGAACTGGGGCAACTTCGGATTACTTGTTCGACTTCTTAGCCACTCGGCCATGAAAAACATACAAAATTTATATAGGGTAGTTCGAATTCTCTTTCACACAATATGTTTTGCACAATTAGTAGTATGTTTTGCAACAAACAGAACTTAAAAATAATGACTTTGAACAGAGTTACATTTTAAAAATGATTTACAAAAAAGTAAGGCCGGCCCGGGCCGGCCCGTTTCTCAGATGTTATTAGCCCGGCCCGGCTTAGGCCGACCCGGCGCGGCGCGAGGCCGACCCGCTGATCAGCCACCCTTGCACAGGAGAAAAGTAACCCATCGTGAAACATGATCTTCTCTTTTAAAAGAGTTTAGTTTCAAAGTTTCATAAATCTGAACTTAAAAAAATACAAAGTGTATGAAACAAAGAACTGTGGTTTTTCGTTATTTTTTCTACTCCTTCAGGAGAACTTTGTTCTCGAAAAAATTATATATAGCTGACGCCAAACGTGCATTATGCCAATTTCGTTCAAGTATTCTCTGTTGATTATAGAATAGCCTAAAATCGTAATATCAACAGAGAATGAAGGCACAAATTGGAATGATGCCCGTTTGGCGGCAACGTAGTGGTTTTTTTTTTTCAGTTTTGCAGTATTGAAAAAAATAAGTTTATTCTCTGTTTGACAAAAACGATGTTAAAATATAAAAAAGAGGAATTACGTTTCAAAATATTAATAAATTCCCAGCAAACGAGAAAACCCACGAACCGATTGATACCTTTGCAATTCCGAATTACCGCTAGGATCATGAAAATGTGGTAAAACCTTATGAAACGAAATAAAACTGCCAAGAAATATTAAAACCCATAAGTTGGTCGTAAAATGCGCGGCTAATGGACAGGCGGCGGGTGCAAATGCACAAGCGAGACATATTCAATCAACCGATCGATGCACAGATGTTTAGGTCAGCCATCTCAGCTGACTTTGGTGCGGCTGAAAAGGGGGTAGGCGGGGTCTATATATAGAAATGTATATAGAGATGTATATAGAAATGTCTATATATAGAAATGTTTAAAAAAAAAACGTAGAAAGAATGACACAAACAAAAGAAATCTGGCAATTAGGCAAATTTGTGGTAAAATTTTGAAAAAATGTTTTATAGATCCAAATTTTACATATATTATGCATGAAAGGAATTATTAGGCATAAAAGTAAATTCAACAAAAAATACATGATGGTATTTTCCATCTAACTTATTGAAAAAAAGACATCTTTAAAAAAAATTTGCACAGGCTAGATGCAAAAAGGTTCGCGGGTAACCAATCAGTTCACAGAAATACTGTTAAAAGCAGTGTGAAGAAAAAATATAAACATTTGGCCACTCAAGAAAATAGTCTTTTCGTTTTTTACCAAATCAATAGAGGTTGGAAATCTAAACATTGTAATTTAAAATTTTGTTTCGTTCAGATATATAAAAAAAGCATTTTAATCACGAATACAGAAAATTAAAATTAAAAATTTTGTTTCCTAGAAACGATCACTGGAGAAAACGTCCTCATTACTTTTTTTTTACTATAAAATGCACGGAAAACTGGTTTAAAACGTAGAATAAAGTGAGAAATGCTTTTCGAGCTTTTCCTGGCTTAATTAGATCTGTGTTTTTTATTTCGTTAAAAAAACTTAAAAAACGCAAATTTCACACTATTCTACTTCTTCGCTTTTCTCTCGACCACATAAAAAACCCCTTAAAATTTCGCTATTGTCTCTTGAAAGAGTGAAATATATGAATTAATTATTTGAAAAGTTGTGTTACACTGCGGTGCGAAATATTTTTCTTTTAAATAGCCTCTGCCAGTTTTGAATGGAGTTGAAATTGTTAGTTGCAAAATTATACGCGGTAAACTCAGATCAGCGTAAATCATGAAATCATGACGATTCGTAGACTTATTGAAACATTAGCAACCATTAAAAACACTAATTTTCATTTTTGGTTTTAAAATGAAAGATTCATTTGAAATTAACAAATCAGTTAGAAACAAGTCTATGCAATTTTTCCAACAAAAAATAAAAAAAAACATTTTTAAAAACCAAGAAAAAGCTTTCATTTACAACCGTAAAAAGCACAAATTTCACACTGTTTATTGTGCTTTTTTGTGTTTTTCGCTTTCCACTCGGCCACATAGAAATTCTGTAAAAATATTGATTTTGCCTTTTCCATTGTAAATCAAATGAATTGATTATCGGAAAAGTTGTGTTTTTTACAGTTGAAAACCAAAAATTAAAATTTTGAAGGGACAGGGAAAATTAAAGAAGAAAAAGGTATACTTCGGTCCTGCAACGATCTAATCTAACTTTCTGGACACTCCTCTTTTAGAATACTCTTTCGCTTATTATACCTCTGTTTTTTTTAACTGTTTCAAATCCTTTTTGTGTTAAAGACGTCATTTTTCACGATTGCCCGAAAGTGGAACACTGTCGCTTGGAAACAGACTATATGTTTGTTTGACGGGAAGTGAAAAACTCTGTCGTTGGAGAACTGATATGTTGAAAAAAGCCAAATTTTCATTTTTTTGTTTTAAAATGTAAGATGAATTTGATATTAGCAAATCAGTTAGAAACAACTTACATGTTGAACTTTAAAAAAAACAAACATTTTATGATTTTACTGTTACGTTGAATGTGTGAGCTTTGTAAACAACATACAGTCGAAAATATTCTTTTTAAGTAACCTAAGTCTGTTTGGAGCCATTTTGGATAATATATTCTGAAAGCATTGGAACCTAGACAATTACCGTATCTCAACAAAATTTTTTGGAAATCATTGCTTTTTGAAAGCCGAACTTTCTCTTTCAGTTCATCTCTCAGCCATTTTAAAACTATTTTTATCAAATCCACAAAAAAAACTATTATAAAAAATTCAACAACAAACTTTTCGTATCGTTTATTGCTTAAAAATCTCTTTTATCTTTTTCCGCTGTTTCCACAGTTGAAAACTAAAAATATGAATTTTGAATGAACGTGGGAAAGAAAAAAGTAGTGAAAGGTATAGTCCGTTTCCAAAAAAGAGTCAAGAAAAAAAGATTTTTCCTAAAGGACTAGGTACATTTGGTCCCGCCGCGATGACTTAATTGTCTGCGCACTCTTCTTTTACAGCGCTCTTTCGCTTGTCATATTTCTTTTAACGTCAATGTTTTAAACTGCAAGTGGTTAAATACGGGTAGAAATCAAAATCGCTGAAAAGTCGTTAACTTTTTGTTGGAAATGAACTATATTGTTGTGTGACGGGAAGTAGAGAAAAAACCTGTCCTTGGAGAACTTTTGTGTAGAAAAAAGCCGAAAAATTCAATTTTTGACAGAAAATGCTTTTGATGTGACCTACTTGTGATCTATTTGCGCAAGTGACAACATTTTTTAAGTGGTAACAAATCAAAGCTCTGGGTTTTTCGCATTTTCCCCTGCCTCTTAAAAAAGTCCTTGTAAATTTGTTCGTTTAATTTTTTGTTCCAGTTTTTGCCAGTTTCGCCGAAAATTAAATGAAACAGCGATTTTATCATTAACGAAAACCTATCAAACCAATGCGTGACTAATTCCTCGTCACCGCAGACTTTTTTGTTCTCGAATCGCCGCCAGAGGATCCGTGAGAATCATCCGCGAAAATATTTGCCGTTCGGATTCTTCTTCCCAGTCTGACCAATCAGTTTCGACCAAAATGCGCCAGTTCTCAGTCGTTTTCCTTGTTCTCCTATTGGTGTTGTCTGCTTCAGCTGCGAAGGTGGGAATCTCTAAAAATAAATTATTTGAGAAGATTAAAATAATATTCAACTAAATAATGGTAATGTTGCAGAACTTATAGCAAAAGCTTTGAAACCGTTTTCTTCAACACCCATGTATACGGGGTCACATATGTCAGTTTAGAAAAAAGCCCGTTAAAACGCTCATTAAACAGCGATGCCCGAGAGACTCGAAATATTGTACGAAACACAGTGTTCTAAAACAAAACTTTGCACTAGACTTTTCAGACACAACGGAGAAAAGTGTGTTTTTTTTCATACAAATTTTGGCTTCTAAATTTTTCTTTAACCGTGGAAATCAAGTTTTACACTAATTACAATGGTTTTCAGCTTAAGTTTTCTTATCTAACATGTGAGATTTTCCAAGTTTGAAGGTAGTTACAGTACGACGGGATCGGATTGCAGTACCTCGATCCAAAAATCGATAATCGATTTTCTTTAATCAATTCTTATTTTAGTTGGTCCTACATAGTTCCTAGGCAGAATATGAGCCCGTTTGGATCACTATGAACTTTTATGACCAACCGTTAATTGGCCGTTTTCGATTCTTTCAGACATCGCGCCTTAATTTGACATTCACTATTTTTTTATTCCATTTCTAAAAATTTCTTTTACGGGTTCAAATTTCTATTGAAAAAGCGAAAATTGTGATTTTAGACAAAGAATTCCTTCAAAATTTAAGATAGTTGAAATTTAGATATTTGAAAACCCGTAAGTGCCTTGAAATTTCAAGGGGAACACCGGATGAAAATGTGAAGTTGAAGTTTCACTTACCCTAAATTCAGAAAAGTTAACGGATCTTGTTCGGGATAATAACATTTTTTGGTATTTTTTGCTCTTTCAAATATGGCCCAAATCCACCTTCGTTGAAAAGAAACGCAACATGACATAGCCGCCGCCAAACGGAAATCGCCGCTTTTTCTCTGATCCTTCGCTTTTTGCACGCTATTTTCGCCTGCGTATCGTACGACTGCTGCATGAAGGCTGTTTTTGGCCGGATTCCAATTTGGTGACGGCTATAATTGTTGTGGTTCACACCTCGAATACCTGTAAATTGTGGTCACAAGTTCATTCCACAGTCCAATTTTCTTCATGGCGGAAAAATCCATATTAATAAATCGCAAATGTCCGTGTCTGTCTGTCTGTCTGTCTGTCTGTCTGTCTGTCTGTCTGTCTGTCTGTCTGTCTGTCTGTCTGTCTGTCTGTCTGTCTGTGTGACCCCATATCAGATCTTAGCTCCCCGTGAACCAATTGAACTCATCTTTCAATATGTTACTACCCTAACCAAGAGTAGGTCATACCCTGAAAATCGTGTTAGGGTCTTGCAGCGAAAGCGTGCCAGAACTTTGCTAAAAATTAAAGTTTCTTCAATTATTCTAAAAATTATATCAATCGATAGAGCGTACAAAGGCAAAACAGAATAATCCTAATACGATGGGTCTCGCAGCGAAAGCGTGCCAGAACTTTGCTAAAAATTAAAGTTTCTTCAATTAATCTAAAAATTATATCAATCGATAGAGCGTACAAAGGCAAAACAGAATAATCCTAATATGATGGGTCTCGAAGTCAAGACGTAACAGCGTTAAGGGGGGTCTGGGGGCGCAGCCCCCAGCCAGCGGGAGGGGCGCCGAAGGCGCCCCTCCCGCTGGTATATTATATTTCTGTTTAATCGATAGCGTATGAACTTCAAAACATAAATTGAACACCTCCAACAGCAAATGCAAAATTAAGTGTTGTTTTAGTGTCCCTCCGGCTGCGACTGGATCGGAGGAGGACTGGATGTTTGCAGCTGCAAACCCAACTCTGAAGGAAACTGCCCTACCGGATGCACCAAGAGCGGAAACGTCTGTGCTTGTTTTCCTATGGATAAATAAATAAAGATTTACATCAAGTATAAAAAATATGAATCAGTTTTATTTATCTATTGAAACTTTAGTAGAACAACAACACATTTTCCAAATATTATCAGTATTATCAAAATTTATTTGATTTCTCACTTTAGAGCTTTGGTTCGACTTCATGTTTTTAATTTTGTGTTTTTAGTTTTGGACTTCATATAACATTTTTTAAATGTAATATTTGTGATGACGTTTTTTAGCATTTCGGTATGTCTCTCTCAATTTTTCAGAGGTCTTTAGAAACGAAATGTTTGAATTATGTTTCATTTCTGTACATTTTTCCAAATATTTGAACATTTTTGACCATTTTTAAAAGTTTTGTGTTCAGCTGCAGTTGTAAAAAAAAGAAAACACTGTCTTCACAAATAGATCAACACAAACAGATTGAAAAAAAAACGTTGGGAACATTCATCAAGACACAATGTTTTCACAAAGGTTTCAAAAAAAAAATTATGAAACTTATTCAAATTTGTGCAAACGATTTTTTTTTATTTTTATTCAAATTCATTCCAGGCAGGTATTATGGTTGCAATTGTTACCAAATGATATGTAAAAGTTCAAACACTTTAACCACCGAACTTTGTGACTTTCAATTTTTTTTCATTCTCTTTTTTTACAAGATTTTTACTTTTTATAAGAGAAGAGAGAAAACTGTTTTTTTACAAGTGTTACAATTTTTTTTAGAAACGAGTTGTGCTTTCAGTTTCACACATCATTATTGACTGTCTGCTGAGTTTTGTTGTGTGCAATTTTCCTTTTATATCGTTTTAAAATTAAAAAAAAAGATCCTACTTTTTTCCAAAAAAGCGATGTTTTAAAAGATAGATTGAATGAAATCGCACTATTTATTCCATAGAAAAAATAAAGATAACAACGACAAATACACAAATATGGTAATTATAATAATCACAACACATTTATTGTAATATTGCCAACAGGCAAAAAATTGAACTGCCGAATTGAATTACAAATGAATTGATTTGCTTTTCAATAAATACACAACTAATGTTTTTTTGCAATTTATTCTGACATCGGAAGAAAAAAAACAGCACAAACATTTGTAAAATTTGTTTTATTTTTCAACAAGCGAATTGAAAAACACCAATTGAAATATGAAAAACGAAATCAATTGTAACCAAACAGAAATCGACGATGGGAAACAAAAAAAGTAGTTTTTTGTCTAAGTCTGTGCATTTCACACACTATCTCACCTTTGCGCAAATGCCACAAAAAAGCCGTTTTGGAAGAATTTCCGATAGAAGCCAGTTGTTGGTTTTTTGGGTTAAGAAAGACCAAGGAGTCCCAAAGAATTCTCAATCAGCCATTTTCAAAAATACTGAAAAAAATTCTCCCATCGATTTCATTCCATGTTGCTTGTTCTTTTTTCTGTTTACTTTGAAAGAATCATGATTTCTGATCGTCGTTGAGCACTCGGTAAATCCATTTCTTTCGACCAAGATTACCGTATTCATGAAATTTTTGTTCACGACTAGTAGAAAGGAACATAGCCTGAAAAAAAGAGACAAGGAGAGACAGAGAGACAGAGAGTCAGAGAGACAGAGAGACAGAAAGACAGAGAGACAGAGAGTCAGAGAGACAGAGAGACAGAGAGACAGAGAGTCAGAGAGACAGAGAGACAGAGAGACAGAGAGACAGAGAGACAGAGAGACAGAGAGACAGAGAGACAGAGAGACAGAGAGTCAGAGAGACAGAGAGACAGAGAGACAGAGAGACAGAGAGACAGAGAGACAGAGAGACAGAGAGACAGAGAGACAGAGAGACAGAGAGACAGAGAGACAGAGAGACAGAGAGACAGAGAGACAGAGAGACAGAGAGACAGAGAGACAGAGAGACAGAGAGTCAGAGAGACAGAGAGACAGAGAGACAGAGAGACAGAGAGTCAGAGAGACAGAGAGACAGAGAGACAGAGAGACAGAGAGACAGAGAGTCAGAGAGACAGAGAGTCAGAGAGACAGAGAGACAGAGAGACAGAGAGACAGAGAGACAGAGAGACAGAGAGTCAGAGAGACAGAGAGACAGAGAGACAGAGAGACAGAGAGACAGAGAGACAGAGAGACAGAGAGACAGAGAGACAGAGAGACAGAGAGACAGAGAGACAGAGAGTCAGAGAGACAGAGAGACAGAGAGACAGAGAGTCAGAGAGACAGAGAGACAGAAAGACAGAGAGACAGAGAGTCAGAGAGACAGAGAGACAGAGAGACAGAGAGACAGAGAGTCAGAGAGACAGAGAGACAGAGAGACAGAGAGACAGAGAGACAGAGAGACAGAGAGACAGAGAGACAGAGAGACAGAGAGACAGAGAGACAGAGAGACAGAGAGACAGAGGGACAGAGAGACAGAGAGACAGAGAGACAGAGAGACAGAGAGACAGAGAGACAGAGAGACAGAGAGACAGAGAGACAGAGAGACAGAGAGACAGAGAGACAGAGAGACAGAGAGACAGAGAGACAGAGAGACAGAGAGACAGAGAGACAGAGAGACAGAGAGACAGAGAGACAGAGAGACAGAGAGACAGAGAGACAGAGAGACAGAGAGACAGAGAGACAGAGAGACAGAGAGACAGAGAGACAGAGAGACAGAGAGACAGAGAGACAGAGAGACAGAGAGTCAGAGAGACAGAGAGACAGAGAGACAGAGAGACAGAGAGTCAGAGAGACAGAGAGACAGAGAGACAGAGAGACAGAGAGACAGAGAGTCAGAGAGACAGAGAGTCAGAGAGACAGAGAGACAGAGAGACAGAGAGACAGAGAGACAGAGAGACAGAGAGTCAGAGAGACAGAGAGACAGAGAGACAGAGAGACAGAGAGTCAGAGAGACAGAGAGACAGAGAGACAGAGAGACAGAGAGACAGAGAGACAGAATGAGAGAAAGGACTCACATAATGGAGAATGTTGCGACCTTCCTTTCATTTTTTTATGTTTCATCTTTGAGGTAAAACAAGCAAATTTAGAAAAGCAGCCACGATAAGTGAAAGGAAAGAATAAATGTTGGGAAAGAATAATTATCTCAGAATAATTAGCATTAGATATTCTAACGATGGAATAATGCCCCCATTACGATAATTTACATTGAAATTATTCCTAATGAAGACCGCAAACCAAAAAGTATTAAAATGGAAAGCAATGAGTTTGGGCAAAGAATGAGTAAATACAGAAAAATCAGACAAAATACATTGTATCTCTCAAATTGTCACAAGTAATAATCATTTCTATTTCAAATAAAATGTTTTAAATTTTGCTTTATCACACCAAACAGAAAATAAAGAAAAAATTTAACGTGGCAAAATCACTGTGCACAACTTTAGCCGTTTAACTTCAAACAAGCAATAACATATAGTTTGTAAAAAAGCAAATTTTTTTTAAAAACGTTCATCGAGAGTCTATACAATGTTATGTGAGTACTTCTAATATTTGGACCGGAAGGAAAAATAAGAAAAGGAAACATTTTGTAACAATCATTTATTTATAAAAAAGA
The DNA here is from genome assembly GCA_964057215.1 of Oscheius myriophilus. Classification (NCBI taxonomy): domain Eukaryota; kingdom Metazoa; phylum Nematoda; class Chromadorea; order Rhabditida; family Rhabditidae; genus Oscheius; species Oscheius myriophilus. The sequence goes on from OZ059906.1 coordinate 1,565,891, forward strand.
AATTAAAATACCAAAATGAGTTGAGTTTGAATAACCGAATACGAAATCTGTACCCATAAATACATAAAACAAGTGTCTTTACAATTTTTTCTGACATCGAAAGGAAAAAAAACTTTTGTAACTTTTTTTGTCATCAAAAATGCAAAGTGAAATGCATGTGCATGCCGCCAAATTGAGTTTTGAAAAAGCGGACACTGTACGCAAACAGAAATCGATACAATTTCACGAAAAAAAAACATTTTTTTGTCTGCGTCTTCGGAGTTTAAACACTCTCTCACCTGAACATCGCACGATTAAAACAGCTTTGGCAGAATTTCTATTGGTTGTTAGGTGTAGACGACTTTTGCTTCTGAGACACGTTTTTTCCACTTGCCACTTCAGAGATATTTCTTTTCCAACTTGGCCGTTTTCCACAATTCCAAAATGTTCTTGTAATTTTTTTGACCCATTTTGCCGTTCCCACAGTTTGTACTAATTTTGTTTTTGAGTTCAAAAGTTTCTTTCGTTTCTGAGTAAAATTGTGTTTCTATTTGCAATAATCACGAAATAGCAGCCGTCTTTTTGCACATAATAAACGCATTATTGCAAATATAACTAGGTAACGCTCAAAATGTCGAGATTTTAGCACAAATAGTCACTAATTTTTAAACATAATTCAAGTTCAATTTTGAAACTATTTTCCAAAACAATTGTATCAAACAATATGAAAAACTGAAATTAGCAAAAACGGAATGTTTTGGAAATTTTTAAATAGGCATACAATAAAACTTTCACTGTTATAAACTACAGTTCAAAGCAATGAGCCATTTAAAATATTGATTTAAAATTTTTAAAAAAAAAACACGTTTCAAATTTATCCTTTGAATTTTTTTACACATTGTCAAGATTTGATACTCATTTGAAAGAAATTTGTTACATCGCTAGCCAATTTAAACAAACCTCGTTGAAATCGTTGAAATTGTATATGGACATAAAAGTTGAATGAATAATTGTCGTTGTCGTTTCATTTGGTTCCTTTGTTACTTAATATTTGAATTATTACATAGTGAAATTGAAACTCTTTGTTTTCTTGATGACTTTGAGTAGAAACGAACAAAATTGTCCGAAGAGAAGAGACTATCTGAAGAGAGAGAGAGAGAGAGAGAGAGAGAGAGAGAGATACAAAGATACAGAGAAACACAAGAAAACTCACACGACTAACCTTCGTTTTTTTTCTTTGGAGACAAATACGCGATAATTAGACTCCAAAAGCAAAATTCGACCAACAGTCACAATCAGGAACAAGAAATTATGGAGAGAAATGAATGTGAAAGAGGAGAAAAAGAGTCCGATATTCTAATGATGCAATTTCTAAATATATTCTAATGAAGCCTTGGAAGCCAGTAGCATTTTCTCTAAAATCGTTCTTTATGAGGGCCAAACCCAAAAAACTAAAATGGACAAACACTTGTGCGATATTTGTTTCCTTTATTCGTTATTTTCGCTATTTATATTCGGTGGGATTAAATGAAAGTCTTTAGTTAATGCTGTGAAAGCATCATTGAATTATAGGGCATTTCCAAAGCTGAGACAAGGAAAAAGGGATTTTCCTAAAGGACTAGGTACAATGGGTCCCGCCGCGATCGTCTAATTGTCTGCGCACTCCTTTGTTACAGTGCTATTTCGCTTATTTTATTGATATTCACTTCGATGTTTCAAATCGTCAATGGTTAAATACCAAGGAAATTCACGGTCATTCAAAAGTCGTCGTCTCAAGATTGGAAATAGACTATACCTGTCTATGTTTTCTGATCAAGTTTTTCTACTTTTAACATCTCTGATTCTACGAGGAAAACACCAAAGAGAAAGAAAAAAAGAACACAAGTTACAAATTCAAAGCCTTAGACCCTAGTGTGTGTGTGTGACAGCGACTTTGCGTGTATACCAAGAACTACACGAGAAGTTGTTTGAAAAAACGTTTTAAACAAAACTTTCAGTTTTTATAATTTTTTTTTCTGTGAAAAAGAAATAATTTGCTTTTAGTGATTTATTCTAAAGGAAACACATGGTATCTCGGAGGAAATAGGAGATCACGCCATGAGGGACAAGTTGACGGCCGGGAGGAGGACATGGACCACGGCGAGTAATAGAATTTTGACGGTGTGAGGGGGTCTTCAAAAGCAGCGCTTCTCAGCCAGAGTGCTTGGTGGTACCTGCATTGAGCGTTTCCAGTGCCTGAAATTTAAATGTTGTGTATTTAAAAACACACATACCGAAGCCAGCTCTTCCGATCCCCAAGTATTTTTCCAGCAATTGTCCAAGACCTGGTGAAGGTCAGACGGGGCTTTCTGCGACATGTCGACCAAGATTACCAACGTCGTCTCATCAAACTGCATCTGCAATATAAGCAAACTTTTGTTATTGATTTCATAAACTGACGCCAACTTCGACGATTTTGTCGATTTTTTCGTCGAACTGTTCACCGACAAGGCACAAGTACCCAAATTGAAGAACACTTTCCGACCAGCCGTTCTTCGTCTTCTCTGCAGCCAAAAACGATTTCATGTCTTCTTTCTTGATTGGGCCAGGGGGGAAAGCCTTGTCCGCTATACGGCGGAGGGCGTTCCGATAGTTCTGCCTCTAAAAAACAAGCTAGACCAATTTTGTTTAAAAATGCTTTCTTCCTGGCTCGGGATGATGTAACCTCGTTCTTTGTAAACAAAGTTGGTGTCGGTCTTCTTTGTTGCCGTCATCGTTCTCTGCAGCTGGGAGAAGGCCATCACACATGTCATCCGCCGCCTCGGCCATCATAACATAGGACTTGGCGATGTCTTCATACTTCTTTTGATACTTGCTGGCCATGTCCTTTGCACGACGCACTTCCTTGGCAAGTTCCTAAATGTTAACAGTTTCGGAGAATCCACTCGGACCAGAGTGGATTAACAAGGAGTCATAGTTAGGGACCGCAGAGGAATATTTATGAATTATTTTTCGCTTTTGTAATAGCAAATTTAAGCTACATAATGTCATAACTTAAACTTTTCTTTTTTACAGTTTGAAATTTCATCCACAATGAAGCGAGATATTTCGCTTTGAATGAACAAAACTAAACCCAATTTTTGCATTGCAGCCGTGGTTGGGCGGGTCATGTCCGGCAAGGTGCAAATGTGCGCAGGCCCTGCTAAACAACGGACAAAGTTTTGCTTGAATGCGAAATCGGTTTTTTTAAGAGAATACATGTGTATATGTGTTTTTGAATGGTTTTTCATAATTTTCTCGTTTTTTAATACCAAATGTATCTCAAAAATAATTTCAAAAAGGCTTTGGTTACGGTAGTTAGCATTGGAGCGCGGAAAGTCCCCAAATTTGTATTAAAATGTATTTTAAAAATAAAATTGTGAACGAGGGTGCGAATGAAAATGAGATTTTTTCTCTTAAGGGAAAAATTAACATTGTTTTTGTATAATTATTTAATTCACCCAAATGTTACAGCATTTGTTTCCCTATGTTTTGAAGGAAACTGAAAACAACTCAAAGTGATGATTAGAAAATCGTTTGTTTTTGGGTGTTTCTTAGTTTCCGCTTCTTCTAGACATTTTTTGAAGGTTTTGAAGAAAACATTTTTTCAAGGTACTTTACAGATATTTAGATTACTGGGATGCCATACCAGCCAAAATCAAGGCTGCCAAAGTAGAAAAATAGCCTCAACTTTTTTCGGCGCGAATGGATTTTTTATTTTTCTGTTTTATTCAAAGTAGCTTTTACAAGCGGTTCCGCGAATATAAAAGACAAACGTGTTATCGATTTGGCACGAAAAATATAGCCAAAAAACTGAAAAAATTGTCTTTTTCGCCCACTTGTTGTTGAATTTTCATGATATAACTTATTCCACCGTTTTTCGCGTGTGATTTAACGTGTGATTCCATTATTAAAGTAAACAATTTCTTAATAATGGGCGCGCGGTCCGCCAAAACCAAATTTTCTTAGCTTCAAATTTAGTTAGCATTTCGGACTGCACGCGCGGAGGCCGCCTCTGCGGTCTCTAGTCATAGTAAGCGAAAGGAAGTGAGCAAAAAATTACCAATTCTTTCTGATTTTGCCTTTCAATCCTTTCACACTGCTTGTCGGTCAAGGTTCTCAGCGCAGCGAGATCCGTCTCCGTGTCGACTAGCTTCAGTTTCAATTCCTGGATTTTCTCGCTTGCGCCGTTGTAAAGATGGTAGTAGTTGCCCTGAAAAAAATTGTTATTGTAAACACGGAATGTTACAAGCTTTTAATTTTCAGAGCAGAAAAATGAAAAAACAAGTTACCTCTTTGCCATCGATCAGTGCTTCCTCTTCGACAATATCCTCCAAATTGGGACTGGTAGCGGTTTCACTGATAGCAGCGGATTCTTGGTCGAGCTGCACCTGTAACAGAGACGGCACCTCCTCCACCAACCCAAACCGGGTCTGAATAGTTCCCTCCTTTTTAGCCTCTGTAAAGCAGTTTTGTTATTTAAATAAAAACAGTGTACTAACTTTTTTGGCCCTCCATTGGGAGGTCCTCCTCCTATGATGGAAACAGGAAGTGAAATGAGCAAGCAAGGGGAAACGCGTAATATAACACACCGAAATACTTAACATACCAAAATATGCTAACACTTTAAAAAGATTGGCGTTCGCAAGAATCTGTCTAATTTGGTGTCATATTCTAATTCGCTAATTGTACATTAGTCGGTTAGAAATTTTTTCATATTATAGAGACTTTTTAGACATATATTTCGTCAGCGCTTTGTACTTTCCATAATACATAATTAGGCCCCGCAGAGGTGGCCCCGGCGGGGGCAATCCGAAATGGTAAGAAAATATGGTTTTCAATGCTCGCGCGCGAATTTTTTTTCCTTTTCGACTATTTAAGCAAAGAAAATGGGGTAAAATTGCACGAGAAAACCAATGGAAGTGCTCATTTGGCAAATTGTTGACTGCATCTTGCCGAAAATCGCTGTTTTTGGAGATTTTTGACCATTACTCACGAACCATAGCGATAACATGAATTCTCAAATCAATTTTCTTCAAAGTAAAACTATTTTAATGAAAAAAAATAAAATCAAAAATTCGTTCTTGCACAAAAATTTACAACGGATTTTGTTGTTTATACCGCTTCTATTCAAGTGTGGAGGCATGTGTAGCATGCTTTTGGTATTCTTCGGGTTCTCTGAAGTGTTTTGATTGTTATAAAACAGCAAACTCTAAAAAATAACCGTTAGGGTGTTCATATGTTATTCGAATCCAACCACTACCTTCTATGCGTTTTTGCATTTTGGTCGATTATGTGAGATACAGACGCGTAGCACTCAATGTCGTTATATTTTCCGATAATTTGGATTTTTAGCTTTATTTAAAGAAGGAATATAGAAAATTCCATCCTTGCAGTCGCTCGCAAATTAATTTTAAATATACAAGTTTATACAAAATTGGCGACTATCCGCGCTCTATTGCCAAATACCGTATCCAGAGCCTTTTTGAAAACTGCTATTTAAACCTGTATTTTTATTATTTCTGAGATAAATTTAGTACCAAAAATACGAGAAAAATATTAAAAATCAATTTAAAACATACATACATGTAAATTCTCTTAAACAGATGGATTCCACATTTAGGCAGAAAGTATGTCCGTTGTTTAGCAGAGCCTGTGCCCGGTCAGACAAACCCCGCCCAACCACGGCGACAATGCAAAAAATCGGGTTCAAATTCGGGCATTCAAAGCGGAATATCTCGCTTCGTTTCGGATGAAATTTCAAACTGTAAAAAGGAAAAGTTTAAGTTAGGGACTTATCTTGCGTTATATTTGAATTAAAAATCCAAAAATTTATTTTTAAATTTTGGTCTGCGGTCCCTATACATAATAAATTATAAAAAAACTGGATTTGAAACATTTATTTTAAGGCATACACGGCGAACCGCCAAAGTAACATCAAAAGTGGAAACGAATTGAATGTAGATCAACATTTTAAAATTTTTTTAAAGTTACTAATTAGTGAAAAAATGGAGCTGAGGAAAACATATCATTTGTTTTTTGTACTTGCCATTTGATATTTTAATCATTCGCATGTTTAATTTTTGTTTTAAAATCTTCAATTAATCTAAAAATTATATCAATCGATAGAGCGTACAAAGGCAAAACAGAATAATCCTAATATGATGGGTCTCGAAGTCAAGACGTAACAGCGTTAAGGGGGGTCTGGGGGCGCAGCCCCCAGCCAGCGGGAGGGGCGCCGAAGGCGCCCCTCCCGCTGGTATATTATATTTCTGTTTAATCGATAGCGTATGAACTTCAAAACATAAATTGAACACCTCCAACAGCAAATGCAAAATTAAGTGTTGTTTTAGTGTCCCTCCGGCTGCGACTGGATCGGAGGAGGACTGGATGTTTGCAGCTGCAAACCCAACTCTGAAGGAAACTGCCCTACCGGATGCACCAAGAGCGGAAACGTCTGTGCTTGTTTTCCTATGGATAAATAAATAAAGATTTACATCAAGTATAAAAAATATGAATCAGTTTTATTTATCTATTGAAACTTTAGTAGAACAACAACACATTTTCCAAATATTATCAGTATTATCAAAATTTATTTGATTTCTCACTTTAGAGCTTTGGTTCGACTTCATGTTTTTAATTTTGTGTTTTTAGTTTTGGACTTCATATAACATTTTTTAAATGTAATATTTGTGATGACGTTTTTTAGCATTTCGGTATGTCTCTCTCAATTTTTCAGAGGTCTTTAGAAACGAAATGTTTGAATTATGTTTCATTTCTGTACATTTTTCCAAATATTTGAACATTTTTGACCATTTTTAAAAGTTTTGTGTTCAGCTGCAGTTGTAAAAAAAAGAAAACACTGTCTTCACAAATAGATCAACACAAACAGATTGAAAAAAAAACGTTGGGAACATTCATCAAGACACAATGTTTTCACAAAGGTTTCAAAAAAAAAATTATGAAACTTATTCAAATTTGTGCAAACGATTTTTTTTTATTTTTATTCAAATTCATTCCAGGCAGGTATTATGGTTGCAATTGTTACCAAATGATATGTAAAAGTTCAAACACTTTAACCACCGAACTTTGTGACTTTCAATTTTTTTTCATTCTCTTTTTTTACAAGATTTTTACTTTTTATAAGAGAAGAGAGAAAACTGTTTTTTTACAAGTGTTACAATTTTTTTTAGAAACGAGTTGTGCTTTCAGTTTCACACATCATTATTGACTGTCTGCTGAGTTTTGTTGTGTGCAATTTTCCTTTTATATCGTTTTAAAATTAAAAAAAAAGATCCTACTTTTTTCCAAAAAAGCGATGTTTTAAAAGATAGATTGAATGAAATCGCACTATTTATTCCATAGAAAAAATAAAGATAACAACGACAAATACACAAATATGGTAATTATAATAATCACAACACATTTATTGTAATATTGCCAACAGGCAAAAAATTGAACTGCCGAATTGAATTACAAATGAATTGATTTGCTTTTCAATAAATACACAACTAATGTTTTTTTGCAATTTATTCTGACATCGGAAGAAAAAAAACAGCACAAACATTTGTAAAATTTGTTTTATTTTTCAACAAGCGAATTGAAAAACACCAATTGAAATATGAAAAACGAAATCAATTGTAACCAAACAGAAATCGACGATGGGAAACAAAAAAAGTAGTTTTTTGTCTAAGTCTGTGCATTTCACACACTATCTCACCTTTGCGCAAATGCCACAAAAAAGCCGTTTTGGAAGAATTTCCGATAGAAGCCAGTTGTTGGTTTTTTGGGTTAAGAAAGACCAAGGAGTCCCAAAGAATTCTCAATCAGCCATTTTCAAAAATACTGAAAAAAATTCTCCCATCGATTTCATTCCATGTTGCTTGTTCTTTTTTCTGTTTACTTTGAAAGAATCATGATTTCTGATCGTCGTTGAGCACTCGGTAAATCCATTTCTTTCGACCAAGATTACCGTATTCATGAAATTTTTGTTCACGACTAGTAGAAAGGAACATAGCCTGAAAAAAAGAGACAAGGAGAGACAGAGAGACAGAGAGTCAGAGAGACAGAGAGACAGAAAGACAGAGAGACAGAGAGTCAGAGAGACAGAGAGACAGAGAGACAGAGAGTCAGAGAGACAGAGAGACAGAGAGACAGAGAGACAGAGAGACAGAGAGACAGAGAGACAGAGAGACAGAGAGACAGAGAGTCAGAGAGACAGAGAGACAGAGAGACAGAGAGACAGAGAGACAGAGAGACAGAGAGACAGAGAGACAGAGAGACAGAGAGACAGAGAGACAGAGAGACAGAGAGACAGAGAGACAGAGAGACAGAGAGACAGAGAGACAGAGAGACAGAGAGACAGAGAGACAGAGAGTCAGAGAGACAGAGAGACAGAGAGACAGAGAGACAGAGAGTCAGAGAGACAGAGAGACAGAGAGACAGAGAGACAGAGAGACAGAGAGTCAGAGAGACAGAGAGTCAGAGAGACAGAGAGACAGAGAGACAGAGAGACAGAGAGACAGAGAGACAGAGAGTCAGAGAGACAGAGAGACAGAGAGACAGAGAGACAGAGAGACAGAGAGACAGAGAGACAGAGAGACAGAGAGACAGAGAGACAGAGAGACAGAGAGACAGAGAGTCAGAGAGACAGAGAGACAGAGAGACAGAGAGTCAGAGAGACAGAGAGACAGAAAGACAGAGAGACAGAGAGTCAGAGAGACAGAGAGACAGAGAGACAGAGAGACAGAGAGTCAGAGAGACAGAGAGACAGAGAGACAGAGAGACAGAGAGACAGAGAGACAGAGAGACAGAGAGACAGAGAGACAGAGAGACAGAGAGACAGAGAGACAGAGAGACAGAGGGACAGAGAGACAGAGAGACAGAGAGACAGAGAGACAGAGAGACAGAGAGACAGAGAGACAGAGAGACAGAGAGACAGAGAGACAGAGAGACAGAGAGACAGAGAGACAGAGAGACAGAGAGACAGAGAGACAGAGAGACAGAGAGACAGAGAGACAGAGAGACAGAGAGACAGAGAGACAGAGAGACAGAGAGACAGAGAGACAGAGAGACAGAGAGACAGAGAGACAGAGAGACAGAGAGACAGAGAGACAGAGAGACAGAGAGACAGAGAGACAGAGAGTCAGAGAGACAGAGAGACAGAGAGACAGAGAGACAGAGAGTCAGAGAGACAGAGAGACAGAGAGACAGAGAGACAGAGAGACAGAGAGTCAGAGAGACAGAGAGTCAGAGAGACAGAGAGACAGAGAGACAGAGAGACAGAGAGACAGAGAGTCAGAGAGACAGAGAGACAGAGAGACAGAGAGACAGAGAGTCAGAGAGACAGAGAGACAGAGAGACAGAGAGACAGAGAGACAGAGAGACAGAATGAGAGAAAGGACTCACATAATGGAGAATGTTGCGACCTTCCTTTCATTTTTTTATGTTTCATCTTTGAGGTAAAACAAGCAAATTTAGAAAAGCAGCCACGATAAGTGAAAGGAAAGAATAAATGTTGGGAAAGAATAATTATCTCAGAATAATTAGCATTAGATATTCTAACGATGGAATAATGCCCCCATTACGATAATTTACATTGAAATTATTCCTAATGAAGACCGCAAACCAAAAAGTATTAAAATGGAAAGCAATGAGTTTGGGCAAAGAATGAGTAAATACAGAAAAATCAGACAAAATACATTGTATCTCTCAAATTGTCACAAGTAATAATCATTTCTATTTCAAATAAAATGTTTTAAATTTTGCTTTATCACACCAAACAGAAAATAAAGAAAAAATTTAACGTGGCAAAATCACTGTGCACAACTTTAGCCGTTTAACTTCAAACAAGCAATAACATATAGTTTGTAAAAAAGCAAATTTTTTTTAAAAACGTTCATCGAGAGTCTATACAATGTTATGTGAGTACTTCTAATATTTGGACCGGAAGGAAAAATAAGAAAAGGAAACATTTTGTAACAATCATTTATTTATAAAAAAGAAATTAAAATACCAAAATGAGTTGAGTTTGAATAACCGAATACGAAATCTGTACCCATAAATACATAAAACAAGTGTCTTTACAATTTTTTCTGACATCGAAAGGAAAAAAAACTTTTGTAACTTTTTTTGTCATCAAAAATGCAAAGTGAAATGCATGTGCATGCCGCCAAATTGAGTTTTGAAAAAGCGGACACTGTACGCAAACAGAAATCGATACAATTTCACGAAAAAAAAACATTTTTTTGTCTGCGTCTTCGGAGTTTAAACACTCTCTCACCTGAACATCGCACGATTAAAACAGCTTTGGCAGAATTTCTATTGGTTGTTAGGTGTAGACGACTTTTGCTTCTGAGACACGTTTTTTCCACTTGCCACTTCAGAGATATTTCTTTTCCAACTTGGCCGTTTTCCACAATTCCAAAATGTTCTTGTAATTTTTTTGACCCATTTTGCCGTTCCCACAGTTTGTACTAATTTTGTTTTTGAGTTCAAAAGTTTCTTTCGTTTCTGAGTAAAATTGTGTTTCTATTTGCAATAATCACGAAATAGCAGCCGTCTTTTTGCACATAATAAACGCATTATTGCAAATATAACTAGGTAACGCTCAAAATGTCGAGATTTTAGCACAAATAGTCACTAATTTTTAAACATAATTCAAGTTCAATTTTGAAACTATTTTCCAAAACAATTGTATCAAACAATATGAAAAACTGAAATTAGCAAAAACGGAATGTTTTGGAAATTTTTAAATAGGCATACAATAAAACTTTCACTGTTATAAACTACAGTTCAAAGCAATGAGCCATTTAAAATATTGATTTAAAATTTTTAAAAAAAAAACACGTTTCAAATTTATCCTTTGAATTTTTTTACACATTGTCAAGATTTGATACTCATTTGAAAGAAATTTGTTACATCGCTAGCCAATTTAAACAAACCTCGTTGAAATCGTTGAAATTGTATATGGACATAAAAGTTGAATGAATAATTGTCGTTGTCGTTTCATTTGGTTCCTTTGTTACTTAATATTTGAATTATTACATAGTGAAATTGAAACTCTTTGTTTTCTTGATGACTTTGAGTAGAAACGAACAAAATTGTCCGAAGAGAAGAGACTATCTGAAGAGAGAGAGAGAGAGAGAGAGAGAGAGAGAGAGATACAAAGATACAGAGAAACACAAGAAAACTCACACGACTAACCTTCGTTTTTTTTCTTTGGAGACAAATACGCGATAATTAGACTCCAAAAGCAAAATTCGACCAACAGTCACAATCAGGAACAAGAAATTATGGAGAGAAATGAATGTGAAAGAGGAGAAAAAGAGTCCGATATTCTAATGATGCAATTTCTAAATATATTCTAATGAAGCCTTGGAAGCCAGTAGCATTTTCTCTAAAATCGTTCTTTATGAGGGCCAAACCCAAAAAACTAAAATGGACAAACACTTGTGCGATATTTGTTTCCTTTATTCGTTATTTTCGCTATTTATATTCGGTGGGATTAAATGAAAGTCTTTAGTTAATGCTGTGAAAGCATCATTGAATTATAGGGCATTTCCAAAGCTGAGACAAGGAAAAAGGGATTTTCCTAAAGGACTAGGTACAATGGGTCCCGCCGCGATCGTCTAATTGTCTGCGCACTCCTTTGTTACAGTGCTATTTCGCTTATTTTATTGATATTCACTTCGATGTTTCAAATCGTCAATGGTTAAATACCAAGGAAATTCACGGTCATTCAAAAGTCGTCGTCTCAAGATTGGAAATAGACTATACCTGTCTATGTTTTCTGATCAAGTTTTTCTACTTTTAACATCTCTGATTCTACGAGGAAAACACCAAAGAGAAAGAAAAAAAGAACACAAGTTACAAATTCAAAGCCTTAGACCCTAGTGTGTGTGTGTGACAGCGACTTTGCGTGTATACCAAGAACTACACGAGAAGTTGTTTGAAAAAACGTTTTAAACAAAACTTTCAGTTTTTATAATTTTTTTTTCTGTGAAAAAGAAATAATTTGCTTTTAGTGATTTATTCTAAAGGAAACACATGGTATCTCGGAGGAAATAGGAGATCACGCCATGAGGGACAAGTTGACGGCCGGGAGGAGGACATGGACCACGGCGAGTAATAGAATTTTGACGGTGTGAGGGGGTCTTCAAAAGCAGCGCTTCTCAGCCAGAGTGCTTGGTGGTACCTGCATTGAGCGTTTCCAGTGCCTGAAATTTAAATGTTGTGTATTTAAAAACACACATACCGAAGCCAGCTCTTCCGATCCCCAAGTATTTTTCCAGCAATTGTCCAAGACCTGGTGAAGGTCAGACGGGGCTTTCTGCGACATGTCGACCAAGATTACCAACGTCGTCTCATCAAACTGCATCTGCAATATAAGCAAACTTTTGTTATTGATTTCATAAACTGACGCCAACTTCGACGATTTTGTCGATTTTTTCGTCGAACTGTTCACCGACAAGGCACAAGTACCCAAATTGAAGAACACTTTCCGACCAGCCGTTCTTCGTCTTCTCTGCAGCCAAAAACGATTTCATGTCTTCTTTCTTGATTGGGCCAGGGGGGAAAGCCTTGTCCGCTATACGGCGGAGGGCGTTCCGATAGTTCTGCCTCTAAAAAACAAGCTAGACCAATTTTGTTTAAAAATGCTTTCTTCCTGGCTCGGGATGATGTAACCTCGTTCTTTGTAAACAAAGTTGGTGTCGGTCTTCTTTGTTGCCGTCATCGTTCTCTGCAGCTGGGAGAAGGCCATCACACATGTCATCCGCCGCCTCGGCCATCATAACATAGGACTTGGCGATGTCTTCATACTTCTTTTGATACTTGCTGGCCATGTCCTTTGCACGACGCACTTCCTTGGCAAGTTCCTAAATGTTAACAGTTTCGGAGAATCCACTCGGACCAGAGTGGATTAACAAGGAGTCATAGTTAGGGACCGCAGAGGAATATTTATGAATTATTTTTCGCTTTTGTAATAGCAAATTTAAGCTACATAATGTCATAACTTAAACTTTTCTTTTTTACAGTTTGAAATTTCATCCACAATGAAGCGAGATATTTCGCTTTGAATGAACAAAACTAAACCCAATTTTTGCATTGCAGCCGTGGTTGGGCGGGTCATGTCCGGCAAGGTGCAAATGTGCGCAGGCCCTGCTAAACAACGGACAAAGTTTTGCTTGAATGCGAAATCGGTTTTTTTAAGAGAATACATGTGTATATGTGTTTTTGAATGGTTTTTCATAATTTTCTCGTTTTTTAATACCAAATGTATCTCAAAAATAATTTCAAAAAGGCTTTGGTTACGGTAGTTAGCATTGGAGCGCGGAAAGTCCCCAAATTTGTATTAAAATGTATTTTAAAAATAAAATTGTGAACGAGGGTGCGAATGAAAATGAGATTTTTTCTCTTAAGGGAAAAATTAACATTGTTTTTGTATAATTATTTAATTCACCCAAATGTTACAGCATTTGTTTCCCTATGTTTTGAAGGAAACTGAAAACAACTCAAAGTGATGATTAGAAAATCGTTTGTTTTTGGGTGTTTCTTAGTTTCCGCTTCTTCTAGACATTTTTTGAAGGTTTTGAAGAAAACATTTTTTCAAGGTACTTTACAGATATTTAGATTACTGGGATGCCATACCAGCCAAAATCAAGGCTGCCAAAGTAGAAAAATAGCCTCAACTTTTTTCGGCGCGAATGGATTTTTTATTTTTCTGTTTTATTCAAAGTAGCTTTTACAAGCGGTTCCGCGAATATAAAAGACAAACGTGTTATCGATTTGGCACGAAAAATATAGCCAAAAAACTGAAAAAATTGTCTTTTTCGCCCACTTGTTGTTGAATTTTCATGATATAACTTATTCCACCGTTTTTCGCGTGTGATTTAACGTGTGATTCCATTATTAAAGTAAACAATTTCTTAATAATGGGCGCGCGGTCCGCCAAAACCAAATTTTCTTAGCTTCAAATTTAGTTAGCATTTCGGACTGCACGCGCGGAGGCCGCCTCTGCGGTCTCTAGTCATAGTAAGCGAAAGGAAGTGAGCAAAAAATTACCAATTCTTTCTGATTTTGCCTTTCAATCCTTTCACACTGCTTGTCGGTCAAGGTTCTCAGCGCAGCGAGATCCGTCTCCGTGTCGACTAGCTTCAGTTTCAATTCCTGGATTTTCTCGCTTGCGCCGTTGTAAAGATGGTAGTAGTTGCCCTGAAAAAAATTGTTATTGTAAACACGGAATGTTACAAGCTTTTAATTTTCAGAGCAGAAAAATGAAAAAACAAGTTACCTCTTTGCCATCGATCAGTGCTTCCTCTTCGACAATATCCTCCAAATTGGGACTGGTAGCGGTTTCACTGATAGCAGCGGATTCTTGGTCGAGCTGCACCTGTAACAGAGACGGCACCTCCTCCACCAACCCAAACCGGGTCTGAATAGTTCCCTCCTTTTTAGCCTCTGTAAAGCAGTTTTGTTATTTAAATAAAAACAGTGTACTAACTTTTTTGGCCCTCCATTGGGAGGTCCTCCTCCTATGATGGAAACAGGAAGTGAAATGAGCAAGCAAGGGGAAACGCGTAATATAACACACCGAAATACTTAACATACCAAAATATGCTAACACTTTAAAAAGATTGGCGTTCGCAAGAATCTGTCTAATTTGGTGTCATATTCTAATTCGCTAATTGTACATTAGTCGGTTAGAAATTTTTTCATATTATAGAGACTTTTTAGACATATATTTCGTCAGCGCTTTGTACTTTCCATAATACATAATTAGGCCCCGCAGAGGTGGCCCCGGCGGGGGCAATCCGAAATGGTAAGAAAATATGGTTTTCAATGCTCGCGCGCGAATTTTTTTTCCTTTTCGACTATTTAAGCAAAGAAAATGGGGTAAAATTGCACGAGAAAACCAATGGAAGTGCTCATTTGGCAAATTGTTGACTGCATCTTGCCGAAAATCGCTGTTTTTGGAGATTTTTGACCATTACTCACGAACCATAGCGATAACATGAATTCTCAAATCAATTTTCTTCAAAGTAAAACTATTTTAATGAAAAAAAATAAAATCAAAAATTCGTTCTTGCACAAAAATTTACAACGGATTTTGTTGTTTATACCGCTTCTATTCAAGTGTGGAGGCATGTGTAGCATGCTTTTGGTATTCTTCGGGTTCTCTGAAGTGTTTTGATTGTTATAAAACAGCAAACTCTAAAAAATAACCGTTAGGGTGTTCATATGTTATTCGAATCCAACCACTACCTTCTATGCGTTTTTGCATTTTGGTCGATTATGTGAGATACAGACGCGTAGCACTCAATGTCGTTATATTTTCCGATAATTTGGATTTTTAGCTTTATTTAAAGAAGGAATATAGAAAATTCCATCCTTGCAGTCGCTCGCAAATTAATTTTAAATATACAAGTTTATACAAAATTGGCGACTATCCGCGCTCTATTGCCAAATACCGTATCCAGAGCCTTTTTGAAAACTGCTATTTAAACCTGTATTTTTATTATTTCTGAGATAAATTTAGTACCAAAAATACGAGAAAAATATTAAAAATCAATTTAAAACATACATACATGTAAATTCTCTTAAACAGATGGATTCCACATTTAGGCAGAAAGTATGTCCGTTGTTTAGCAGAGCCTGTGCCCGGTCAGACAAACCCCGCCCAACCACGGCGACAATGCAAAAAATCGGGTTCAAATTCGGGCATTCAAAGCGGAATATCTCGCTTCGTTTCGGATGAAATTTCAAACTGTAAAAAGGAAAAGTTTAAGTTAGGGACTTATCTTGCGTTATATTTGAATTAAAAATCCAAAAATTTATTTTTAAATTTTGGTCTGCGGTCCCTATACATAATAAATTATAAAAAAACTGGATTTGAAACATTTATTTTAAGGCATACACGGCGAACCGCCAAAGTAACATCAAAAGTGGAAACGAATTGAATGTAGATCAACATTTTAAAATTTTTTTAAAGTTACTAATTAGTGAAAAAATGGAGCTGAGGAAAACATATCATTTGTTTTTTGTACTTGCCATTTGATATTTTAATCATTCGCATGTTTAATTTTTGTTTTAAAATCTTCAATTAATCTAAAAATTATATCAATCGATAGAGCGTACAAAGGCAAAACAGAATAATCCTAATATGATGGGTCTCGAAGTCAAGACGTAACAGCGTTAAGGGGGGTCTGGGGGCGCAGCCCCCAGCCAGCGGGAGGGGCGCCGAAGGCGCCCCTCCCGCTGGTATATTATATTTCTGTTTAATCGATAGCGTATGAACTTCAAAACATAAATTGAACACCTCCAACAGCAAATGCAAAATTAAGTGTTGTTTTAGTGTCCCTCCGGCTGCGACTGGATCGGAGGAGGACTGGATGTTTGCAGCTGCAAACCCAACTCTGAAGGAAACTGCCCTACCGGATGCACCAAGAGCGGAAACGTCTGTGCTTGTTTTCCTATGGATAAATAAATAAAGATTTACATCAAGTATAAAAAATATGAATCAGTTTTATTTATCTATTGAAACTTTAGTAGAACAACAACACATTTTCCAAATATTATCAGTATTATCAAAATTTATTTGATTTCTCACTTTAGAGCTTTGGTTCGACTTCATGTTTTTAATTTTGTGTTTTTAGTTTTGGACTTCATATAACATTTTTTAAATGTAATATTTGTGATGACGTTTTTTAGCATTTCGGTATGTCTCTCTCAATTTTTCAGAGGTCTTTAGAAACGAAATGTTTGAATTATGTTTCATTTCTGTACATTTTTCCAAATATTTGAACATTTTTGACCATTTTTAAAAGTTTTGTGTTCAGCTGCAGTTGTAAAAAAAAGAAAACACTGTCTTCACAAATAGATCAACACAAACAGATTGAAAAAAAAACGTTGGGAACATTCATCAAGACACAATGTTTTCACAAAGGTTTCAAAAAAAAAATTATGAAACTTATTCAAATTTGTGCAAACGATTTTTTTTTATTTTTATTCAAATTCATTCCAGGCAGGTATTATGGTTGCAATTGTTACCAAATGATATGTAAAAGTTCAAACACTTTAACCACCGAACTTTGTGACTTTCAATTTTTTTTCATTCTCTTTTTTTACAAGATTTTTACTTTTTATAAGAGAAGAGAGAAAACTGTTTTTTTACAAGTGTTACAATTTTTTTTAGAAACGAGTTGTGCTTTCAGTTTCACACATCATTATTGACTGTCTGCTGAGTTTTGTTGTGTGCAATTTTCCTTTTATATCGTTTTAAAATTAAAAAAAAAGATCCTACTTTTTTCCAAAAAAGCGATGTTTTAAAAGATAGATTGAATGAAATCGCACTATTTATTCCATAGAAAAAATAAAGATAACAACGACAAATACACAAATATGGTAATTATAATAATCACAACACATTTATTGTAATATTGCCAACAGGCAAAAAATTGAACTGCCGAATTGAATTACAAATGAATTGATTTGCTTTTCAATAAATACACAACTAATGTTTTTTTGCAATTTATTCTGACATCGGAAGAAAAAAAACAGCACAAACATTTGTAAAATTTGTTTTATTTTTCAACAAGCGAATTGAAAAACACCAATTGAAATATGAAAAACGAAATCAATTGTAACCAAACAGAAATCGACGATGGGAAACAAAAAAAGTAGTTTTTTGTCTAAGTCTGTGCATTTCACACACTATCTCACCTTTGCGCAAATGCCACAAAAAAGCCGTTTTGGAAGAATTTCCGATAGAAGCCAGTTGTTGGTTTTTTGGGTTAAGAAAGACCAAGGAGTCCCAAAGAATTCTCAATCAGCCATTTTCAAAAATACTGAAAAAAATTCTCCCATCGATTTCATTCCATGTTGCTTGTTCTTTTTTCTGTTTACTTTGAAAGAATCATGATTTCTGATCGTCGTTGAGCACTCGGTAAATCCATTTCTTTCGACCAAGATTACCGTATTCATGAAATTTTTGTTCACGACTAGTAGAAAGGAACATAGCCTGAAAAAAAGAGACAAGGAGAGACAGAGAGACAGAGAGTCAGAGAGACAGAGAGACAGAAAGACAGAGAGACAGAGAGTCAGAGAGACAGAGAGACAGAGAGACAGAGAGTCAGAGAGACAGAGAGACAGAGAGACAGAGAGACAGAGAGACAGAGAGACAGAGAGACAGAGAGACAGAGAGACAGAGAGACAGAGAGACAGAGAGACAGAGAGTCAGAGAGACAGAGAGACAGAGAGACAGAGAGACAGAGAGACAGAGAGACAGAGAGACAGAGAGACAGAGAGACAGAGAGACAGAGAGACAGAGAGACAGAGAGACAGAGAGACAGAGAGACAGAGAGACAGAGAGTCAGAGAGACAGAGAGACAGAGAGACAGAGAGACAGAGAGTCAGAGAGACAGAGAGACAGAGAGACAGAGAGACAGAGAGACAGAGAGTCAGAGAGACAGAGAGTCAGAGAGACAGAGAGACAGAGAGACAGAGAGACAGAGAGACAGAGAGACAGAGAGTCAGAGAGACAGAGAGACAGAGAGACAGAGAGACAGAGAGACAGAGAGACAGAGAGACAGAGAGACAGAGAGACAGAGAGACAGAGAGACAGAGAGACAGAGAGTCAGAGAGACAGAGAGACAGAGAGACAGAGAGTCAGAGAGACAGAGAGACAGAAAGACAGAGAGACAGAGAGTCAGAGAGACAGAGAGACAGAGAGACAGAGAGACAGAGAGTCAGAGAGACAGAGAGACAGAGAGACAGAGAGACAGAGAGACAGAGAGACAGAGAGACAGAGAGACAGAGAGACAGAGAGACAGAGAGACAGAGAGACAGAGAGACAGAGGGACAGAGAGACAGAGAGACAGAGAGACAGAGAGACAGAGAGACAGAGAGACAGAGAGACAGAGAGACAGAGAGACAGAGAGACAGAGAGACAGAGAGACAGAGAGACAGAGAGACAGAGAGACAGAGAGACAGAGAGACAGAGAGACAGAGAGACAGAGAGACAGAGAGACAGAGAGACAGAGAGACAGAGAGACAGAGAGACAGAGAGACAGAGAGACAGAGAGACAGAGAGACAGAGAGACAGAGAGACAGAGAGACAGAGAGACAGAGAGACAGAGAGACAGAGAGTCAGAGAGACAGAGAGACAGAGAGACAGAGAGACAGAGAGTCAGAGAGACAGAGAGACAGAGAGACAGAGAGACAGAGAGACAGAGAGTCAGAGAGACAGAGAGTCAGAGAGACAGAGAGACAGAGAGACAGAGAGACAGAGAGACAGAGAGACAGAGAGTCAGAGAGACAGAGAGACAGAGAGACAGAGAGACAGAGAGTCAGAGAGACAGAATGAGAGAAAGGACTCACATAATGGAGAATGTTGCGACCTTCCTTTCATTTTTTTATGTTTCATCTTTGAGGTAAAACAAGCAAATTTAGAAAAGCAGCCACGATAAGTGAAAGGAAAGAATAAATGTTGGGAAAGAATAATTATCTCAGAATAATTAGCATTAGATATTCTAACGATGGAATAATGCCCCCATTACGATAATTTACATTGAAATTATTCCTAATGAAGACCGCAAACCAAAAAGTATTAAAATGGAAAGCAATGAGTTTGGGCAAAGAATGAGTAAATACAGAAAAATCAGACAAAATACATTGTATCTCTCAAATTGTCACAAGTAATAATCATTTCTATTTCAAATAAAATGTTTTAAATTTTGCTTTATCACACCAAACAGAAAATAAAGAAAAAATTTAACGTGGCAAAATCACTGTGCACAACTTTAGCCGTTTAACTTCAAACAAGCAATAACATATAGTTTGTAAAAAAGCAAATTTTTTTTAAAAACGTTCATCGAGAGTCTATACAATGTTATGTGAGTACTTCTAATATTTGGACCGGAAGGAAAAATAAGAAAAGGAAACATTTTGTAACAATCATTTATTTATAAAAAAGAAATTAAAATACCAAAATGAGTTGAGTTTGAATAACCGAATACGAAATCTGTACCCATAAATACATAAAACAAGTGTCTTTACAATTTTTTCTGACATCGAAAGGAAAAAAAACTTTTGTAACTTTTTTTGTCATCAAAAATGCAAAGTGAAATGCATGTGCATGCCGCCAAATTGAGTTTTGAAAAAGCGGACACTGTACGCAAACAGAAATCGATACAATTTCACGAAAAAAAAACATTTTTTTGTCTGCGTCTTCGGAGTTTAAACACTCTCTCACCTGAACATCGCACGATTAAAACAGCTTTGGCAGAATTTCTATTGGTTGTTAGGTGTAGACGACTTTTGCTTCTGAGACACGTTTTTTCCACTTGCCACTTCAGAGATATTTCTTTTCCAACTTGGCCGTTTTCCACAATTCCAAAATGTTCTTGTAATTTTTTTGACCCATTTTGCCGTTCCCACAGTTTGTACTAATTTTGTTTTTGAGTTCAAAAGTTTCTTTCGTTTCTGAGTAAAATTGTGTTTCTATTTGCAATAATCACGAAATAGCAGCCGTCTTTTTGCACATAATAAACGCATTATTGCAAATATAACTAGGTAACGCTCAAAATGTCGAGATTTTAGCACAAATAGTCACTAATTTTTAAACATAATTCAAGTTCAATTTTGAAACTATTTTCCAAAACAATTGTATCAAACAATATGAAAAACTGAAATTAGCAAAAACGGAATGTTTTGGAAATTTTTAAATAGGCATACAATAAAACTTTCACTGTTATAAACTACAGTTCAAAGCAATGAGCCATTTAAAATATTGATTTAAAATTTTTAAAAAAAAAACACGTTTCAAATTTATCCTTTGAATTTTTTTACACATTGTCAAGATTTGATACTCATTTGAAAGAAATTTGTTACATCGCTAGCCAATTTAAACAAACCTCGTTGAAATCGTTGAAATTGTATATGGACATAAAAGTTGAATGAATAATTGTCGTTGTCGTTTCATTTGGTTCCTTTGTTACTTAATATTTGAATTATTACATAGTGAAATTGAAACTCTTTGTTTTCTTGATGACTTTGAGTAGAAACGAACAAAATTGTCCGAAGAGAAGAGACTATCTGAAGAGAGAGAGAGAGAGAGAGAGAGAGAGAGAGAGATACAAAGATACAGAGAAACACAAGAAAACTCACACGACTAACCTTCGTTTTTTTTCTTTGGAGACAAATACGCGATAATTAGACTCCAAAAGCAAAATTCGACCAACAGTCACAATCAGGAACAAGAAATTATGGAGAGAAATGAATGTGAAAGAGGAGAAAAAGAGTCCGATATTCTAATGATGCAATTTCTAAATATATTCTAATGAAGCCTTGGAAGCCAGTAGCATTTTCTCTAAAATCGTTCTTTATGAGGGCCAAACCCAAAAAACTAAAATGGACAAACACTTGTGCGATATTTGTTTCCTTTATTCGTTATTTTCGCTATTTATATTCGGTGGGATTAAATGAAAGTCTTTAGTTAATGCTGTGAAAGCATCATTGAATTATAGGGCATTTCCAAAGCTGAGACAAGGAAAAAGGGATTTTCCTAAAGGACTAGGTACAATGGGTCCCGCCGCGATCGTCTAATTGTCTGCGCACTCCTTTGTTACAGTGCTATTTCGCTTATTTTATTGATATTCACTTCGATGTTTCAAATCGTCAATGGTTAAATACCAAGGAAATTCACGGTCATTCAAAAGTCGTCGTCTCAAGATTGGAAATAGACTATACCTGTCTATGTTTTCTGATCAAGTTTTTCTACTTTTAACATCTCTGATTCTACGAGGAAAACACCAAAGAGAAAGAAAAAAAGAACACAAGTTACAAATTCAAAGCCTTAGACCCTAGTGTGTGTGTGTGACAGCGACTTTGCGTGTATACCAAGAACTACACGAGAAGTTGTTTGAAAAAACGTTTTAAACAAAACTTTCAGTTTTTATAATTTTTTTTTCTGTGAAAAAGAAATAATTTGCTTTTAGTGATTTATTCTAAAGGAAACACATGGTATCTCGGAGGAAATAGGAGATCACGCCATGAGGGACAAGTTGACGGCCGGGAGGAGGACATGGACCACGGCGAGTAATAGAATTTTGACGGTGTGAGGGGGTCTTCAAAAGCAGCGCTTCTCAGCCAGAGTGCTTGGTGGTACCTGCATTGAGCGTTTCCAGTGCCTGAAATTTAAATGTTGTGTATTTAAAAACACACATACCGAAGCCAGCTCTTCCGATCCCCAAGTATTTTTCCAGCAATTGTCCAAGACCTGGTGAAGGTCAGACGGGGCTTTCTGCGACATGTCGACCAAGATTACCAACGTCGTCTCATCAAACTGCATCTGCAATATAAGCAAACTTTTGTTATTGATTTCATAAACTGACGCCAACTTCGACGATTTTGTCGATTTTTTCGTCGAACTGTTCACCGACAAGGCACAAGTACCCAAATTGAAGAACACTTTCCGACCAGCCGTTCTTCGTCTTCTCTGCAGCCAAAAACGATTTCATGTCTTCTTTCTTGATTGGGCCAGGGGGGAAAGCCTTGTCCGCTATACGGCGGAGGGCGTTCCGATAGTTCTGCCTCTAAAAAACAAGCTAGACCAATTTTGTTTAAAAATGCTTTCTTCCTGGCTCGGGATGATGTAACCTCGTTCTTTGTAAACAAAGTTGGTGTCGGTCTTCTTTGTTGCCGTCATCGTTCTCTGCAGCTGGGAGAAGGCCATCACACATGTCATCCGCCGCCTCGGCCATCATAACATAGGACTTGGCGATGTCTTCATACTTCTTTTGATACTTGCTGGCCATGTCCTTTGCACGACGCACTTCCTTGGCAAGTTCCTAAATGTTAACAGTTTCGGAGAATCCACTCGGACCAGAGTGGATTAACAAGGAGTCATAGTTAGGGACCGCAGAGGAATATTTATGAATTATTTTTCGCTTTTGTAATAGCAAATTTAAGCTACATAATGTCATAACTTAAACTTTTCTTTTTTACAGTTTGAAATTTCATCCACAATGAAGCGAGATATTTCGCTTTGAATGAACAAAACTAAACCCAATTTTTGCATTGCAGCCGTGGTTGGGCGGGTCATGTCCGGCAAGGTGCAAATGTGCGCAGGCCCTGCTAAACAACGGACAAAGTTTTGCTTGAATGCGAAATCGGTTTTTTTAAGAGAATACATGTGTATATGTGTTTTTGAATGGTTTTTCATAATTTTCTCGTTTTTTAATACCAAATGTATCTCAAAAATAATTTCAAAAAGGCTTTGGTTACGGTAGTTAGCATTGGAGCGCGGAAAGTCCCCAAATTTGTATTAAAATGTATTTTAAAAATAAAATTGTGAACGAGGGTGCGAATGAAAATGAGATTTTTTCTCTTAAGGGAAAAATTAACATTGTTTTTGTATAATTATTTAATTCACCCAAATGTTACAGCATTTGTTTCCCTATGTTTTGAAGGAAACTGAAAACAACTCAAAGTGATGATTAGAAAATCGTTTGTTTTTGGGTGTTTCTTAGTTTCCGCTTCTTCTAGACATTTTTTGAAGGTTTTGAAGAAAACATTTTTTCAAGGTACTTTACAGATATTTAGATTACTGGGATGCCATACCAGCCAAAATCAAGGCTGCCAAAGTAGAAAAATAGCCTCAACTTTTTTCGGCGCGAATGGATTTTTTATTTTTCTGTTTTATTCAAAGTAGCTTTTACAAGCGGTTCCGCGAATATAAAAGACAAACGTGTTATCGATTTGGCACGAAAAATATAGCCAAAAAACTGAAAAAATTGTCTTTTTCGCCCACTTGTTGTTGAATTTTCATGATATAACTTATTCCACCGTTTTTCGCGTGTGATTTAACGTGTGATTCCATTATTAAAGTAAACAATTTCTTAATAATGGGCGCGCGGTCCGCCAAAACCAAATTTTCTTAGCTTCAAATTTAGTTAGCATTTCGGACTGCACGCGCGGAGGCCGCCTCTGCGGTCTCTAGTCATAGTAAGCGAAAGGAAGTGAGCAAAAAATTACCAATTCTTTCTGATTTTGCCTTTCAATCCTTTCACACTGCTTGTCGGTCAAGGTTCTCAGCGCAGCGAGATCCGTCTCCGTGTCGACTAGCTTCAGTTTCAATTCCTGGATTTTCTCGCTTGCGCCGTTGTAAAGATGGTAGTAGTTGCCCTGAAAAAAATTGTTATTGTAAACACGGAATGTTACAAGCTTTTAATTTTCAGAGCAGAAAAATGAAAAAACAAGTTACCTCTTTGCCATCGATCAGTGCTTCCTCTTCGACAATATCCTCCAAATTGGGACTGGTAGCGGTTTCACTGATAGCAGCGGATTCTTGGTCGAGCTGCACCTGTAACAGAGACGGCACCTCCTCCACCAACCCAAACCGGGTCTGAATAGTTCCCTCCTTTTTAGCCTCTGTAAAGCAGTTTTGTTATTTAAATAAAAACAGTGTACTAACTTTTTTGGCCCTCCATTGGGAGGTCCTCCTCCTATGATGGAAACAGGAAGTGAAATGAGCAAGCAAGGGGAAACGCGTAATATAACACACCGAAATACTTAACATACCAAAATATGCTAACACTTTAAAAAGATTGGCGTTCGCAAGAATCTGTCTAATTTGGTGTCATATTCTAATTCGCTAATTGTACATTAGTCGGTTAGAAATTTTTTCATATTATAGAGACTTTTTAGACATATATTTCGTCAGCGCTTTGTACTTTCCATAATACATAATTAGGCCCCGCAGAGGTGGCCCCGGCGGGGGCAATCCGAAATGGTAAGAAAATATGGTTTTCAATGCTCGCGCGCGAATTTTTTTTCCTTTTCGACTATTTAAGCAAAGAAAATGGGGTAAAATTGCACGAGAAAACCAATGGAAGTGCTCATTTGGCAAATTGTTGACTGCATCTTGCCGAAAATCGCTGTTTTTGGAGATTTTTGACCATTACTCACGAACCATAGCGATAACATGAATTCTCAAATCAATTTTCTTCAAAGTAAAACTATTTTAATGAAAAAAAATAAAATCAAAAATTCGTTCTTGCACAAAAATTTACAACGGATTTTGTTGTTTATACCGCTTCTATTCAAGTGTGGAGGCATGTGTAGCATGCTTTTGGTATTCTTCGGGTTCTCTGAAGTGTTTTGATTGTTATAAAACAGCAAACTCTAAAAAATAACCGTTAGGGTGTTCATATGTTATTCGAATCCAACCACTACCTTCTATGCGTTTTTGCATTTTGGTCGATTATGTGAGATACAGACGCGTAGCACTCAATGTCGTTATATTTTCCGATAATTTGGATTTTTAGCTTTATTTAAAGAAGGAATATAGAAAATTCCATCCTTGCAGTCGCTCGCAAATTAATTTTAAATATACAAGTTTATACAAAATTGGCGACTATCCGCGCTCTATTGCCAAATACCGTATCCAGAGCCTTTTTGAAAACTGCTATTTAAACCTGTATTTTTATTATTTCTGAGATAAATTTAGTACCAAAAATACGAGAAAAATATTAAAAATCAATTTAAAACATACATACATGTAAATTCTCTTAAACAGATGGATTCCACATTTAGGCAGAAAGTATGTCCGTTGTTTAGCAGAGCCTGTGCCCGGTCAGACAAACCCCGCCCAACCACGGCGACAATGCAAAAAATCGGGTTCAAATTCGGGCATTCAAAGCGGAATATCTCGCTTCGTTTCGGATGAAATTTCAAACTGTAAAAAGGAAAAGTTTAAGTTAGGGACTTATCTTGCGTTATATTTGAATTAAAAATCCAAAAATTTATTTTTAAATTTTGGTCTGCGGTCCCTATACATAATAAATTATAAAAAAACTGGATTTGAAACATTTATTTTAAGGCATACACGGCGAACCGCCAAAGTAACATCAAAAGTGGAAACGAATTGAATGTAGATCAACATTTTAAAATTTTTTTAAAGTTACTAATTAGTGAAAAAATGGAGCTGAGGAAAACATATCATTTGTTTTTTGTACTTGCCATTTGATATTTTAATCATTCGCATGTTTAATTTTTGTTTTAAAAGCCTTTGTAGACAACCCATTCGTTCAGTCTACCTTAGCCAGTCCCCACTTAATTGGAAATTGAATCTTTTTTTAAAAATATAGATATAATTTAACACAGTCAAAAATATTATGCACAGAACTGTTTTTTTTAAACCGAATTACATAGAAAAGAATTACATAGAAAACAGTTATAAAACAACCGAATTACTTATAAAAGTAAAAAAGAATAAAAAACTTCTGTTTGAATGACGGTAGTATTTGCTTTACCTAAAAGTAATTGTGCAAGTATTGAGTGGGTTAGATTACGGAAGCATAATTAAATACAAGAATTGAAAAAAAAATAAAATCAATAAATTGGTTGCAGTTAGCGTGAATTAACCGTGGAAAACGATATGGACTTTTTCCAGTTTTGAAAATTTTGTGTTTTTGCAAACCCTTGTTAAAAAAGGAAATGTCTAGACAAATTTAAATTACAAAAAAAAAAGAAATGCTTTTATGATTATGGGTAAAAAATAATGAAAACTATAGTGTAACATTGTATTACTTACATTGTATTCTTATTATTCTGTTACTTTTTATTGTGTTCTAACATTGATCTTTAGTTCTAACGATTGACCGAGTTTTTAAAACATCAATAGCATTATTTCCTAATTGAAACAAAGGACTAAATTTAACAATGATTAGAAAAAGTGAAGATAGCTTTTGGTTAGATGGAACATCTAAATTTGTTTAATGCGCAAAAAATAGGTAAAAATTTTATTACTGGTCAAATGATTTCAACAAGTTGGAGAAAAAAAACAATTACCGAGTTCGTTTAATTTGAAATAGTTAACTGTGGATGAGGAATGAATGAAAAAAACTATGAAGGAGAAAGGAGAGGAGGAGAAAAAAGAAAAACTGTGTAACCAGAATTTTTTTAAACTTTTTAAATAAATGTAAAAAGCGACGTTAAATTCGCTACGAGAACCATTGACTTTTCAAAAGTGTGAATCGCTTTCGTGTTTTCTATCGATTGATTCTACTTTCAGTTGCAGGTTTTTCAGTTTTTTTAACCTATCAGTTTTTTTTCTTTCCTAAGGTCATCATTTCTTTTCTCACCTTCGCATGTTTTGCGTTTTTTTTTTACAAAAATAACAAATAACAAGATTTTATTAGAGATAAAATTAAACAAGAAGATAGGCAAACCAGCAAATCAGTAAATGTTAGAAAGAACGACTTTCAAATTTTTTGACTAAAAACATCAAGAAACTGACTTTTAAAGATAATTTTGTCTGCCAAAGCAGAATTTTCATCTAATCAAATTTTTTAAAAATTTTCTTTGTTCTGAATTTCGGTGTTTTCATGTTTCAGGCATGTATTGACAGAAATTTGTGTGTTTACATTTCATTCAAAACACAATTGTCTCTAGAAAATAACAATTTCTTGGAAAACTACAAACCAGTTTACTAATGAGTGAAAAAAATTTTGAACTGAGGTCATTAGTTTTTTGTACTTGCCATTCGATATTTTAATTGTTCGCATGTTTTATTTGTTTTAAAAGCCTTCTTAGACAACCCATTTGTTTTGCAAACCTCATCCATTCCCCACTTAATTAGAAAATTGAGTCTAAGTTTAATAAAGTAGCTTAAATTTAACATATTCAAAAGAATACACAGAACTGTTTTTTAAAACAAACCTAATTACATAGAAAACAATTATAAAAACAACCGAATTACATAGAAAAGTAGAAAATAAGTTTGCTTCTATTTGAATCATTGCAGTTTTTGCTT
This sequence comes from Oscheius myriophilus, assembly GCA_964057215.1. NCBI lineage: Eukaryota > Metazoa > Nematoda > Chromadorea > Rhabditida > Rhabditidae > Oscheius > Oscheius myriophilus. The sequence continues at coordinate 1,593,702 of OZ059906.1, forward strand.
TGCTTTAGCTTAATTTAAAAAAAATCGTGAACTAAATTTAAATTTTGAAATAAAAAATTTGTTGCAATTAGCGTGAATTAATCATAGAAAATGCAAAGAAACTTTAGTTAAACTTTAGTTTTCAGAATGTTGTGTTTTTCCATACTCTTGTTTAAAAAAACATAAAAGTCTACAAAAGATTCGAATAAAAATATAACAGAAAAGCTTTGTATGTAATTATGGTTTCAGGGAAACATCGAAAATGTATAATTCATAAATTTCAAAAATTCACATTGAATAGATTTTTTAGTCTGTTATGTATTTTTGTTGCGTTCTAACATTGATTTGCATAATGATGTTAATGAAATTTGCAGTTCGAATGACTGAACGAGTTTTTAAAACATCAATAGCTTTATATTCTAATTGAAACAAAGGACTAAATTTAACAAGTGAAGATAGCATCTAAATTTGTTTAATGCGCAAAAAATAGGTAAAAATTTTATTACTGGTCAAATGATTTCAACAAGTTGGAGAAAAAAAACAATTACCGAGTTCGTTTAATTTGAAATAGTTAACTGTGGATGAGGAATGAATGAAAAAAACTATGAAGGAGAAAGGAGAGGAGGAGAAAAAAGAAAAACTGTGTAACCAGAATTTTTTTAAACTTTTTAAATAAATGTAAAAAGCGACGTTAAATTCGCTACGAGAACCATTGACTTTTCAAAAGTGTGAATCGCTTTCGTGTTTTCTATCGATTGATTCTACTTTCAGTTGCAGGTTTTTCAGTTTTTTTAACCTATCAGTTTTTTTTCTTTCCTAAGGTCATCATTTTTTTTTCTCACCTTCGCATGTTTTGCGTTTTTTCTTTACAAAAATAACAAATATAGTCTGTTTCCAAATAAAGGTCGGTGACTTTTGAGCAGCCTTGTTATTTTGCTCCTTTTAAACCACTGAAGATTTGAAACATTGATAAAAATTGAAATAAATATGCGAAATAGCATTGTGAAAGTGGAGTGCGCAGAAAAATAAGAAATCGCGGCGGGACCTAATGTACCATCCTTAACCTAATGTATTAATGACCTAATGTACCATCCATCCAGGAACAAGAAGATAGGCAAACCAGAACAAATCAGTAAATGTTAGAAAGAACGATTTTCAAATTTTATGATTGGCTTTACAATTTGGCTGTACAACTTACCAAAAGCTACTTTGAAAAGCCATACTTTATATAATGTTTTATACGAAGCCCGCTCTATTTGTGAATCACTTCGTAAAATTCGGCACACTAAAATTGATAAAGACGATATTATCATTTATGAACTTTTGCATGAAGTTCCTCATAAAATTGCTGAAGAATTCACATTTCAAATCCACAGTGATACAGATAAATTCAATTTACAATTACTGTTTCAGCTCATTGAAACAGAGGCAAATTTATGCAAATTATCCGACATGGATAAACTAATTCGCACGCCTTTTTCATCGACTATCCCAGAATTAGATACTAAAAAGAAAACACAAAAAAATCATACAATATCCTATCAAGATTCTTCAGCTTGTGTTCTTTGTCAATCTACAAATCATAAGGTTATAGATTGTCATCGTTATCCCACAGCTGAAAAGCGAAAAGAAAGAATCGCGCAGTTACATCTGTGCCGCCTTTGCTTCAGTTGCCGACATTCCACTAAGGAGTGTAACGGCCAACAGGGGTGGACGGCCCTGGCCCCGGCCCTAGGGCCGGCCCTATAGGGCCTAGGGCCTTTAGGGCCCAGGCCCTATAGGACCTAGGCCTCATAGGGCCCAGGCCCTATAGGGCCGAAGCCCTATAGGGCCTGGGGCCGGCCCTAGGGCCCTATAGGGCCTGGCGGGAATTTAAATTTTTTGAATAATTCGTAATTTTTTGGCGGCAATTATGTATTTTTAAATTTATTTTTATTTTTAAAGTTTATTTTTCGATAATGTTCACCACAATTATTTTTTTAAATTATTTTATTATTATTTTCCTATCAATAAAAAGCAAAATCATCAGTAAACGTATATTACAAGTGAAATTATCGGGATAATATTTTTCTAAAATAGGCGGAAATAAAATAGTGGAAATTTTATTGAAAATTTCAACTTAAAAAAGTAAAATAAAATTCGAAATTGCATCATTACCGCTAAAAATTTACGAATTATTCAAAAAATTTAAATTCCCGCCAGGCCCTATAGGGCCTAGGCCCTATAGGGCCCGGGCCCTATCAAGGCCCTATAGGGCCGGCCCAAAGCCCTATAGGGCCGGCCCTCGTCCACCCCTGTTCACAAGTTTGTTTTTCTTGAGTATAACGTCAATAAAAAATTTCTGTCTGGAGATTTGGAGAAAAAATGGCAAAATTATTATACGGCTGAGAGAGCTATTTATTTTTACCATCATCGCTTTTTTTGATTAGATTATCTTTTGTGAATCGTCTTGTTTTATTTCTTGTTAATCAGTTTTTTTTTAAAATACGATAGTAAATTTTGCAGTGAAAAACCTGAACAGGGTGGAATTGTAGATTAGAAAACCGATAACATTTATTAGCACGTTTGAAAAAAGTGACCTGTTTAAAAATTGTTTTTTTTTAAGATATTTAACTCTGAAATGCTTGTGGCTCATTTAGGTGCAGTACTGTAAAACTCAACCACAATTTTAATAATTTATTTTCGTGACCAACTTAGATAATATCGATAAAACAAAAATTAGCAAGATATTATGTAAAAAGAAATTTGCTCGAAAAAACATTTTTACCGAAAAAAGTGAAAAAATAAAAAATAAGTTATTCCCTCGGAAAATTTGGTTCTTGCTCTATAACATATAAAAAAATAGAATTATCTTTTCAGGATTAACAAAGACACTTATATTTTTATGACCTTAAAAACTCATTTCGCCTTTTAACTTTTTTCAACAGAAATGTTCATCAGTAAAAGGACTTTTGTAAAACGTCATTTTTTAAAGGCTATAAAAAGAAAATTTTGACTAAGTCATTCATATGACTAACTTACATAGTAGAAAGACAACAAATTAAAAACAAATTTATAATTACGTAAAGTTTTGCATTCTAATTATCACCGACAGCGGACAGAAAGGCGGCATCGGAAAGTTGGCCGTGTGGTCTAAGGCGCTAACCAGGTAATGTTAAGGTAACTTTTTTACGACAACGTTTTTGCTTTTCTTAGTTTGACTTACTCGCATCAAACAGTTAATTTTTAAAATAATTTTAAAGCTTTTCTATTTCAAAGAGAAAAATTTTATTTTGTACATTTGTATGTTGCTTCAAAATTTTTTGGTTTAAGAGTAATGCGGCTTTAAATAAATAGAAAAAGCAAAAACGTTGTCGTAAAAAAGAGTCGAACCAGCATCATGTCTAAAAAACATTATCTGGTTAGCGCCTTACACCACTCGGCCAACTTTCCGATGCTGCCTCTTTGTCCGCTGTCGGTGATAATTAGAATGCAAATCAATTTCTCGAAAACGGAGCCGAGTTGGCACTTTTCGAAAACAGATTTGGGTAGCCCTTGGGGTCCCCAACAATGCCCAATCGACAGATTTCGATTTTATCAAGACGAGTTGGTGCACTACCCTCGTAAGTCATTCATATGACTAACTTACATAGTAGAAAGACAACAAATTAAAAACAAATATATAATTACGTAAAGTACATTTACCACAAAAAATTTTTTCACTGTAAAAAGTTTGAAAAATAGCAAGTTTGGTCCCTTTGAAAATATTGTTCTCAAATGAAAAAGGCAATTTAACAAATAGACTTTTTCGTGTAATTCGGTTAAAAAACAGACGGTACTGGGATAATTTTTCTGTTGACTATGGTAAAACTTATATATTTTTTTCGCATTTTGTTTCAGTTTTCCAACTTGCTGGGAAATCGATTTGGGGAAGGAAAGAGTTGTCCACAAAAAATGAATAAACAATGTAATACTTAAAAATTTAGAAAAAAAACTAAAAACTCATTCAGAAAAAAAATTCGTTGAAACTTTTGAACAGATAAAGAGAATTGGCGACGATGTATGTCAGCTTTGTTTCGAAATTAATTCCTGAAAAGCTTCAAATCGTTTAGTTACAAATAATTCTTATTTGTTTTGCATCGTCAGAAGCAGTTTGCGCTAACTCCCAACACAATCACAATTTGTTTTGAAGAAACAACAAAACATTTATATAATGTTTAAAATTTCAGCAAATGTTAGGGGAAATGGAAAATTCATCAGATTGTACATACCTTTCACATTAATTTCAAGGTATGTACAAATCTTTATTGAAAAAAATTCATTTTTCAACAAAATCTAGAATGTGTATAGAACGAAGGAGTTTCCACAAAGGCTATTAAAACATAAATTAACAAACTTTTTAAATAAATTTAAACAGAAACGTTCTGACATGCTGTCGCAACGAGAACTGAAAAAAAGAAAGGTGAAACCTACAATTATTCAAAGAAAGTGTTCTAAGGACAGTTTTTTCATATAATTAAGGCTTCAGGCAAAACTAGAAAAAATATACCCTACATTATTTTGTACCATAACTTTTTTTCAATCTTTTTTTTGTTTGTTTCTAATAAGCATATAATTTTTCGAAGGCTTGGAGGTTCGAGAAATTAGTGAGCTTATACAATCCATAGCATTAAAACATGAAACAATATACTGCATGATTCTGGCAAAAATAGTGTAAAATACCCTATAGTTCATAAATTTTCTATAAAAATTTTAAAAAAAAAACTATTACATTTTTTTTTGTTTCAAACAAGTATATTAATTTTCAAATGTTTGGTGTTCGGAGGAATTAGTAAGCTTCAAAAATCCGTAGCATTAAAACAAAATTATCAAAACAAAAGAAAAAAGCTTTCAAACTTGCTTCGCGGATCAGTAAAGTTTCACCTACAATATGAAGATCTATAAGAATTTACAAAAAACCGAAACGTTCATATCCGCATCTTTTAGGTTATTAAGTATAAGGTGATTCATAAGCAATCAATTTTTGAGCGATCTTGAAAACGATAATTTTGTAAACATTGCGTCATTACATACAAATTATCCTAATGTTTTGCATATCTTTTTTTTCAATTTTTCGCTGTTCCGTTTATCACAAGAGTGGAATATTTTCATCCGTATATGGCTTTTTTTCGTACAATTCGTGTGTATATGTCGTTTCAATCAATAAGATTTTACTTATAGTTCGTAAATAAACCGTGACCTCCATAACCCAAAACTTGCACTCTCAGCTCCCAGTTAACAGCATTTGTTCATTATCTAAAATTTTATGACTTAAGTAAAGATAAGAACTAGTAGGTATAAAACTGAAAAAATTAAAACTAAAAGTAGAATCAATTGATAGAATGCACAAAAGCGATTTAGACTTTTGGAAAGTCAATGGTTCTCGTAGCGAAAGCGTGCCAGAACGTTGCTGTTCACATTTTTTTAAATGTTAAAAAATTGAAAAAAGCTAATAGATGTTTTTTTTTTACAAATTTAGTGTAAATGCAAAACTAGGATTTGATAATTTCAATGAAAAAAAAATATATGAAGAGAATTATGTTATTATGACTCGGGCAAAAATAGTATAAAATACCCTATAGTTCATAAATTATATATCATAACTTTAAAAAAAATTAATTACGTTTTTTGTTTGTTTCTAATAAGCATATAAATTTTCAAATGTTTGGTCTTTGGACGAATTAGGGATCATATAAAATCCATCGCATTAAAACATAAATGAAACAATGAATTAATTTATAATCAGAAATTTTTAAACAAAAGAAAAAAGCTATTGTTGTAGTGAAATATCTGCACTGCTTTCTGATAACAATGTCAACAATCTATAATATTAGCACTTTTAGTTTTTTCATGTGTTGGAAAATTCTATTACAAAATTTACAGTTTTAGCATTTAATTTGAAAGATAGAACTACGGAAAAAGAAGAGGGAGAATTTAAAAAAAAAAAGAAAAAAAAACAAAATGAATACATGGAAGATGAAAAAGAAATCTCTGATCAAACAAAATTGGTATTTTCATTGTTTTCATTTAAATTTTTTTTAACCGGGTCGCGTTTTTAACAAGATTTGGAAATTTTAAAGACATTAAAGGTTAAAAAAAGTAAAAGTTGCAACAAAAAAATGTAATAACTCTTTATTTATTGGGAGGGTTTCACGCAAATTTTTAAATTTAACACATACAGTGCTTTTTAGTTCGTTTTTAAATATTATTTCGTCTTTAAATTGCTGGATGAAGAGTTATTGAAAAAATGGTCAACAACAGTGTTTAAAACAAAAGTGAAACACTGGACTTTCTACAAATTTTTAAATAAATGAAATAAAAAAAAATTGGTGGGATTATTGTTTATATTTGAAGAAAGAAAAAAAATTTGACAAAAACTGGTGAACATCAAAATTTTAGTGATAACACTAGCAAAACATTTGGTATTTAAAAGGTAAAATATTTTGAAGTTAAAATATTAAAATAATAATAGGAAATTGTTGAAATTTAGTAAAAAGTTGTAGTTAATTGGAATTTTGGCGGGGCTGGTTTAATCATTCCAAAGCAATAAATCAAAGCTACGTAACAAAAATAAAATTGCTTTGTAGAATAAAAACATAGAATAAACACTAATGGTGTGATAAAACACATGATAACAATATTCAGAAATTTATGTTTTTGTTACTGATCTAAATTTTTATTATGAAAAGAAGTAGGAATTTTTTTTCGATTTTCACGGTTTTCAATAAAATTTACGATAAAGTATCGGAACTGGAGAAGTGAACCGTAACAGTGCTAAAACACAAAGGAAACAAATAAAAAAGTCAACAAAAAATTTTAAAAAAGCTTTTTTCTCTTCCATCTTTAATATAATTTTTCTCTTCCATCTCAGTGAAAAAAATTGTTTAACAAAATATCTGAAAACAGAGATTCTCAATTTTAGAGGTGTCTTTAATAACTTTTTTCTCTTATTTTATTTTTCAAAAAAGTAATGTTCCGTTAAAAAAATCCATCAAAATTTCTACAATATTTTTCTACGATATTTCAACAACAAGAACAAATACCTTATAGTCTGTTTCCGACAGAAAGACCGGAAACTTTTCAGCTACCTTCAATTCCTCCATATTTAACCACTAACGACTTGAAACATTGAAGTAAATATAAGTTTTTTAGGCGAAATAGCTTAGTAAAAGAGGAGTGCGCAGAATTTGAACAATCGCGGCGAGACCGAGACCTATATAAGAGACCTATAACCAAAATATAAAAACAAACATTACCTTAAAGGGAGTGTCAGGGGCCTTTTGATGCTACAGTACCCCCACGGTAAAAAAAAAACCAACGCGGCACTACCTGCGATTACGATTGCCCGCGACTACTCCTTTGGGATTGTTGAATTGATTTGGCTGCGAGGATTAAACCTCTCGCTGAGATACGCAGACTGAACAAGAAACGCCACTGAGAGCCTTTTTCCACAGTCCACTCGGCTACCAGCTATATTTTTATGCATTTTCATATAGTTTACGGCAGTTATTTAGCGTGTAATTATTTTAAATAGTGTAAAAACCGAAAAACGATTAAAATACACCTTTTAGAGCTAAAATTTAAACCGTGCTTGAAATTTTGCAAAGAAAATTTTGGCAAAGTGCCAGCTTGCCGATTTGCGCACACTTTTCTGTAAACACCGCGACGTCGCCTCTGCGCATGGCCGTTGGCTGAAAGACGTTGGAACAAAATTTTTCACTTATTCATCGTTAAAATACTTTTTTATCGGATACGTGCATAAAAAATGGGTATGGAATCCTGAAATAATAAATTATGAATAATCAAATAGAATAAACTTGCAAAAGGCCCCTGACGGTCCCTTTAAGTAGCATATATTTGGCCAAAATGGAGTAGATCAAAATTTATCACCGTCTAATAGCGTTTGAAAGCAGAAAACAAAATGTACATTGCTGTAGAACAAATTCCGCGAGATTTTTCGTGCTTTTCAAGAAAAAAAAAGGGTTTTTCTAATGCAAAGATTAATGGAAATGGATACGAAAAATTTCGATTTAGGGTTTTTTTTTACTGCAGGTGAACATAGGAGGCAGTAGAAAAATGCAAAGTAGATGCATTGAAATCTTACTTGAAACATTTAAGAAAAAAGTTTTTATAACCAAAATCTGATTCTCGTTTTTACTACAAGTGCAGACTCATAGAATCTGTAGAAGAGGAAAAGAATAATTTTGAATAAAAAATAAGAAAGGTATTTTTCTCTAACACCCTCCGCTTTCACACACTCTCTCGCTTCTTATAAAATGTTCAAGGTTTTGTCGTTTTTAAGGATTTTCACATGCAATCTGAAAACCATTTTGAATAGTGATTTGGAGAAAGTGAAACCCGAGTAAAATTTACAAATCTTAAATTTGTAATTTTCAAACGTTTCGCAGCGAAAGCGTGCCAAATTGCAAAGTTAAGCCTTTTTTATGTTTAATTGTTTTTCTGATTTTGTTTTTTTTTTGTTTGATTTGATAAATTAAACCAGCATACCTGGTGATACGTTTTTTTGAATGTTTGTCCATCCTTGAAATAAATCCTTGAAAAAAGGTTCGTCGTAACTTTTGCTTAGTGAAAACGCGAAAATTATTTAGAAACGTTAATAGCAAAGAATGGAGCAAGATAACTGTCGTGTATATGGGAAAATAAAGCAATACAAAAAATAAAGATTTAAAATGTTGAGGTATTTTGAATTGCAATTCGATAAAAAATGAACAAGCAATTTTCTTTTCAAGTCTCTTAAAGTAAAAATAAAGTAAAGTTTCCCCCGTATCAAGGTTTGTAGTACCTGCGGGAACCACCGACTAAGCCCGGTGGCGGGGTTGAGGCTCTCTTCCTGGCGTGCCAACGTTTCTCCAGGCGTATTACTTTCGTAGACTCGTCTACTACCCACTGTACCTTGCGTAGTAGGCTGGGTTGACCCGGGGCGGGATCGAACTTGTGACCCTTCGAGTGGTAGCCGCGCCTTAGACCGCTAGACCACCAACCCCCTTGTCAAGTCTCTTAAATATAGTCCATTTCCAACGAATGAGCAAGGATTTTTACAAATTTTAAAAGACTAGGTACCTTTGGTCCCGCAACGATCTTAGCTAACTGTCTGCGCACTCCTCTTTTATACTGCTATTTCGCTTATCTTATCTCTGTTAACTTCAATGTTTCAAATGCTTTTTGGTTAAATACGTATCACTCTTTACGTTTGCCCGAAAGTCGAACACCGTCCCTTGGAAACAGACTATAGTATTTCAACAAAAACAAATTTAAGAAGTACAAGTCCGTAACGTAGTGCAATTTCACATGCACCTTAATCTTAAGTCAACTTCAATTTAAAAAGAAAGTTGTCTGAAGTTTAAAAAAACCTTTAAGGAATTTACTAGAAAGCAAAAGGTTCCGGAGCTTTTACCTCTGTTATACCAAAATAACAAAAACAAAATTAAATATCCGAAAAAATGAAAATGGGTTTCAAGCGAAAAAATGTAAAAACAAATAGCATTTAATGCTGTTGCACATAAAAAAGTGGTTTCCAGTGTGTCTTTGAAATATATTACAAAAGGTTTTACTTTTAAAACAACTACTTTGCAGACATATAGGGCATTTCCAAAACTGAGACAAGGAAAAGGGGATTTTCCTAAAGGACTAGGTACAATGGGTCCCGCCGCGATCGTCTAATTGTCTGCGCACTCCACTGTTACAGTGCTATTTCGCATATTTTATTGATATTCACTTCGATGTTTCAAATCGTCAATGCTTAAATACCAAGGAAATTCACGGTCATTCAAAAGTCGTCGTCTCAAGATTGGAAATAGACTATAACAATAAATTTAACTACAAAAACATGAAATCTATTTTTGAAAAAAAGATAAATTTGTTCAGATAAATCTTTAAAAACACAAACGGAATGCCGGGCGTAACCACTTAAAAAAGATTAATGGTTACCCGCGCCATTTTTAGTTTTTAAATAAAGCAACCGAAAAAGCGGCTTTTTGAACTAACTGTGACCAAATTATGCCTCAAAATGTTTCTTGCCATTGGCCAGTTTCGGTTTGTATGTTTATAATGCCCACTAAGTCATTTTAACACTTTTTTGTACCCTACAAATTTCACATTTTCAGTTAACAATTGAAACGAGTACTCGTTTTTTAAGGAATATATTTTACAATTACATTTTTTTTGGTTACTTTTATATACGCTTATTGAATTATTAGTTTTTTTGTTTTGGGTCAATTTTCCAATTTCGATTTTCTTCCTGAATTTTGACCTACTTGACATTTTTTACGCCCCTTGCGGTATTGTTTGTTTTATCACGTTTTTTTCTTGTTGTAAAAATACTACCATCGTAGAAAAATTCATGCAAGTTTGTAGAAATTTGATTGTTCTTATGTTTTTTTACGGAAAACTTTTTTTTTAAAATTTATTTGTTTTTTTTAAGAACAATTGTTTTTTTAATGTTTCAAGTCTGGTATTGAAAGGACCACTTTCTTAATTTTTTACTTCTTTAAATCGACGGACTTGCATATTTTGATAATTTAACGTGCATTTTAAAAAAAAAATAAATACGCAGACGACTTTTAACCAACCATTGACCAAATTTTGATTATTTTTCCGCCTGATTTCACATATTCAATTTTCTTACTCTTTTTTACTTTTTTTGCATTAAATTCGCATATTTTCAGTTTAAGTTAGAGGGCTTCAAGGACTTTCGTGGAAAAAAAAGTTTAATTAGTCAAATCAAATCATAAAAAAACACTTTTTTTTCAAAATTGTAATTTTCGTTCAACAACCAACTAAAACTTGATTCTGCAAACTTTCTAAGCTTACGAAAGTTAAGTTTCTTGCGGAACAAACAAAATTTTTGAAAATTAAAAAAAATACTGTTGCAAATGCTTAGACTTTTATGGCATCTGTTTGAGAATGGCATACTTTTTTTTCACGGACTATCAGACTTTTGAATCACTATTGTTTTTAATCACTATTGATTAAAAAAAACTTGTTTGTTTTAATTTTTTCAAAAATTAATTTTTTTTCTCGGCGCAAAAACCAGCTGACCTTACCTGGTTGCAATAGATACAGAATTAAAAGCTCACCAAACACTCACATTTTTTTCATTTAATGCGACTAAAATAACCAAAATGCAAAAGTATTACTCCAGAAATACAAAAATTTACACTTTTGACGGCTGTTTGAGGTTTTGGCCCACACAGAATGAAAAGAGAGCATCTGCACCAGTTTTTTTTTTTTAAATTTTGTCATTAAATATCACTTCGAAATGATTACCTACTGTATTTCTCCCGGGGTACGGTAGGGATTTTCGTATTTTCGTACGTGTTTAGAAACAGAAATACAATTGATGTAAATACATACAAACAATATAAGAAAATAATACATGTTGTAGCATATTTTGATATTTATGTAGGATTGGGAATTTTAGAGAGCTAATTTTTTGCTTCAATTGCGAAATCGCTGTTTGCATTTTTTAACATCACTGATGTTCACTGATGTTTCCTAAGATTGAAACAGCCACCCAACATAAATAATTGAAATAAACAAAATGATCATTGCCAGAAAGTTCAGTGATAAAACTTTCATTGAACCCGGTAATCTTTAAATCATTCTGCGATTTTTGATGACTAGTTTACAAAAAATCAACCAGAAAATGTTTGTAAAAAAACAATTTCGCATTTTTTCATTTGTTACACAAATTTTACAGAAAAAGCGTCTGAAGAATAAAAATTTTGGTTTTTTTTTTATTTTGCCCAAAAATAAACTTAGAACAACATATTTTAATGAGCCCTTCAAGCGTAACATTTGAACAAAACAAATGTCAACAATTTTGAAATCAAGTTTTCATAAATACAGAAAGAAGTAACTATTAAATCAATAGATAGTAATATCGAAACGGCCACGCAACAAATAAAAATTAGAAAAATTATCTTTCACTGAAAGCTGAGTGAAAATAAATTTTGTTTGGACCCGATGCATATCACCGTCTAAAACGTTTTTTTTTTAAATATAAGTGAAAATCAGTTTCAAAAAATTTCTAAGAGAACATTTCTCCCTAGCATTACGCATAATAAAAAAACCGACAACTTTAATTTTCAAAATGAAATCCCACTCAACAGTTTTTTGCTAAAATGACAAAATTTTAAAAAAAAACATTTAAAAAAATTTGTATAAATAAAAAGAAACAATTACAAAACATTACATTTTGCAGCAAAATTTTGGCAACTTTTGATATTTTGTGAGTTGGGAATTTTTTTTAGGAGAGCTCATTCACAGTTTGTATCTTACTGTGCAGTGAATTTGGGACAGTTTGAATTTTTTGGATGAGAATTATTGTTTTCCTGAAGGTTTTTAAACTTCAATTGAAAACTGTGTGTATCATAAAAGAAATTTATAAAACGTTTTCCGATAACTGCCCAACAACTATTACCACCTTTAATTGCGTAATGACTTCTGGCATTTTATAGAAAGTGATGTCGAAACAGCCAACCAAAATAAATAATTAAAAGAAACAAAATAATTGATCGTTGCCTGAAAGTTTAAAAATAATAGTTCTGTTTGGACCAGCCAATCATCACCTTTTAAAAAGTAGATTTAAATTTCCAAATGACCATTATTTAAAATAAATTATCAAAAACAGTCTAAGAAAAAATAAATCTCGGCTTAGCAAAAAGTTCTGTTTAAGAAATTTTTTCAGCTTTCAGGCAATCAATTTTGTTGTATCAATTCTTTGCATTGATGGTTGTTTTGTTTTACATCTATTGAGAATTGTATTGAATGCGCGAAAACTGCGGTTTTCGGCTCTAGAATCAAAGAATTCGCAACACATCACGTGGGAATCCTGTATTACAGATGATTCATCCCCCCATTTCATCACCAAAAAAACTTTAAAAAAGTTGTCTGTTGCCCAAACTCGTAGTGATATTTTGTGTAACAGCCCAATACAAGTTGGACCGAAAAAAGACCAAAAGTTGGTTTTTCAAGGAATTGGGTGGCAATTTAATGACCCATTAATTGTTTTCCGTTCCACTAGGAATCGAACCATTTGCTTAGACAGATAGTGATATTGAAACGGCCACCCAACAACTAATGTTTCGTTTTGTTTCAATTGAAAATTGCATTGAATGCGCGAAAACTGCGGTTTTCGGCTCGAGAACCGAGAAAGCGTCTGACAAAGCAAGTTTTTGTCAGCCGCTTTCTGGGCAAATCTTTTTCAAAGGCGCAATTTTCGCGTCATCAAAGTCTTAATGCATTCGCATTCGATCTTTTTAACTTTGACAATTCATATTGCGCAGAATTATCTTAGAAATCCGATGCGCTAACGGAAATTTTGTGTAAGAAAACATGCGAAAAGCGTCAAAATGTGCCAAAAATGTGGCTTTAATGATTACCACACAAAAGCGTGATAATCATAAAATGGCACACTTTTGTACTTTTTTTCTATTTTCTAAAAACACTAAAAGCAGACATCGACTTTTGTATTGTTTTTGACTACGAACACCAAACTACTTGCTTTTGAATGAAGCCACTGTCAACCTGAAAGCTTGTTTTTTATTGGAAAAATTTCATTTAAAAGTGCCATTTTTCGCAGTAAAAAACAAACATGTCACTGTAATGTAATTATTGGCAAATTTTGTGTCGGCGCTCATTGCACACAGGAATCGACAACGGTTTAATTTATATTTAACACGCAATTTACATTTCCTTTAGTAGTCTCGCGAAATATTTTGCCTACGGTACGGATTTTGGTTGTGAAAGGAAAAATATAATTAATTTTAAAAAAACAATATAAGATTCACAGTTGTTATCTTACCGTACATTGAATTTGGGACAGCTTGAATTTTTGTATAAGAATTATTGCTTTCCTGAAGGGTTTGAAACTTTAATTGAAAACTTAAAGAAAATCATAGCAAAAACAAACAACAAAAAAAAGCACTGTTCAGTAAACTTTTTTTTCGAAAAAAAAATCATTCCTACAAAAAAGAACACAAAAACATAAAATTCAAGTAGTTGATTGCTAATTATTTTAAAATGACCTGAATGTTTTGTCTTGTTCAATTATATAACTCAGATGTATCCCGATAATCCGAACCGGGTCTTAATCATAGAATCTATGCAAAATTTGTTTTTTTTTTTTTTTTTTTTTTTTTTAAAATAAAAATGGAACACTGCCTGGCACCTTGTGAACGACCCTCTTAAAAGAAAGAATAAGTGAACCGAAAAAAAAATTTAAAAAAATAATGACATATGGTAAATTTAGGAGAAACATAAATTTTATGCGCTAATGTGATACAGTAAGGCCAAACTTTTTTCTTTTCTTTTTGATTTACTAAGTTTGTTTTCCGTTTGGCCTTCCATTTCGAGATATTCTCTGACTTTAAATCAAACATATAAGAATGAATGCAGACTTAATTGTAAAAATGTTTGATTGAAAAAAATATTAGAGCAAATTTTAACTTCTAAAAAACAATTATTTAAGTGCCTGCATAAACAATTATTTTTTCTCACCAGTTCGAATGAATCTGTTTCAAATGCGATTTCCGTCAGGATTTCTCGAATTGGTAAAGAAAAGTTAGTTTTTGAAAAATGTATCAGGTTTTTTTTAAACATTTTTTGAGCTAAAGTTACCTGCGTTTCAACAAGAGTAAAAACGGTTTCTAGCTATTTTGAAATTTTTTTTTTTCAGAAGTTTTCACGTGTTTCTCCAAAATTTCTCTATATTGCAAACTTTTTTTCTAGTAAACTTCGAGACATTATATATGTGAAAAAGCGAACCGCAAAAAGAGTTGGGTGATTTGACTCCTCCAGGACACTATAAAAAGAGAACAAAACCAATTTCTCGAAAGTACACAAACTATTTATTTGCTAAATTTCACACATTACCAAACCACCTCGGTCTTTATGTTTCGCGTACCTGAAAGCAAATTTAATTAACTCGATCTTTATAGAAACGACATGACAACTGATTCAATGTATATTTCTTAAGCATTTTTAAGTTACATGAATGTCTTGCCAGGTTCCTTTACGCATCTCGCTGGTTCCGATTCTAGTTTGATCTATCCAATGATTCTGTAATTTTTTAAGCCGCCTTAGTGTTAAAAAATTTCATCCCGTCCTTGTTCCATTTTGTACATTTTTTTATACTGTTTACTTAGAAACAATGTCATTTACCTAAACAAAACACCTGCGTAAAAAACCAATTATGCAGAAATATAAAACTCAAAAAAAGCTAACATTGTTAATATTTTATTGCATATTTTCATTTTCTATATTTCTTCGTTTGGTTGGTTCTTCACATTCTTAAAACAAAATAAAATTCAAACATTTGATTGCAAATTATTACTAAAGTACATGAATGTTTTGCCTAGTTTAATTATGTAACTCATATGTATCCCGATAGTCCGAACCGGGTCTCGATAGTCCAAACCTGACTGTGTTGACATTTTCTACAACTGAAATCTATCCAAACAATTTTTGTTAATAAAAACATGTAAATACTTTTGTGGGTTTTGGAAAAAAGCTGTCAAAACTGATTTTCGTCATTTTTGGCCCGTTATTTCTTTTTTTACAAAGCTGTAACAATCATGAAACAGAAAATCAACATTTGAATCTATTGTGAGGCATAATCTGGTTTTCATTCCTAGTGTTTTATTAGCAATTTTCGAAAAAAAAAGTGCAGACGTTTAAAAATTAAATATTTTGTTCACACAGAAGGATAATCATTTTATTTTTCTAAATAAAATTCAGAATAAACTTCTCAGCTGAAATTTAAACTAAAAATGTTAGCTTATTCGAAATTACAATTATGCCTAAAAACGATAGTATATTTTTTCTAGCAATCTTAAGAAATAGTCAGTAAACAAAATCTGGATCAATTTAATAAGATTTCATTGCTGATGAAAAACTAAAGCTTTTATCGAAGTTTTTTTCAACCTTAGGAAAAAAAATACAGCTTCTAATACCAATAATTAATTTTTCAAATCTACATTTTTTCCAAAAAACGGAAAAATGTAGATTTAAAAAATCAATTTTCGGTTTAAAATGCTATAAAAAAAGATTTTGATTGAAGACTAATATTTCAGCCCAATCAATGCGAAAATACAATCTGGGCTCGGACAAATACTTTAATACCTTCAAAAAATTAAGTATTTCAGATATTTGCGCCATAAAATGACGTAACATGTTCACTTTTCGGAACATCTGTTCAAAAACTGAGTAATTTTTGCTTATTTATTTATTTACATCTTTCACAATGTAGGATTTTCTCTCGCTCAACTTGAATAGGCAAACTTATTCTAGACCTTATAATTAAAAAAGTGAAACAGTCATCTAAGAAAAAAATTTTTGTCATTAAAAAAAAGTTTTATGTGTTAAATTTAACAGAATGCACTTTTTTCAACAAAAAATATCGCTTTACATTATTTTTTTTTCGACGTATTGAATGTGCGTTTTTATGCCAAAAAGAGACTGAAACCAAAGCGCGGGTTGGCTTTTTCAAACCATTTCTGTATCGCTCATGCCGAAAGCGCAATTGTCGCACATTTAATACGAGTTTTGAAAGCTTTTGTTATTTTCTCCTTTCGCCGTTTACTTTTTCGAATTTTACTTTGAGCTTGATTTTAATTCTTGATTTCAAATTATCTTTTTTTTAGATGTTTTTTAGTGTCATGGAAATGTTACCTTTCCCAAGAAGCCTACACGCATAAGCTCAATAACAAAAAAAATCAGACAAAAGTCGTACTGAAAGTTTCACGATGAACCTGAGGTTTTTTTTTAAAGTTAAAACACTTAATGTATTTTACTTTGAAAATTATTTTTTACTTAGAAAATAGCATTTTATTTATATCTTTTAAAGAACAACATCCGTAAAATAAAATTTTAAAAAATGAATTTGCCATGTGTTGACGCATCTTTCGCAATTTTGAAGTCCGAAAAACTCCGTGACCATCAGGACGAAAATTGTCTTCGAAGCTGAATAATTCCATCGATTTGATCAGGAAAAAGTCTGTTTCAGTAGGTTTATCAAAACATGGTTCAGTCTTTCAGATTTAACAGAAAAAATCCCTCTAACTATTAATTTATCAAAGCAATTATTATTAAGGCACCTGAATGTTTTGCCTGATTCAATTATACATCCTTTGTTTCATTTTGTACTTCGAATTGTTCACTCACTAGCAATAGGCCTTAAACAGGATTTTTTTTTAGGAAAACCGAATTTATGTAAAGCCAAGTCACACGTTTCTCATAAAAATGATCATTTTCGCAACGCATCACGTGGGAATCCTGTATTACTGATGAATCATCCCCGCATTTAGTCCCCAAAAAACTTTTATAAAGTTGTATGTTGCCCAAACTCGCAAAGTTTGGGCAACATACATCTTTTGTGTAACAGCCGAAAAATAGTTGTACCGTAAAAAACCAGAAATTGGTTTTTCAACAATTTAATGGCATCTGGCTCTACTGGCTCTAAATAAATTCCCGCTTTCGAATTAGCACGATTAACACAAAAAAAACGAATTAACACGAAAAAAACTAAAAATATTTTTTAGACGAATCAAATGTTTCTTGTTAAGACCAAATTAGTGTCGAAACGATCAATACGTTTCTTCTTTCTATATTTGTCCCAAGCAATAAAAACGAAGAAAAATCTTTCCTTAATCGTTCATTACATTTGTAATTTTAAAAAGGGCTCTGAAAATGTAGGCTTTATTTCAAAAACAGGAAAACCATTTTTCAGCAAAGGAACCTTTCTTTTATATAGGTTTTAGATTATTTCGCATTTCAAAGTCAACTCCCACGATTCTCATAACCACGGTCATTTTCGCAATACATCACGTGGGAATCCCGTTTTACTCATAATTCATCCCCCGTTTCAATGCCAAAAAAAGTTAGAAAAATTGTCTGTTGGCCAAACTCGTAGTGATCTTTTGTGTAACAGCCAACAAGTTGGACCGAAAAAGACCAAAAGTTGGTTTTTCAAGCAATTTGGGGCAAATTAATGAACCATTAATTGTTTTCCGTTCCACTAGGAATCGAACCATTTTCTTGGAAAGTAATGACCTTCTTGGTTTCAGTTTTCGTGACCAAACATTCTTTTATGGCTTCGTTGTATTTTTTTTCGTTCTTGCGCTTAATTTCTTTTAAAATTTCGTTTTTAGTTTGTGTTGGAAAAAATTATTTAACTGGTCACATAATTAACGACAACACAAATAAACACAAAAAATCGTCTACTGGCTCTAAATAAATTCCCGCGAATTTCCGCATGATATGTGGAAGGAATGAAATACAGCCTTCAAATGACTTTTGGAAGAAAAATGAAATTAATTTTTTTTAATTTTTTGAAAATATAAAGAATATCTTACGGCTCTTTTTTTCAAATCGTAACGGCCCAGTGGAAAATTTTTTACCATTTAGTCGATAGAAATATTATTCAATAAAAAAGAAAAAAACTAAAAATATTTTTTAGACGAATCAAATGTTTCCTGTTGAGACCAAATTTTTTATCAATGATCACGATCAATACGTTTCCTCTTTCGTTTTTTTTCCAAGCAATAAATACCAAGAAAAATCTTTCCTTAATCGTTCACTAACTAAATTTTGGCTTTTTCATATTTGAAACAAAAACAATTTTCTAACCGGCACGTTTTATGATTTTCGATCTACGGCCAAGTGTTTTTCAGAGAAGTTTCTCAAATTTTTCAAAAGCACCCAAATGTATAATTTCAAACTGAAGCTGTTTTCGAAATCATCGGTTTCAACAATAGAACGGCAGTTGAACTAAAGTAATAAATCGAAAGCAAAGTATTAAAAAAATCTTGCTGGTTTCTTATTGATTTTGATGTATTTGGTTAACATGTGGAAGAAAAGAAAATAGACTTTTGGCAGAATAAAAGACAAAAAACGATTTGCAACAAAATTTTAATAAATATCTTTTGTGACATTTTTTTACTATACGGCATTGTTATACAGACACCACAGGAAATGGTTTTTTTTCATTGCATTAAACATACAAAAAGAAATTTTTTCGTAAACTTACGTCTCTTTTTTCATATCGTAACGGGCCACTGGAAAAATTTTAATATAGAGTAGATAAAAATATTATTCAAAAAACAAGAAAAAAACTTATATCATTTTTAGACGAATCAAATGTTTCTTGTTAAGGCCAAATTTTTTATCAACCATCACGATCAATATGTAACCTCTTTCTTTATAATTCTAAAAAGGGTTTAGAAATTCATGCTTAGTTTCAAAATGAGTAAAACATTTTCAGCAAAGGAACCTTTCTTTTTTTCATAAGTATTCGATTATTTTGGCTTTTCAAAGCCAACTCCAACGATTCTCATAACCATGGCCGCATTCGCAACGCATCATGTGTGAATCCTGTATTACTTATGATTCATCCCCTTTTCATCGTCAAAATTTTTTTAAAAAAGTTGTATGTTGCCCAAACTCGTAGTGATCTTTTGTGTAACAGCCGACAACAAGTTGGTCCGAAAAAAGACCAAAAGTTGGTTTTTCAACAAATTAGTGGCAATTTAATGGCCATTAATTGGTTTCCGTTCCACTAGAAATCGAACCATTTGTTTAGAAAGTGATGAGCTTTTTGGTTTCAGTTTTTGTCGACCAAACATTCTTTATTTTCGTTTTTTGAATGTTCATTTTTAGTTTGTGTTTTAAAAAAAATTTAATTTTTTATCAAATAATTAACGACACCAAAAATAAACAAAAAAAATCGTCTACTGGCTCTAATGTTTTATTCAAATAAATTCCTGCTTTCGAATTCCCGCATGAAGCTGTTTTTTTCACTGTAATTTCATATTTTACACACAAAAAAGTACATTTAAACGGCATTGGTTTTGGTTTCAGACCTAGTATCAACTCGATAAAGTTTCTTAAACTTTTAAAGGACCCAAATGTATAATTTCAAACTGAAGCTCTTTTCAAAATAAGCGGTTTCAACAATAGAAAATACCTTTTATAAAAATTTTTACTATACGATATTGTTATACAGACACCACATGAAATGGTATTTTTTTCAATGGATAAAACTTTCAAAAGAAATTTTTTTGTTATTGTAAACTTACGTCTCTTATATTTAATCGTAACGGCCCAGTGGAAAAATTTTACTATAGAGTAGATAAAAATATTATTCAATAAACAAGAAATAACTAAAAATATTTTTTACACGAATCAAATGTTTCTTGTTAAGACCAAATTAATGTCGAAGCGATCAATACGTTACTTCCTTGTGTATCTCACCCAAGCAATAGAAACCAAGAAAAATCTTTCCTTAATTGTTCACTAACTTGGTAATTCTAAAGAGGGCTGTGAAAATTTAGGCATATTTTCAAAGAGAGGAATACTATTTTTCAGCAAAGGAGCCTTGTTTATTTTCATAATTATTCGATTATTTTGGCATTTCAAAGCCAACTCCTACGGTTCTCATAACCAAAGTCATTTTCGCAACGAATCATGTGGAAATCCAATATTACTGATGATTCATCCCATTTCATCGTCAAAAAAAAACAGTTGAAAGGTTGTTTGTAGCCCAAACTCGTAGTAATCTTTTGTGTAACAGCCGACAACAAGTTGGACCGAAAAAAGACCAAAAGTTGGTTTTTTCAAGCAATTTAGTGGTAATTTAATGACCCATTAATTGTTTTCCGTTCCACCTGGAATCGAACTATTTGCTTAGAGAGTGATGACCTTCTTGGTTTCAGTTTTCGCCGACCAAACATTCTTTTACGATTTCGTTGTCTTTCTTTTTGTTCTTACTCAAAACTTTTTGAAATTTCAAAATAGTATTAACTTGATGAAATAATAGAAAAATACAATAAAAAACATGCATTTTTTAAATTTTATTATTCAATTACAAAAATAGTTCAGCGCATGAGTGTTTTTGTGTAAGGAAAATCAAATTTCACACAAAATGTGGTTTTTTTTTTATGTAGACTTCACATATTTTTTTTTCCAATCGAAACGTAACATTTATTATGAAGTCGATATAAAAATTTTGCAATAAAGGACAAAAAAACTAGAAAATGTTTCTTATGACGAATCAATGTTTCTTGTTGAGAACAAATTTTTGCCCAAACGAGCAAAGTGTTCTTTCCGACCAACCGTTTTTACGAAGCAAAAAACCAAGAAAAGTATTAGTTGAAAAACTTCAAAGTAAATTTTTTGTTTATAAAATACCTTTGGTTTAGAAAGTGCCAACAATTTGTTTTACAAAGAAAAAAGTCTTTAAAAAAACCCGAAATAATTTGTTTCAAATCTGTTTTATTTTCAAGTTTTGAAAAACAATAACTGAATGAATTATTAAAAAAGTGTTTGCTTAAAATTTTTTCTTTGTTATAATTTTTTTTGAATCTTTAAGTTGTTTTTTTTTAAATACGCTTAATATTTACCTAAACTAAAACATGTTTTTCGTTCTTTGAAAATTTTTTTTTTTTGAAATTTGTAATCAAGTATCGTGCTTCCTTTCTGGCACAAAAAACATCGTTAAAGTCATATAGAAAAATTGGACGTTTTTACTGAATGTTTCCTATATTTATATTTTGTATTTTTGGTTTTTATAAAAAAAGTACACTTTCATTCTTTTTTCATTGAGTTTTTATAAAAACCAATAGTTAGCCCAAAAACTTTTGAAAAACATTAGTACCCGTTAAACCATTGAAAAAATGTTTTAGAAAAAAACTTCAATCAAAATATATACAGAGATCTTTTGAAAATTTCGTTGTTCCGTCCAAATGGCCATTTTTTACGGGTAAACCATGCGATCGCGCCCATTTTCCCCTATTCGAAATTTCCATAATCGGCCGCTTTTGTCCCTTTCAGCCTGTGATTCTCAACTGCCATGAATTTAATTTTTGAATCTGTTTAGCCAAACCAGTTAGTACCGTTAGGATAACAATTTTTTTTCGTTTTCGCAGTTTTTACGTTAAGACATCGTTATTGCTAAAACATTATGCTGAAGCGTTTGGGTCGACAAAATTTTTTGACATGGGTTACGGTAGATGCCCAAATAGTACTGTAAAATTTTCAACGTTAACCAAATTTCAACTTGAAATGTGAATTTTATAGCAAAATCAATTTTCAAGAACATTAAGTATCTGACCGTCCGCAGTTTCGCATTCCAAAAAATGGTAACTTCAAAAAAAATGATTTAAAAAGATTTTTTGAAGTGTTTTCGAAGTGTTTTCGACCTTTCACTATGAAAGCCAGAAAAAAACATGGTCCAAAATCAAAATCTACGTCAAATTTATCATCGAATAAGTAAAAAAAGAAAATATCGACGACTATTTTTGCAAAAATCCACTTGAATAGGAAAAAAAAGCCAAAAAGAGCCCAAAAAGGTAAAAAAAAAATGGCAATTTACGAGTCATAATTTCTATATATTGTCCTTTCTGGGTCAATTTTTTGCGCTGATTTCGAAAATCACCCCTAAAAATTGTCAAAATCAAAAACAAATAATTTGGACAGGTAACATTACCGCTGGGAGTTGGAATTATCGAAATTCAAATTCTGGCGGAATATTGGGAATTTCTCCCGATCCCAAATTTACTTTTGTTTTTTTTTTTCAAAACAAAAACGGAGTTAAATGCTGCGCATTTGTGCTAATTGTTCCCGAGTTGCAAAATTACTGAATCCGAAATGCAGTCTGAAAGAACGAAGAAACACGTTTCGTTTGCCCTAATACAAAACGACTGAAACAGCGAAGTATTTTAAAATTTAAAAAAGTTTCATTATATATTTATAGTAATAGCCAATTTTACTTCTTGGCGGGTTCGCAAATCTAACCCTGACGCAGTATTGCGTACGTATCCTAAGACACAGGATTTTCGTATGCAAATTCGCGTCTGGTGTCTTTTACACAGAGCTAAGTGCGAAATTGGGCGAAGTAGCAGTGGCGACGACAATAGTAAAAAGGACTATAGTACTCGCCAATTATACTTAGGCCGAAAATAAGCCACGCCCCTTTTGTAGCCGAATATTTTGATGTATAAATGAAAAATTCGAATAACAACATCAGAAGAATTTCACTCATTTCTACGAATCGCCGAAGTAGGATTGGCGGGCATTATATGTTTTTACACTGTAAAATGCTATATGAAATGAAAATGTTTCGAATTTTGTGGATTATTACGAGTTGTTCTTTTTTAATTTCAAATTTACGGTGACCAAAACGAAATGAGTTGAACTCTTAAGACAAAATTTCTGAGAGAGACGAGTTTACTCTAGGCGTTCACAACATTTTTGGTCACCTATAGACCCATATAGATGAATTATTAGCCACTTTGCCCAATTGATGCCTTAATCCCTAAACCTTAAGCACCATAACCCTGTTCATATCTTATCTCAGTTGAACGATACCCAAATGCCTTCTTGTTTGTAGTTTTCTGAATCCTCACGTCAAGAAACACATTTTTATCCAGAAAAATAATACAAAAATATGCGAAAAATACGATACATTGGAAGCCACGCCCACAAACATCTCAAGCCGCATTTGGACAACTTTTTTGTCTCAGCGCTTACTGCGCGCCATTAATTAAACTTTATGGTGTCCAAAATAAATTTCACAAGGGTACTATTTTAATCTCACAAGGCATATAGGGTTTAAATTTCACAAGGAAACAAATATTGTAAAAATAAATGAATATATATGATACGAAAATTATGAAAATATTGATTTTTTCAGAAAAGGCCGTATTTTGGCTTCAATAGTTGTAAAACGAAACAAAATTTGGGCCATTCAAAGCGAGATATCTCGTTTCGTTGTGAATAAAATTTCAAAGTGTTAAAAGAAAAGTTTAAGTTTGAGTATTATCCGATGGAAAATTGTCACTAAAAAGCGGGAAAACAATTTTTAAATTATGGTCTGCGGTCCCTATCTTAAGGATTCAGAGAAGTGCAAACAAGAATGTATTTGGGAAAATTGATTATCCGTGTTTTCGCAAACCTGCAATCATCGTAAAAATAAAATTGGCGATCACTATAACAATTGCTTGAAACAGCCAACGTGCAAACGAATTAAACAAAGAAAATAGTGGTACTTTGTGTATTTGTTTTTAAAATCAAACGAAACAGTTTTTTCATGTTTTCTTTCTTCAAAAAATCAAATCACAAATCACAATTTCTAAATCTATTTCTAATTCTATTTCACAATTTCTAAATCACAAAAAACAAACAAATAAAAACAAATTCATGTTCAAGAAAAACTATGCATAGTACCGAAATAACTTTGTTGACTTTTTGTCATCATTATGTCAATTTACACACAGAAGTTGTCTTTCTTAACAAACTCTGTGTGTTTGTTTATTTGCTAACAATTTTACACCTGCACTACTTCCGTTTCTCAGGTATATAAACACCGGTCGAAAAGTTAGGGCAACGTTGATGTTTTGTTTAACTTTTGTTCAGTATGATTTGGCTTTTCTTATTTTTTTTTGTTGTTGTTGTTGGTTTTTATTTGGTTTTAAACGTAAAACAAAACAGGAAAATTTGTTCTACTTGATTCTGCCGTTTCTGCCAAAAATACTCAGTTTTTAACTTTTCAGCAAAGTAGTATTTTTGGAGTTTTATGTTTTTTTTTTACAATAAGGCAATTGTGAGGAGAATTTGCAAAAGGATTTTGTTCCTTGTTTAAGTTCAATCTTAAAAAAAACTTTGATTTTTAAATCAAAGACCCTCCAATTTTTTAGGTGCTTCCGTTCATCACGTAGGGTTTTCAATTTCTCTCTCTCTCTCTCTCTCTCTCTCTCTCTCTCTGTAGCCTCTACCGAATTGAGCATAGGTAAATCTAAAAAAATGTTTTTTGGGGTTTCGGACAAAAAAAAACAACAGCAAACGTTTTTGAAATTTCGCCATTTAAAACACTTAGCAACAAAATGAGAACACGGCATTTTCTCTTAAAATTTCATTTTATTATATTTATTTGGGAAAAATACAGCAAAATGACAAAAGATTTTTTTTTATATCTTTTGTTGTTCTTTTAATTTCAAATAAAATAGTCATCTTCGAATTATGGATTTTTCAAGACGATTAACGTTGCGGACGATCTGTAACGCTAAAGATTCAAAATCAACGTTGTTAAGAAATTAAAAAGAGTTTTATTAAGAAATTAAGAAAAGTTTAATGGCAAGTACATGCTCTTTTAAACGTTAATTTTTCAAATTGGCGTTGAAACGTAGTTAGTACTACTATATTTATCAGAATGAAAATTTTACAAAATTTCACAAAAACACTTGAAAAAAGTGTTTTTGGTCGTTTTTGAGCAGTTGTTTATCTATCAATTTTAATATTCCATTAAATTAAAATAAAACAAAACAGAAATCCTTGAAATTTAGATTTTTCGAGAAGTATGACATTGACGACGAATTAGTAACGCTATCGAATTCAAAATCAACGTCATTATGAAAACCAAAACAGTTTTATTCCAGAAGTTTAATGTGCCAAAAAAGGCAAAAAAAAAGGTATTTTTTCTGGAAAAAAAAACTTAAAAAAAAACATTTTCTATGGTTTTCCGTCTCAAAAATCGATTTTCAACCCATTTTTCGGCAGAAGTTTGAATTTTTCGCGTATTATGGGGGTTTTGGCTTTTTTTTCAATGGATGACACCAAATTTTTCATTGATCGGCTTTAGAAAGTAGCTTTTTTATTGGAAAAGGTTTTTCCTATCCATTTTTTTACATTTTAAAAACAATTGCCACCTTTTAAAAACAATTATTTTGAAATTCTTTGTCAAAACAGCATCGATTCCTCGCTGAATCCTATTATCGTGTTTGCCGAAAACCGCCACTCACCGTGGTGTTTATTTGATGTTCAAATATTTCTCCGGACTCTCTTTTCTCAAGTGTCTTTTTTTCAGAGATCACATTATGGGAGTCAAAGGAAACTACAAAATTAGCGGTTCCGGAATTCCAGCAGAGGTTTTTTTTATGAAATAGATGTTTTAAAAATGGGTTTTCAGTTTCAAGCAGTGAAGAAACATGTAAACGAAAAAGGAATGCATTGGGTAACTACTAGCATTTTTATTGTAGCTGAAATGATGGGAGCAGGTCTTGTAGCTCTACCGGTGGCTGTTGGACAAACAGGTGAAATATTGTTAAAAGTTTTGGATTTTTTAAAATAAAAACTGCAAATAATTTTATTTTTAAATGAAAAAATATAGTTTTTTTAATGTTCCATTTTGTTTTTAACAATATTATCCCGAAACAGGAGAGAACAATTTTTTTGGTAGAGTACTTTTATTATAAACCGGTTGAAACACTGGAGAAAAAAAATAAAAAGTTTTTTTAAAGTTTTTGATTTGGTTTTTGGACAGAGGCTCAGCTTTTAAAACAAAAAAATTAGTACACTGGGTTATATAAAAATGTGTTTTTTTCAAAAACCAAATGAGCCGCTTTTGACGGCCTTCAATTCTGGCCTTCGGCCGTTCGTCGGGGGAATTAGTCCCCAAACGCTCAATTCGGATGCCTTTGGCAGTTTAAAAAATGCTTTGATACATTCTAGAACTTAAGTTTTTATCAATTTGAATGCAAGTTTAGGATGCGGTTGTTTCGATTTTTGTGCATTAAATTAACGGGAAATCAGGTTTCGTTGTACATCGACGAAATATTTTTTTTCAATAATGTTTCCAAAAATCCTGAAAACTTCTGAAATCCTGAAAAAAACTGTTATTTACGCAGCTTAGTTTTTTTATAAGTAAATTATCCAAACCAGTAGGTTATACGAAAACAGGTTATACGAAAAAGTTTTTATTAATTTTGAATCGAAGCAAATTTTAAATTGCGATTTTACTACAACTATGGGAAAACACTTGATTGAGTGCATTTAGTAATGCAGTTTTGCTTTAGTGCAAGGGTTTCCAAAACCCTGCGACCATAGAGTTAAAAAGAAACTGTAAGTTCGATTCTTTCGGTTTTTATACAAAAGTAAAAAAGAAAAATCACTTTTCTTTAAACACCATTGCTGTTCAACACTTGGGTAAAGTGTTGTGTTTTTGAAAAAAATTTAATTACCCAATATTTAAATAAAAATCTTTTTTAGGTCTCGTGCCGGGAATCCTCCTTCTCGTCTTGGGAGCGTTCTTTTCAGGATTTACTGGAATTCAGCTGGGGCATAACTGGACAATGATGCAAGAGAGATGGGCGGAATACCGACAGGCTTGTAGGAGTCCGTATCCAGAAATGGCACGGAGGGCTCTTGGAACAAAAGCGAAGTGAGTTTTACTCTTTCATTAATCTCTCTATCTTTATAGTGTGTTTCCGAAAAACGGCACCGGTTTTGGCCAAAAACTTTAAAGGATAACACATTAGGTCCCGCCACGATTTTTCAATTGTCTGCGCACTTCTCTTTTACAGTGCTATTTCGCTTTTTTTATTTCTTTTCAACTCAATGTTTCAAATCGTCAATGGTTAAAAGAGAGCAAAGTATCAAGGCGGCTCAAACGTTGCATCCTTTTTTAGAAACAGACTATATCCCTCTAACGCAAAGTTACTCGTTTTGAAGACATGTTTAATTAATTTATTCATCTCCATTGCGCAAAACGGTATTACCAGTTTGAAAAAAACAACTTTCTTAGTGATAAATTAGAAACTTTGGATTTTCGGTTAAAACAGACAAACGCTTTTACGCCAAATTTGTCAAAGGGAATGATAAGCGCAACTGTATAGTCAATGTTCTCTAACATTTTGACAACTAACTCGACAAGGTTGGGGTATTCCGTCAGTGGTTAAAAGGTAGCCAAATATCAAGGCGGCTCAAAAGTTGCCGACCTTTATTTGGAAACAGACTATATCTCTGTCACTTTTTTGTTCAAAGTCATTCTCTATTTCTATCAACTCACGAGCTTCAAAAAACTTCGTAAAAGATTTTGAACTAATATCTCTCATCCAACATTTTTTTTTGATATAGTTATTTTGATAAAATACAGGCTGAAACATTCAAGACACAGAAATTGAATTTGTTCTCAGCTACAACACCAAAAATTACAAAAATGGCATTTTTAATTATAGAAAAAAAAATTAAAATGTGGATTTTAAATCTTAAAGCTGTTGCAATCCTTTAAATACTGCCCTACATGCGTTTTAAAACGCAAGGTCTTTAACATCCGTGCGACTTGGGAGAGGTGCTAGAATTCTCTGGAGAATTTGAAAAACATATTCGTTTTCTCCAGATCTCGACTTCAAGAACATCGTGTTAGAAAACCGCACTTTTTTAAGGTTTTTTGGTATTCGGTGTCGAGAATCGAATGCTGGGCGTCATAAAAAACAATTCGGGAACCATTTTTTTTCTTGAACTTTCGGATAGGTGCAAATGAAAAATTAACTAAATGACATGCTTTAGAAAAGTGATGTCCGCAGTGTTCTCGGATCTCAACGGTTTATTTTGCTAAAGTTATTTACTAAGTTCAAAATTTACATTTTTCCAATGTTTAAATTCAAAGCCGTTTTGTTTTCAGGTACGCGATGGATGTCTGCTTAACAATTACTCTTTACGGAATCGTAACAGTTTTTCTGTTATTCTCAGCCAAGAATATTTCTCATCTCTTAGACGGGCTTTTCGGATGGAGGGTTGACTTTTGTCTTCTGATTTTGGCAGTTGCTATCTGTGTGTGGCCATTTACTTTGCTCAGGAGTCCTATGCATTTTTGGTGAGTTCACAGAAATTGGCACAAAGGATGGTTCTTTTCCAATTTTTTTTGTTTCGCGGAACAAAGTTTCCTTAAATTCTAACAAAGAATAAAAATTGTTAAAACCTTTCGAACGTGCAAAAAAATTCAATTTGGCAACGGTTTTGACCGACGAAGAAATAAAACTATTTAGAGTTACCGTGGGAATAGAAAATAATAACTAGACATTTTCAGCAAAAGCGGTAAAATGTGTTTACGAAATTAAAGCTTAATTAATGCAAAACATTTACTTTTTGGAATGTCATGGTCCATGTTGTGATTTCGTTTTCAAAAATACAACCGCTCGCGCACTATTCACAATAAATTCAAATGGTATGTAGTGAATCTGTGAAACACATGAACAAAACAAAAAGTACAAAAATAGAAAAGAATTTTTGAAATTGAGGGATAACCAAGAGAAATACTGTCGCAAAAATAAAGCCTCAACAGAAATTTCAGTTATTCGTGAAAATTATTGCTTAGTAAGGTAAAAATATCAATGTACCAGAAGCCAAAGCCCCGCTGCGCGGGTCTTCGCCTTCTGGGTTCGGCGGCCTTCGGCCGCCTCAATCTGTAATCGCGGCCTGCGGTCACCTAGGTACGCAGCTTTCGGCTGCTCATATAGGCGGCCTTCGGCCGTTCATGTATACAGCCTGCGGCCGCTTTGTTCTACCCATTTCAATGAAATGTTCCCCATGGTCGTGTTGGGGAAAATGAAGGGGTGTACCTCTCCGCATAAAACGTTGCGCTGCTAACGGACAGAATGACAACCCTCTA
The DNA here is from genome assembly GCA_964057215.1 of Oscheius myriophilus. Classification (NCBI taxonomy): domain Eukaryota; kingdom Metazoa; phylum Nematoda; class Chromadorea; order Rhabditida; family Rhabditidae; genus Oscheius; species Oscheius myriophilus. Next base: position 1,623,160 of record OZ059906.1, read on the forward strand.
ATGTTATAAAGGATGATGGTGAGCCTACAAATACCCAACATTTGATACTCAGCGAACGCAAAGAGCCAAATGTAATAAAAAAGGATTCACAACGTTATTTTGTTTTTAAATTAAATAACATAAAAATCAAAATTGAATGTTTAGCTGTCGCCAAATTGGGAACTTGCCAAAAACAGCCTTAATCTCGCCAAAAAACAGCCTTAATCTCGCCAAAAAACAGCCTTAATCTCGCCAAAAAACAGCCTTAATGCAGCATTCGTCCGATACGCAGGCGAAAAGAATGTGCAAAAAGCGAAGACGTAGACACAAAAGCGGCTTTTTCTCGCCGATTTCTGCTTGGCAACTGCTATATTTGGTTATTTTTTACAAAAAGGGAGACAGAGAAAGAGGGAGAGAGAGAAAGAGAGAGAGAGAGAGAGAGAGAGAGAAAGAGAAGAAGAGAGAGAGGATTTTTTCAGGCAAGCAGCTGTTCTCTCCGCCATTTCCAGCAGCATCGCAGCTTGTTTGGTCATTTATGGAGTAGCACATGATGGTCCCGTTTGCTATCAGGTATTAATTTGTTAAAATTTTATTTTTAAAAATCGTTTTTCAGCATTCATCTTATCCTACCTTCTCTTGGACAAATCTCTTTCTAGGCTACGGTACAATGATCTTCGCCTACGGTAACTAAATTTTCAATTTCTTTTTGCTTTTGTTTCAAATTCGCTTTTTTGGGAAAATGTTTCAGGTTGCATTTGTTACTGAGAGGAGCGGTTTTCCTGAAAAGACATAATTTTTCAAAATTAAATTTTAATGTTTAGGAGGTCACAGCGGGTTTCCCACATTTCAACACGACATGAAGAAACCGGTTCATTTTACGAGATCGGTTTTAGTTAGTTATGTTTGTAAGTTATATAATAAAATTTTCAATTAAAAATTTGATTTTAGTTATTCTGATGGTCTATCTTATCGTTTCTGTGGGAGGAATAGAAGTTTATGGAAATAGTATCAGAGATACGATTATTCCTTCAATTCAGGTGATTAAAAATTAAATTGCGATTTAACAAAAAAGTGCAATTTTTTTAAAGAATTTAACCCCAACGGCGATCTGCAGAACATTTTTAAAATTATCTTTTTCTTAATTTTGGACGTTGCTAAGTCAAATATTTTTTCTGCGACGCATTTTGATTGATGTACTAATGTTTAAAATTGGCTAAAAGGTTTAGCCGTAACATGAAACGTTTAACTTAATATATATATATATAAATATATATAAAAAGATTATCATTTTGGAATTTTCGAAAAGACGGTACACTGCAAAAATTTATATAAAAAATAACAAAAAAAAACGATTGATTTGAAAAAAGGCCGCTTTTTATTGCGTTTAATTTACACATGCGCAGTTTCTTGTATTTGTGCCAAGGATTCATTAAAGGATTAATATCTGTAACAATTTTTGGAAAAAATAAACATTCATTTAAAAGAACATTTAATGATTACAGTATAAGTTCATGAAACGATAAAAAGATTTTCACATTTTTTAAAGAGAAAACAAATCTACCCATTTACTATTTGATTTGAAATTTCAAAATAGTAAGTTATTTGAAATTTCAAAGAAATGCTTAGCTAAATAAATTTTGAATAAGGTTCAATGTCGCTTTGGGAAAATCAATTGTTGCAACAGCAAAACCATTTTCAGGGTGTGAGTTCTACTTTTGCGAGATTGATAAAACGATTAAAATAATTTTCATTAGTTAGCATTGAACATTGAAATGAATAACCATAAAATGAAAGAAAGAGCACTGTGAAAAAGGAGTGCGCAGACAATTAAGCAATCGTGGCGGGACCTCATCTGCCATCCTGTAAAGTTTTGGCCGGTGCATCTGATATGTGTTGTTGTATAAAAAATTATCAGGAAAGCCAAATGTTAGTGAAGCACGGACTTTATTTATAATCATAGAATTACAGAAAACATTTTTGTCCATATTGTTCAAAAAGCTGTTTTATAAGTTAGAGTAACAATCAATAGCCGAACATTAAACTTTTAAAAGACTTTCGCACTGAATGGACCACGAAAGAAAAGTATATCGAATTTTTAAGAAATTACTGAAACCGAGGACCCACTAAAATTAGGGATATAAAATTCCATAAAAATTTAACCAGCAAACAAGTTCTGCCACAAAAAAGAAAAATTCAAAATCCGTTATTCAAAATTCAAAACGCCCTAAAATTGACTTCATTATTTCATTATGGGTGATTCTTATTTTCTTGAAATTTATAAGGACTGGAAAGCTCACACTGCAACATCAATTAGGTTGAATGTGATAAGATTTGCTGAAACAGCAGCATCAAATAAATTATCAACATATTGAATTTACTAACTTTCTGTTTTGGACTACATTTTTGGCATACAAATTTCAAGAATAATACTGATTCTGACATAAATTGAAAACTTGTAATTGCTATTCTGAATCTTTGCATTTGGCAGAATGATTGCTCGGTTTATATCATTGTTTTTTTTGGCAATTCACAGTCTTCTCGACAATCTGAAACATGCGACAAGGTGACATACACGCCAAAATGTAATAAAAAACAAAATTTCACTATAGTCTATTTCCAATCTTGAGACGACGACTTTTGAATGACCGTGAATTTCCTTGGTATTTAAGCATTGACGATTTGAAACATCGAAGTGAATATCAATAAAATATGCGAAATAGCACTGTAACAGAGGAGTGCGCAGACAATTAGACGATCGCGGCGGGACCCATTGTACCTAGTCCTTTAGGAAAATCTCCTTTTCTTTGTCTCAGTTTTGGAAATGCCCTATAATTCATAATTTAATTTTTCACCTTGTTCGAGTTTTTTGGCCGTTCTGCTATTTTTTTTCTGCAAGTCGGCTTCCTTTTTTGAAATCTAAAATTGTAAAAATTACTGTTAACTTTGTTGAAAAAGCGTAGCTACTTCCAATTTTGTTCCATGTTTTGATATTTTTGAAAAATTATTGTTTTTCGCAAAGGTTTTGACGTTAGGTTCGTTAGGTTTTAACTTTAAAATGTTTATACTTTAAAAAAAATTTAACTTAAAATGTTTATACTTTTTCATTTAATTTCAAATTTTCAGCTGAAATGGGTTTCAATGGTAGTCAATATTCTCATCACAATGCACGTTGTCCCAACAATCATTATTGTTTTTTGTCCATTAGCTCAGCAAATCGAAGAATGGACGAGTATACCTCACGGTTTGTTCTATTTTAAATGGAAACTTTTAAAATTTTCAGAATTCGGAGTGAAGAGAGTTATTGTGCGGACGTTTGTGTTAATTGTCTGTCTGATAACTGCGATGTCGGTTCCGAAATTTGGCCTAATTTTGGATTTGGTGAGTTTGAAAAATAGTTTCAATCTTCATGAAATCATTCGAAAAATTTTCTACGATATACTGCGTTTACAAGCACAAAATTTCTAACAAAATAGATATTGTGCATGAATTAAAAAAATACCGATATTTTCAACTTTCTTCAAGTTTGGTGGAACGATTAATATATCACCCAAACAATTCATGAAGAAAAACTTTGAAACATTTGGCTAATCGCCGTTCAAATTGAGTCGAGAATAGCTGAAATTACCTGAAAATAGAGAAAAACTTGAAGAATTAAATTGCTATCACACCGATGTAGTAAACAAAAATTAAACAATTAAAAAACGAAGGGAAAAATGAAAAAGGTTTGATTGAATTTCCGAAAAAGCCTAAAACTTTGAAGAGTGCTCTCAGCCTATTTTTAAAAAACACTGTTTTACCAATTTCTTTAAAAAAATTTGTGCACACGGATTTTTGAATAACATTGAAGTTGAAGATATGTTAACGTAAAAATATGTTTTAGCGAAATAATTCTCAAACTATAAAAAAAATGTTTCGCTCTTACTCCGTTAATAAAAAATTTATAAAACTCTCTAAATGATGTCGTCTGGGTTTGTAAAAATTTGCGTGAAACGTTGATTGAAAATAGTGAACTTTTATAATCCATTATAGTCCACTTCCAACAAAGAATCGACAACTTTTCAGCTTTCGTTTTTTCTGTTCGTATTTATCCACTCACAGTTTGAAATATTGAAGTGAAGAGAAATTTAACAAGTGAAAGAGTACTGTAAAAGGAGAGTGTGCAGACAATAAAGCAATCGCGGCGAGACCAAATGTACCTTACGAAAATCCCTTTTCCTTGTTTTTTTTTTGGAAACGCACTATATCGTAAAATAATTTTTCTGTACACCTTTTTGCACAACAAATCTCAAGAGGAACTAGTTTTTGTGGGAACTACGATGTTACCTTAGTTGTACAAAACATTTACTTAAACTTAACTTAAGAAAATATATTTTGATATTTTCTGCTATGGTCTGGTACGAAATATCTACTTTGCAAAACAAACCGAAAAATATGAAAACTTGATCTACGTGCTAATATGAAATTGGTTTACGTGTTTTTAAATTTTTTTTTTCGAAATATAAAATGTTTTTAGGTTGGGGAAAATATTAAAAGCTTTTGTCTATAAACATTGCAAAACTTGGTCTGTAAGATCTCACATTGAGTTTTGAATGGGAGAATTTAGAAATTTCGCAAAACAATTTTTTGTTAACACAAATCTTACAAACTGGAACTTTTATGGAAATTTTCAATCTGACGCCTAAATGGCTAACTTAACAAAAAATCTGAAACGCCAATCAAAGAAAATAAATTTCATAACTAAACAAACGAAACTTGAATTATTAACAAAAAAAACAATTTTACAATTTTTTATAAATATGTGAAAATATAAAACAAAAAATACGAAAGGATTTCAGGTCGGTGGATCTACCGTAACCCTAATGACGATGCTTTTACCCAGTGTTTTCTGGCTTTACCTTAACGCTAAACACCAATTAAACAAGCGAAAATTGGCTTCTGACGACCACCGCCCAACCTTCAGAGAGATTTTCAATCTGACGCCTAAATGGCTGCTACTGCTGAACATCATTTCACTATGCAAGTTTTAAAATATTTTAAAATTTCAAATTGAAATTTCAGTGTTTGGATTTGTTGGAGGAATAGCTGCTACTACAACTGCTGTCACTCAGGTAAGTGAAAACGGTCTGGTGAAAGAAAAAAAAAATCCACCTTTTGATTAAAATATTGAAGTATATTGAAGTAATTGCGCGTTTCAAATTTTTTTTGAATAAAAAGCGCTGGAAATTTTTGTAATGGCTTTTCCTTTTTTTCAAAATTCCATGCAATCTGTTATTTTTCGAAACAGTTTTTGAATTTCTAATTATAGTCCATTTCCAATAAAGAGTCGGCGACTTTCCACTGACCTTTATATCCACTCGTATTTAACCAACCAGTGACGATTTGAAACATTGAAGTGAATCGAACTTTAACAAGCGAAACAGCACAGTAGAAGAGGAGTGCGCAGACAATTAAAAAATCGCGGCGGGACCAAATGTACCTAGTCCTTTGAAAAATCCCGTTTTCTTTGACTCTTTTTTGGAAACGCACTATAGCTGAAAATCATTTTCGTGTTTTTATTGTAGCTTGCTTTCCTTTTTTTCTTATTTTTTTCAAGAAATCACATTTTATCAGGCTTGCAATTTTTTAAATGGGGATAATAGAGACTATACGAATTTGGTAGAAATGGGGATAATAGAGACTATACGAATTCCGTAGATGAGACTGAAGTTTGCACTTTAAAAAAAATTAAAAAAGCGTTTTCATGTTTCATCTTTTTTGAAAAATAAATGAAGTTGTTATTAAAACTAGTGGATCGTGTTTATTAACAAATACTGAAAAAAAGTACTATAAAAATAGTATAAAAAGGTGCTTTCCAATATCAATTTCTTGTAAACATTAATTATTTAAACAATCTTTTTAAGAAAAGTCATTAAAATCACATACGGCAAAACACAGAATATAAAATAATACAGAAAAGAACGTAAGGTTTGTCCGCTAGTATTGCTTTTTTGTTATTGACTGGAAAATCTTTTTGCAATAGATTGAGAAAAAATAGAAAAACCTTAGTTTTTTACAATCTTCATTGAATGCATTTTTAATCAATTCTTTTAAAATTTTCAAAGATCTCTAACTAAATATATAATTTTTCAAACTTCAAATTTTGAAAAAATTACTACTTTAGCTTTTATAACCTTTGATATTTATTATGAATTTCAAAAGTAGCGCACAACAATGTTTTGTCTGATTCTTAATTTAGTAAAAATGCAGAGACATGAGTGACATGTCAACCAAGATTACAAGTTTTTCAGCTCTTCTCCTCCGAAATGGCGCCTCCCTGCTACCTTCAGTGGTTCCGTGCAGTAGCGGAACAACACACTAGTAATTTTGGTGCCACGCACTGTTGCGGACCGTTTAGGAATGTTACCGTATCCGGAATCGATCCGAACGGATTCTGCTCGATGTAGCCATAATTTTAAAAACTTTTTGTAAATAGGATGTACATAAAGTGTTTTTAAAATCGAAAATTTGTTAAGTTCATTAGAATACCTTAAGATTGATACTAATACTAACAAAGTGTCTCTAAAAGCTCTATATTACTGTGGAAGTTGCAAAAGTCGAAGTGTCGAGTGTTCGATCAGTAGCCGTTGTTTTGAGACCTATAAAAACGTTTTAAACTAAATCGCTAAGTTGACAATTACCTAGAATACTTTGAATCCTGTACCGAAATTCGCTTATGCAGAATAAAGCGATCACTGGATCCAGAGCTTTTGGAATTGTGGTAGAAACGGAGAAGAAAGTTATTGCTGGGCCAATTACCACCTCATCCCAAAAAGGGTAAGTCAAGGTAACGGCAGAAGGGATGTGACAGAGAAACACTGGGATGATTGTCTGGAAAGATAAAAATTTGGTTGAGTGTGTGAGTGTGTGAGTGTGTGAGTGTGTGAGTGTGTGAGTGTGTGAGTGTGTGAGTGTGTGAGTGTGTGAGTGTGTGAGTGTGTGAGTGTGTGAGTGTGTGAGTGTGTGAGTGTGTGAGTGTGTGAGTGTGTGAGTGTGTGAGTGTGTGAGTGTGTGAGTGTGTGAGTGTGTGAGTGTGTGAGTGTGTGAGTGTGTGAGTGTGTGAGTGTGTGAGTGTGTGAGTGTGTGAGTGTGTGAGTGTGTGAGTGTGTAAGTGTGTGAGTGTGTGAGTGTGTGAGTGTGTGAGTGTGTGAGTGTGTGAGTGTGTGAGTGTGTGAGTGTGTGAGTGTGTGAGTGTGTGAGTGTGTGAGTGTGTGAGTGTGTGAGTGTGTCTTTTTCGTTGGTTTTTAGATGCGGTTAAAACAGTGAACACGTTTTAAAAGAATTTTTAATAATTTCAGACTGCAGAAAAGGAACAACTTGATATTTAAAGAAAGTAATTACTCCTTTGATTAGGAAAACCCTCTTTTACATTGAGAAAAACACCGTTGTTTTATGTTGGTAACCAAAAAATTTACACTAGCTTTAAAACTCTTTTTTTAAAAAGCAGAATAATATTTTTTTATAACTTGTTGTCTAATTTCTGCAAAGTAAATATGGCTATATTTGGTTCTGCTGAATTACGCATCAATGTTTTTTCGCCATTATTTATTTCGCCTTACAGAAAAAAAAATCAATTTTTTGTGAATAAACGCTTAGTTATAGGGAGTTTCCGAATAAACGGCATCTTGGCCAAAACCTTAAAGGATTGCCCATTAGGTCCCGCCGCGATCGTATAATTGTCTGCGCACTCCTCTTTTTCAGTGATTTTTCCTTCATTTTATTGCTATTGACTTCAATGTTTCAAATTGTTGAAAACTCGCCAACCTTTTGTGGCAAATTAACTATAGTCTATTTCCAACAAAAAGAATTTATGGCAATCTCCGATTCCCCCATATTTAACCACTCACGACTTGAAAAACTGGAGTGAATAAAAATATTTTTGGCGAAATATAATAGTGCGCAGATAATTAGAACAATCGCGGCGGGACCTAATGGGCAATCCTTTAAAGTTTTGGCCAAAAACCTGTGCTGTTTTTCGGAAACAAACTATATAAGAAAGTTCATAAAACTGAAGCAATTAAAAGACTCACCTGAATGATCAAAGTACGAAACAACTGCTTCTCAATTCTCATATTCTGGGTTTGTCTTATCCTCTGCCAAGCTTTCATTTGGCCCCAGATTTTCCAACTACAAGTAGCGATAACCACAGCAGACACTGCTACAGTAAACAGATGCATTACTGTAGATCCAATCCCCGGAAGAGATGGGTGGCCGTTTTTATCCTGAAAATGCAATTTGGCTTCCACGGTTGCCTGAGTAACATTAAGTCTTTTCGCTGTGTAAAATTACACCGTTTAGTTTTGTTATTAACAGCGAAACAATAAAACGCACTTCGAAATGTTAAAGCAAACTTACATGTAAGCGGAGAATAATGTAGCCAATTTTCTTTGGATTTTCCAGACCGAAGTCGTGTTGCAGGGTAGCTTCCATTGACTGAATAATTTTAAAACTGACTTTTGTTTTAAATTTTAACTACCGCCGTTATTTCGTTAGCCAGACACAAGTATAAGTTACAGACGGCACACATAGCGATAAAAATGAAGAGAAGGAGGGCGAAGAAGAGTTTTCGACAAAGAGAGTTGTGAATTTGTTCGGCCAGCGAAGGTCTGAAACAATAATTTTATCAAAATGAAACCGATAGCACCATTGAGAATCTTGTTCCACAGTTTTATGTAAAAATAAATGTGAAACGCGCACTTAAAGAATTTTTTCCCTAAAATGTATTGGCTTAAGGATATTCGGTTGGAAAACTCGTTTGATGTCATATGTGCGCTAAGATTTTCTCAGTTCCCGGAAATTTTGAAGATTTTTAATTTGAACTTTTTGGGGCTTCTTTGAACTTACAAAACCTAATTGGTATTGAGAAATGTCTGTGATTTTGTCATAAATTAATTGGGACACATTCTGCAAACTGTTATTCTTATATCATTTCTGATAACGTTTCTTGCTTTTTTAACAATTTTTTTCAATATATGCGTTTGAATAGCGTTGAAAATTTGTTTTTGAATTTGATCACATCAAAACTCTTGATTAATTTTTTCTATAAAAACTCAACACTCAGATGATCATTTGATAATCACCACATATCACATTGATGTTATAGTGTGTTTCCGAAAAACGGAACCGGTTTTGGCCAAAAATCTTAAAGGATGGTACAATAGGTCCCGCAGCGATGATTTTTCTTGCCTTTTTCATTTCTATTCACATCAACGTTATATTTTATCAACTTATGTGGTTAAAATGGAGCTAAATATCAAGGTCGCTGAAAAGTTGTCAACCTTTTTTATGGAAAAAGACCATAATGGTAAAAACACAGAAAAGCGTTTTATTAGCACTTAACAAAGGTAATTAAAATGGCTATAAAAAATAAGCAGCAATCAAAGACCATTTATAAAATTCTATTTAAAGGTCTTCGATTGTTGGCTATTTCACTCTTTTAATGTATTTTTACTTGATATTTTGAAAATTATAAAGAAAGATCGATCACAGAACTTTTTTAAAGTCATATAAAGCGACAGATGTTTTTGTTTTTGAAAAACTGAATATCTCAAGGATTCTAGAAAGAAATATGAAGTCCTTGCTTGGATGTCAAAGAGAAGTATGTTTAAGAAAGCTTCGAAATCAGCATGAGCAAACAATTGTTTTTGTGAATGTTTGATTTTCTATTGTAATTTTCGCATTATTCTTTTTTTTTTTTGAACTTACTCAAATGTTTTTTCTGATTTACTAAACTTCCATTTTCTACATCCGAACGATTTAAGCGTTTTCAGCGCAGTTAATTGAGTTTTTATAAAACTATTGAAAAAAAATGCCTAATGAAATTGTTCAAATTAAAGTGAAACAACAAACCGACTTTAAAATTGATTTTTAAAATTTGTTGTTTGGATTCAAAACAGCAAAATGAAAAACCAAAACATATGTTGAAGAAGTGAATCATGACTTAAATTTTACTTACTGCGAATGACTCACTATTTCTAAGAGAAATTACTATTACAATTGACCATTTAATTCTAGATTTGCGTTAAACAGCTTTGGATTTTGTTCACAACACTTTCAATTGTTTAAAATCTACAAAAACCATTATAGAGTATTATTTAACTAAGTAATCCTTTTTAGACAAACTAGAAGTGAACTACAGAAAGATGAAACTTGGCGGTAAATTAATTGCGTTTTTCCAATACAAAATTCGTGCATAATTAAATTATTTTTTTCTGTTAATGGCAAAAGTGAGTAGAAAAGAACTACATCCAAAGAAAAGATACTTACGGTCAGATTCACTTAATAAGTAAAAAATCAAAAGAGATTTTCATAAATTTAATCAATCCCATTGATAACTTTTTTTTAATATCTCTTTAAAACAAGAAAAAATTGAAAAAAAAAGTCTTATAAAATATATAAAATTAAAGTGAAACAACGATCTGACTTTAAAATTTAAATTTTTCACGTAACTTTAATTTCTTTTTGAATGAACGACTTAAAAAGAAAACTAAATTTGTTCGAAGAATAAAATCATGACTTATTTGATGATTTCCATATTTGTAAGACAGATTTTTGCTGTAAACTTTTTGTTAGATTTCTCCTAAAAAAATTTTGTAAGTAGGTTTCTATAAAATTGCTATTTCAGTTGGTTTTCAAAGTATATCAATTGGTTTTCAAAGTCATAGAAAAAAAACATTATGTAATAAACCTACTTGCACACGCAGATGAAACGATATGTAAAGTTGATAACTACAAAAGCCATCCAAACTTCATAGAAGAAGCAGTAGAGCGCACTTCCAAAAAACGAAATGGGTGTGTCGATGAAAGGACCGATAAAGCTGAAGATGATCCATGTGTGCTCAGACATGAAATGAATCTTAAAATGGGTAAAAGCGGTTCAGATTTGCTTTTTTTTACCGGAAAAGCGAGAAGAACGGAAATTGCATACATAATTTCGAAAACAGCGTATGCGAAAAGAAGCCACTTGTACGCTCCTAGGTCACGTTTTTCGCTTGTGTAAATTATGTAGAGGAGAAGCAAGTTTAGTAGGATTGCAGGAACGCAGAAGATAAATTGAATGACGATTGAGGTGATAATGACGCTTTGCATTCTGAAAATACGTATTGTTGAGAGAGAGACAGAGAGAGAGAGAGACAGAGAGACAGAGAGACAGAGAGACAGAGAGACAGAGAGACAGAGAGAGACAGAGAGACAGAGAGACAGAGAGACAGAGAGACAGAGAGACAGAGAGACAGAGAGACAGAGAGAGACAGAGAGACAGAGAGACAGAGAGACAGAGAGACAGAGAGACAGAGAGACAGAGAGACAGAGAGACAGAGAGACAGAGAGACAGAGAGACAGAGAGAGACAAAGAGACAGAGAGACAGAGAGACAGAGAGACACAGAGACACAGAGACAGAGAGACAGAGAGACAGAGAGACAGAGAGAGACAGAGAGACAGAGAGACAGAGAGACAGAGAGACAGAGAGACAGAGAGACACAGAGACACAGAGACAGAGAGATACAGAAAGACAGAGAGACAGAGAGACAGAGAGACAGAGAGACAGAGAGACAGAGAGACAGAGAGACAGAGAGACAGAGAGACAGAGAGAGACAAAGAGACAGAGAGACAGAGAGACAGAGAGACAGAGAGACAGAGAGACAGAGAGACAGAGAGACAGAGAGACAGAGAGAGACAGAGAGACAGAGAGACAGAGAGACAGAGAGACAGAGAGACAGAGAGACAGAGAGACAGAGTGACAGAGAGACAGAGAGACAGAGAGACAGAGAGACAGAGAGACAGAGAGAGACAGAGAGACAGAGAGACAGAGAGACAGAGAGACAGAGAGACAGAGAGACAGAGAGACAGAGAGAGACAAAGAGACAGAGAGACAGAGAGACAGAGAGACAGAGAAACACAGAGACAGAGAGATACAGAGACACAGAGAGACAGAAAGACAGAGAGACAGAGAGACAGAGAGACAGAGAGACACAGAGACAGAGAGATACAGAGATACAGAGACACAGAGACAGAGAGACAGAGAGACAGAGAGACGCAGAGACGCAAACAGATATGCGCCACTACACAAAGCCGAATACAAACTGTTCAACGCAACTAAATATTTCCTTCAAAAACAGGAAGCAATTTCACAAAATTTTAAAAAGGAAATTGGAATGGAAACAATTTTCTGACGATTCAAATGCAAAACTCGCTTTTGTCTTCACCAATTAATCCCAGCTTATAGAAATCCGGAAACAAATGCTATGAAATATACAAACCATGTTCATAACGTATAAAAAACCTTTTGCTAAATGCGACAAAAGGTTCGTAGCTAGCTGGAAATAGAGATCAAAATGTAAAAGAAGATTGGTTGTTCCCGTTAGGTGTTGCTGTAGAATTTTTAAAACATTGTAATGCATTTAATCGTTACAAACGTAATTTTAAAAAAAACCTTTGTAAATATTTTTTAAGAGGGTCATCGGTTTCAGTAAAGTTATTTCAATTCAATATGGTTTTCATTGGCGATTTGTTTTCGGTAACCGGGGCTTCAACTAGTTTTGAACATGATTTACTATTTGAGATTACACCTTTTTTTAAAATTTATTTCAAGTAATAAAAAAACTATTTCTGCCTTTTATCAAATTCTTTTCGAACTTTGTTATGTAAATGCGTGTCTGTTTAGATCAGTTTTACAAAACTGAAAAGTAGTTTTAAAACAAAAGCATACTATTGAAAATGTGGTAAACAAAAATTTAAAAAAAAATAGGAAAAGTAGCCGTGTGTTTCAAATCGTCGGCATGGGAGTAAATGGCCAAACGTTCCTTTGCGCATATAAACAGTAGAAAAAAACTAATTTCCAGAAAATTCCATTTTCGAGGTAAAATTTGTTTTCTAATGAAGTTATTAAATAATTAAACTTCAAAAATATTATATCAACTTGATTTTACGCCTGATATTTTTATTAAAAAAAAACCGAAAAGGCTGTGTGTTTTTAAACACACAGCCTTTTCGGTTTTTTCGGGAGGTGAAAATATAGCAAATAAAATAAGTCGACTGTTTCACATTTTCGGAAAAAGTTTGAATGACCCCACACTACGTTGTCTTCTTATCAATCAGCTGTAAAACTTGTGTTTTTCAAATTTTTGGCATTCACTTCAGAATTTCTTTTCTTCGAAATGTGCCTATGAAATTCACAAACTTGTAAATTTAAGACTTTTTTCGTGAAAATTTTCGGCTATGGATCAAAGAAAACATTGAAAAAACCCGAAAAAAATGAAATCTATGCTTCATACAATTATTAAAATGCCCCTGACGATCCCTTTAAATGACTTGTGCTTTCCAAACGTAATTCTCCACAGGTAAACTAGTTTTCCATGTGATTTTTGGGGTCAATCCAAATTTTGTTTAACTTTACGACATATGTTTCTGATAATGTTACATTTTCAGACGGCGCCATTCTTCAATTCAGCTATACTCCTCGCCCAGCGAGCATTCCGAAGCGGCTGACAATTTTTCTCTGCGTCTTTCTATTACGTGACCTATTTTGCTAATTAGATGCGCAGGTTGTTCAAAAATGACCCTTTTTGTAGCCATGCTCGGTGGGCAGCGACTATAAGAAGTACAGTTTTCTGGTGATTTATCGAAAAAGCTGAATAGATAATATTTTGCAAGATGAAAACTGAAATCTGATCTGTGTTTCAAGTTATCGCCAATATTTTCAATGGACAAGCTCAAGGTTTGATTCCAGAACAGGCTTGAAAAGTATTTTTGTATTGCAGTATGTTTTGCGTCGCTGAAAATTAAAAGCATTAGTTTTTATCATTATCAACTAGCTTGCAACTTTGGAACAACGTGCGAATGTTTTGATGTTGCAGCTAGGGTAAAGCGTGAAATATAAGATACTCAGGCTGTATACGCAGCCAAATTGGCCGAAGTAGATTTGGAGAGGAGTTTACAAGTTTTCAGCGAGTCCAATGTTTCAGTAATTCTGTCTTAAAGAAACATGAATTTTAAATCAGTGTGGTGAACTTGAATTTTTAAACAATGTTCCTACACCGTGCAAAATATTTGAAAATTTTTGAAAAAAAAAAACTTTTTATTCACAGCAAACTCTCAACACTCATTCATTTATGATGGGCTGAATCTGATTACAAGACAAAGAAAAGTTCTCGAATTTCGGAACGAAAGCGAAGTAGAATTCCTTATAGTTCCTTCGTTCATTCATGAGAACAGCAGCAGCTTCCCCGTTGTTGTTGTAAATTTTGTAAACATTTACGTCACATTTCTGAAACAGTTGCAAATTCTGAAAAAAAAACTTACTGTTTTACGGACCGGGTGCTTGGCAAAGCGACGAAGGTTTGGGTCGATAAAGGTCTGAAAATTCAAAACGTCTTTAATAAAAAAAAAACATAAGGGAAACATGGAAGCCTTTGGATTTGTGAACAATTATTTCAGGCCTAAAGTTCAAAAAACTCACTCATAAATAGAAACAAACGATTCAAACTTTTAGAAGGGTTTACAAATGTCGGGAGGGATGAATTGAACTTGATGGGCTGAATGATTTAGATAGTGGGGGCTTAACTACATTATTTGGGACTTAAGTGGTTTAAATAGGTGATAGGTACAACTTAAAGGGACATTCAGGCGATTTTTACACAATTGGCTCAATTAAGATTATGAAAAAGGCTTTGGGTCGAAAATTTACCGTTTTCGAGAAAATATGCTTCAAAGTCGTCCAATACTTGTCAATTTATTGGTTTAAACAGCTGATTTAACAGGTACTGACGCGCCGCGACGCGTTAAACCAAAATTTCACAGCTTTGACTCAAAGTTGAAACTGTTAAAGGCAGAGGCCCAGGAAAATGAAAAAGGACCTGTCCATGACGTAACGTAGGCGAGAGAGTGTCATTTTCAATGGTGAAATGCAGAGAGTTTTACGATTAGCATGGACAGGTCCCCCTCTTCATTTTACGTGGGCCTCTGCCTTTAAGTTCGTAGTTCCACACATTGTGTTGGTCTTTAATTTCGACATATTATAAATGTCGTTTTTCGCTTTTTCGTTAAAAGTCGTCAAAAATTATTTCAATAAATCTAAAGATGTTATATATCTTTCTTTAAACATTGAAACGTAAAAACCGGGAAAATTAAAGTGCACAGGTGAAAAATTCGATTATAGCTGTCGCCAAATTGAAATCATGCCAATAAAATTAGAATGTCCTAGTGATCCTCTGTTGACATTAAAGTTCGTAGTCTAATCAGTAGACGACAGAGCATGATTTGCACATTTCCACAATTAGCATATGATTTCATTTCGGCTACAGCTATAAAAAGTTAAAATGTTCTCTACCGAAATCTACCGAAACGTTTCAATTTCAACATATTGTGTTATATGAAAGACAAAACTTCTGTCCAAACGAAGCAGTTTTTTCTCATTGACTGAGGGGTTATAGTCTGTTTCCAAGTAAAGGTCTTCGATTTCCGGGCAATCTTGAAAAAAAATTGAGTCGAATTTAACCAAAAAGGATTTGAAACGTAAATGTGAACAGAATTATAAAAACCAAAAGATCACTCTAACTAGGGAATGCTCTCAACCGGCCCCCAGCAGATCGAGATGAGCTCTACGCCGTTTGAAAGAGAATTAAATTCTGAGTCGAGTAGTAAGTTCAATTTTGCTAAACGGTTTTGGTTTTTGAGTTTCGATCGATTTTCGCGGCGCTTGGCCCTCGAAAATGCCTAAAAAGTCAAAAGCCGCACCGGGCCAACGAAAATATATCGATACTCAAAAATCAAAACCGTTTAGCAAAATTGAACTTCAATACTCGGCTCAGAATTTAATTTTCTTTCAAACGGTATAGAGCTCATTTCGATCTGCGGGGGGGGGGCGGTTAGGAGCATTCCCTAGTAAGAGAGGAGTGCACAAAAATCGTTGAAGGACCAAAGGTACCTAGTCCTATAAAATTTATGAAAATCCTTGGCCATTCGTTGGAAATGGAGTATAGTCTGTTTCCAAGTAACGGTGTTCGACTATTTTAAAAATTAGTATTTTAAAAATACAAACCGAATAGGGATATTGATTGAAATAAGAGGGTTATAAATTGAAATATCTTACCGCATCGATAGTGACGTCACGCATCGTAGCTGTGAATTCCAAAATCATTCTTCTGTTCGCAACAATGACGTCATGTTCGCTCGTAGTGTCGAACGTCACACTGACATAATTGCATTTTCCCGCGTTGAGACCATCAACCCAATCCTAAAATAAAAAGCACCCTAAGATTTATAAAGTTTCACTCACCGTTAATAGGGCCAAAATAATGTAACGAGACTCTATTTTCCAGTTCCCACGGAGCTCCACCCTAGGGAAGTCCTTAAGAAAACTCCAAGAGGACTTCCCTAGAATAATAGTAGCGTTTCATTAACGATTGGCATTTGCTCTGAAAAATGTTTTTCAAAAAAAAAGGTGTAAGTTTTAAATTACCCATTGCATGATGTTATCCATGCAAACATTTCCGGTGATGAGGTCAGGCTTTAGGTCAATGAACAGCTGGGGTGCCACAGGGGGACCCTTCGTCTTGGTTGGGAAGGATTCAGCAACCCACACCGTAAGGGGGTGCTTTCGCCTTTGAAGTAGGGAAATGAGGTCCGCTTCCAGAGCGGCCGAAGGTTTTTCAAGCTGAAAAATAACATCTGTTTTTAAAGTTAAGGTTAAGGTTAAGGTTCAATTTAAGGTTAAGGTTAAGGTTAAGGTTAAGGCTAAGGTTAAGGTTAAGGCTAAGGTTAAGGTTAAGGTTAGGGTTAAGGCTAAGGTTAAGGTTAAGGCTAAGGCTAAGGTTAAGGTTAAGTTAAAGGTTAAGGTTAAGGTTAAGGTTAAGGTTAAGGTTAAGATTAAGATTAAGGTTAAGGTTAGGTTGAGGTTAAGGTTAAGGTTAAGGTAGTTAAGGTGAAGTAAGATAACTTTAAATATGATAAAAACTCACCAAAAGAACCTTCTCAACGCTAAATCCACTTAATAGAAACATTCTTCTCGAGAGTTCGAAGATAAGTGTCATGATTCAACAAATTAGCAGTGTCCTCCTTAACCATTCGAATCTCGACGTGGTCAGAGTAGACATGAAGTTCGGTCCATCAAGGTACATGTACGGCGAAACCGTCAGTATGGCTTAGGGTTCATCTGAAAAGAAACACTGATTAATCCGTTTAAGCTGCACGGTGTTTAGCCAAGCATGATAATTCTGTATTCCGTTTACGCAAGTTCAATTGTTGTAAACGTGCAACTTTAAAAAAACAAACAGATGTCTACGTAAATAAAAAAGAAGCAAGAAAAAAATACTCACCTTGCGAAACACCTCCGTCATGAGGTATCCTCCCATCGAAACCAAAGAAGAGTTAGCATTTTCTTGAACAGTTGTCATTCTAAAATTATGGTTAAATTTTGAAAAATTGAATTCTTTGAAGTCTAAGTTTTAAATTTGAATATAATAGGGTAAAATGATTTTGAAAAGGCTTTTGACGATCGATCCTTTTAAGCATAGGTTAAAAGATAAATGTAAACAGAAAGATCAAAGCTTACAAATGAATTTGTATATTTAGATAGTTGTACATTAAATATTATAGGGTATGGTTGTGAACGTAGTGCAAATTGGAATGAGTCATGGCTTTCTTTTTAAGTGACCTGTAAAGCTGAAAATAAAAAGCTGACAGACAGAAATTCGCTTTCGCAAGTGATAATAAACTGACAAGCGACTTGTAAACAGCGGCGTTAGAATTAAAAAGCCGTTTTCATTTTCAAATCTTGTTTTACAAAGTAGTTTTATGCTTTTAGCAGATGTTTTGCTGAATTATACATATTTTGTTATGTAAATTTGGCAAAATGCCTTTTTCTAGTTTATTTTGATGTTTCGGAAAATTGTTTACAATATTCCTTTAACACGTTTGCAGTGCACTCGCAATTTCTGTTTCTATCTACCAAATCAACTTTGTAAAATAGAAAACACTGTTTTATACTATTTGAACTTAGATTTCGACTTCATGAAAATGAAATTGGAAACGAAAAATTCACTAAAATTGAAAAATAAATCACAGAAGTTAACCGTTTGCAAGTACTGCACACATTTTTCGTGCGAGCTAGGAGTTAGTAAAGTGGAAATTCATTTTCCTTCACGTATTCCTTCTATGCTTTTTGTATATGTTTTGCTGAATTACACATATGCTAAATTTGCATAAAATAAATTAAACATATGCTAAATTTGCAAAACTACTTTTTCTAGTTTATTTTGATGTTTCGGAAAATTGTTTACAATATTACTTTTACACGTTTTCAGTGAGTTGCTCAGTGAGTCTCTGATTTAGTTTACCAAATCAACTTTGTAAAATAGAAGACAAATTTTTAAAGGGCTCGTAAGGGGCCTTTTCAGAATAGCATGCTAATGAAGACTTGGCAAGCATTTTGCGCACGGCCGTAGTCTGGAGCGGTGTTCGGAAAAATCATTTCAATTGAAATGGCTCGATTAGCATACGTTCCATTTCCAATCAGAAAAGGTCTCTACGGGCCCTTTAACTTAGATTTCGATGTCAAAAAATGAAATAGGAAAGACTAATTTCTGAAATTAAAAAAAAATAATAGGCAGAAGTACATTCATGCGGCAAGCGCTAGCAGTTCTCAAATATTGCATACAATCTTCGTGTGAGTTAGCAGTCTTTCTTAAAGTTTTTCGGAACTAAATGTTACAATATAGAAATTTATGGAAGGCTGGTTTTATAATGGAGAAAATAAAATAAAACCGATAAGGAATAAAAACTATTTTTTTTCTTCAAAATTATGGCTTTCTATTATATTAAAATTATGGATTATGGCAAAATTATGGATTGATCTGGATAAAAAATAATAAAAAAGCTGGCAGACATAATTTCGCTTTCGCAGATGAAAACTGGAGAGCACGCGACTGCTAAACAGTTTTATCTTTATAATTCTTAACATGTCACTCGTTTCACGTATGCCATGAAAAAATCGATTGTTATTGTTTTGTAATTTTGCCGCTTCCTTTACCTTTTGGGGAAAAAAATCACCGTTTGCCGGAGTGCTTATTTTGTAAAGAAATTTTCAATTGCTATCTTTATCTTTATTCAATCCAAAGCTCCAACTAATCATCACAATACATATAAACGTCCTCGAATTTTGTAATGAAGGCGAAGAAGAATTTGTCATATTTTCCTGGTTTATTCATGAGAACAGCAGCAGCTTCTCCGTTTTTGTTATAAATCTTATACACATTCACGACGCATTTCTGAAACAGTTAGTTTAGAAATTCAGATTCACATAAAGCAGATTTTCAAGACAAACTTACATTTTTTGAGGTAGAATAAGGACTAATGTGCTTGTTGTCAAACGTCTGAAAATCATTTGATTGGAATGGATTTATTTTTTTTAAGCTTGCGTTGTGGCGGGCTTCGAAAAAAGATACATAAGAGGTTGGAGAAAGAGTGTGGCTTAAATTGAGCTGAATTAAATTGAGCTAAATTAAATTGAGCTAAATTAAATTTTTTAAAATATATCAAACTAAATTGAACGCGTCCGCTTAAATACAAGATTTCCAAATTCTCGCCTAGAACATTGAAACCCACGACAGAAATTTGCTCACACTTATATGGGCAAATTTTTGATGTTTTGGCCATTTATACAATATTTGAAACCCCAAATGGAAAATCTTCAGTTGAAAAACTGTTTTTGAATCCAAACAATGCGTAGAAACCAATTTTGTGAATATCATTTTGCCCAAACTGTCATACCAGTTTTTCGAGCGGTTTTTGAAGTTAACTGCATACTGATTGAAACATTGTGGTAGGGCAAAAAGTTAACTTTTTGGATTTTTCAATATAATGTAAATTTTTCAATATAATATAAATAAAAAATCGATTATAACCGAAACGTTCCAATGACCATTTTTCAACCCAAACGAAACAGCCATGTTCATATGCTGTAGAAAATACTACGAGGTAATGTCTGTTCCCAACGGATATGTCCCACGACAACACATAATTTTGGCCCACAGTAGGAAACAAAATAAGTATTTTCCAAAAAAGAGACAAGGAAAACGGGATTTTTCTAAAGGATAGGTACAATTGGTCTTGCCGCGATTGCTTTATTGTCCGTCCTCTTATACAGTGTTCTTTCGCTTGTTAAATTTCTTTCCACTTCAGTGTTACAAGTGGCAATGGTTGAATAAAGGTAGACATCAAAGTCGTTGAAAAGTTGTCGATTCTTTATTGGAAATGCACTATAGTCTGTTTCCAAATTATGATCGGCGACTTTTGAGCAGCCTTCATGTTTTGCTCCTTTTCAATCTCTCACGATTTGAAACATTTTAATGCGTTATTTTATAACGTTAACTCATATAAAAATTGCGTCCTAATGTGATGAGAAACAAAAAAAGGCGAAATAGCACAGTAAAAGAGGAGTGGGCAGTTAATTATGCGATCGCGACGAGACCAAATGTACCATACTTTAAAGTTTTTGGCCAAAACGGGTGCGTTTTTCGGAAACACACTATACCAGTTGCTGATTCCGCCACATTGCAGACGTAAAGTCCCAGCCAATAGGAGCTCTGGCTATATGTCAGAGCATTTAGTAGTTTTTGGAAACAGACTATAGCAGCTTTGGAACCAAGAGGGAAGATTAAACCCCCCAGTCAACTCAGTTGCGCCCCCCAAATTAGCCGCTCGGTTTAGCCCCCCAGATGCTGATTAGGTAATTCAGATAAGCACCCCAGCAAATTCATTTAAGCCCCCATCACTGAGTATCCAATGTTCAATGCTTTTTTCTAAGAAGCAAAATTCGCATTTTTGGGTTTTCAATTTAATTTAAATTGTTTTGTTATCTTGTTTAAATTTTGTTATTTTTAAGTTAATATTGAATTAATGTGATTTAAAATTTACCTTTTAATTACTTACATATATTTTTAATCTTTTTAAGTCATCTTCATTTGAGTTACATATTCTTTGCGTTTCTGATTGATTTTCCCTTTCCGTGTGAATTTTAAATTTAACGAATTGTTCGTATGGGGGGGGGGCATAACTAAAATGTGGGGGGATGCCATCTGAATTATTCGTTTGAGGGGGAATAACTGAATATGACGGGGGGCTTATCTGAAGAAGTTTCGGGAACACTAGTTAAGCTCCCCATTTCATTTGCAGGGGGTGAAACTGAATTTAGATATACCCCCAGGATTCATAATTCAGTTATGCCCACCACCTACGGACGTTCCCAAATTAGGGGGCCAAACCGAGCGTGGGGGGCCAGACTAGGGTGGGGGGCTTAACTGAATTTTTCCCGGAACCAAGTGGGGGAGGGTTGATAGAAAAAAGGAGGGGACTTCATTGAAAAGGGTTTAAAGGGACCATCAGCCTGCTTTTCGAAACGGAAATGAACAATATGCTAATTGCGAAATTCCAATTGAAATGTTATTTTCCAACACCTCTCCACGAAACGGTTGTTCACAGAATGCTTGCCAAGTCCTCATTAGCATATGATTTGCATGAGCGTGAAAAACCCCCCTTATGGTCCCTTTAAATAAATCGGTCTTACCTTACCGACAGTGACGTCACGCGTCATTGCCATAAATTCCAAAACCATTCCTCTGTTTGCAACAATTTCCTCATGTTCAATCCCATAACTTACGAACGTCACACTGACATAACTGCATTTTTCCATTTTCATACCATCAGCCCAATCCTAAAAAACATAAACCTTGTAGTTGCTTTTAAGAAAAAAACTAACTTACCCTTAATAAAGCCGTAGGAACGTCTTTAATTTGTTGGCCAGAGATGAAACGAAGCTCAACCCTCGGGAAGTCCTTTACGAAACTCCAGCAGGGAGACACAGGTACTCTCATGCTTCTCATTATTGATTGGAATTTTGTCTGAAGAAGGTTTTTCAAAAAGTTAAAAGTTTGAAATTACCCATAGAATGATGTCATCCGTGAAGCCATTTCCAGTAATGAGATTTGGCTTCAGGTCAGGGAACAGCTTGGGGGCAGCAGGGCGGCCCTTCGTCTTGGTTGGGAAGGATTTAGAAACCCACACCGTGAGGGAGTGCTTTCGCCTTTGAAGTAGGGAAATGAGGTCCGCTTCCAGAGCGGCCGAAGGTTTTTCAAACTGAAAAATAACATCTGTTTTTAAGGTTAAGGTTAAGGTTAAGGTTAAGGTTAAGGTTAAGGTTAAGGTTAATGTTAAGGTTAAGGTTAAGGTTAAGGTTAAGGTTAAGGTTAAGGTTAAGGTTAAGGTTAAGGTTAAGGTTAAGGTTAAGGTTAAGGTTAAGGTTAAGGTTAAGGTTAAGGTTAAGGTTAAGGTTAAGGTTAAGGTTAAGGTTGAGGTTAAGGTTAAGGTTTAGGTTAAGGTTAAGGTTTAAGGTTAAGCTAAAGGTAAAGTAGGAACAATAAGCTAAACATGAAATAGAGTAAAAACTCACCAGAAGGACCTTCTGAACGCTAAATCCACTAAAAATTCAAATCAAAGCGGTTGTTATTTTCATCAACCACTATTCTGAACAACGAAAAACGCCTTCTGAACGCTAAATCCACTGCTCCACAACCGAAATGTGATTCTTGAGATTCGGAAGCTTAGCCTCAGGATTCCACTTGTTCGTAGTGTCTTTCTTAACCATTCGAATCTTGAAATGATCGGAGAAAACATGGAGTTCAGCTAGAATCTTCGGGAACCTCCCAGCCAGCTCACCCAAATCTTCCATCAATCTACAAGTACGGCGGAACCGGCAGTACGCCTTAGGGTTCATCTGAAAACAAAACTGTATACTACCTTAAGTTTGACGGTGTTCAGCTAACCATGATAATTTTGGATTGTGTTTACACGAATACAATTTTTGGAAACGGGGTGCTACTTCAAAAAAAAAACAGATGTATAGTGCCCGCCAATCTCACTTCGCCATTTTTGCCGAAGTAGGAAGGAATTATCCAGAAACTACGAATGTTATACTTCAAAAAATACTTGTTTTGTTGCACTGATATGTGAGAAAAATACGTGTATTTTACAGTAATTTGAATTTGTAATGATTATTTTTAGAATTAAATTTTTTCAACAACAACAACAACAATAGAATCAAAGAAAACCAAATTCCGCATTTTCTAGGCGTTTTTCGTTGTTCAGAATAGTGGTTGATGAAAATAACAACCGCTTTGATTTGAATTTTCTGGTAAATAGTTCTTTTTTTCTCTAATTCGAAAGGATTCTCGCTTGAAAATGAGAGCAGTAATAAATTATTAGTGAAACATGAAAATTATATTTGATATACAAAAATTGTTTTAAGAGCTGAATGGATCAAAAAGAAAATTTCGAAATATGGAAGGAGTTTTCATTATTTGAAAATTAAAATTTTCGTAATTTTTGTGGGAAGTGAAAAATCAAATTCTAAATTTTTCGGTTGTGTAAATGTAAAATCAAATAAAAAATATTTTAAAAAAAAGCAGATTTATAAAATGTAAAAAGACCACAAAAAACGAGAGAGATCGTAAATAAAAAAAAGAGCAAGGAAATAATACTTACTTTTCGAAACACCTCCGTCATGAGGTATCCTCCCATGGATGCCAAAGAAGGTTTCGTGTTATCTTGAACTTTCGTCATTCTGAAAATCGATACATTATTTTTAACATTGGAAGTTTCAATACAGAAATGCATAAAAATTTGTGCTAAACCGGACTTGATTAGATAAAAATAAATGGTTCCAGTTTTCGCTTTCTGTTTTATCTGGGTTAATATGAAAAAGCTGAAAGACAGAATTTCGCGTTCACGCGTTAAAATCTGGTGGCAAGCGGCTGCTAAACGGCGGCATTGAATTTTGTAAAAGCCGTTTTCTTTTTCAAATGTTTGGTGCAATTTTCTAGTTTTCGTACGAATTTCTTCTGTGCTTTTTTGTACGAGAAAACACCTTTCGCTGAATTACACATTGTGGAAATTAATTTTTTATAGTTTATGTTCATGTTTCAGAAAATTTTTCACAGCATTATTTTCACACTTTTCCATTGCGTCCACAAGCTAGTGTTAAAAACTTATAGGATAAAAAATTATCGTTATGCTCTCTTATAGTCTACAAAATCAGCTGTGTAAAAAAAGAAAACAAATGTTTGTAACATTTTTTGAAAATAATGGTTTGAAAAAAGGTTGAACTTAGATTTTAATGTCGTCAGCAAGGAATTAGGAAACAAAAAAAAATGACTAATAAAATTGAAAAAGGTGTGATAAGAAGTCTCTATTCGCGCGACAACTGCTATTTTTCTAAATGCACACAATTTTGCACACAATTTTCGTGCGAGCTAACTGGTTTTCTTAAAGTGGAAATATTTTTGTTCGGAATTGAAAATTTCAATAGAGAAATTTATGGAAGGTTGGTGTATAATGGAGTAAATATAATAATAATGATAAGAAATAAATAAAACTTTTGGAATCATTTCGTGGCTTTCTGATTGACATGGATAAAAATTTTTAACAAAAGCTGGCAGACAGAATTTCGCTTTTGCAGGTGGAAACCGGAAAGCAAGCGACTGCTAAACTGCTGCGCTAATTGGAATTTGAAACGCACTTATTTGTTGAAAATTCTTAACATGGCGTTCGAACTTATGTCATGAAAAATCGATTGTTATTGATTGCTAGTTTTGTAACTTCATCTAGCTTTGTGTGAGAGAAAAAACTCAGTTTGCCGTAGTAATTATTTTTGACCGAATATTTCTAAATCAAAGTTCAAACTTTTTCAAAACATTGTTTTCAACAAATGTTAGAAAAATTTGTTTTCTTTTTTTCTTCACAAAGTTGATTTTGTAGACTATAAGAGACAATAACGATAATTTTTCATCTAACACACCAATTGGTGTATTCACTCAAAAATCTTAGAAGTAATGCGGAGAATAAATACTTGACTCGGAAAATAATTTACATTTTATATGATTCGGAAAATAATTTACATTTATTTTTATTTTAGCAATTCGTCAACCAATTTCAAAGTTTCTGTCCGAGACTACTAAATGTTTGTTAATATTAAGGAAACAACCCTTTTTTGTTATTTTTGTTGAAACATTTAATGCGTTGTAGAGAAAACATGGTGAATTCACCTTTTGCCCGATAAAAACGATATTCAGCAAATTTAGAAATTGCCTTTTTCCATTTCAAACATTGATGCCAGGAAAGTTTTAGTTCTACCATTTTTCTTTTTAGGGATTTACCTTTATGTTTCAAATGTTTTCTTTTTTCACTTTTTGAATACCGTGTGAGAAAAACTATAGTCTATTTCCAATCTTGAGACGACGACTTTTGAATGACCCTGGATTTCCTTGGTATTTAACCATTGACGATTTGAAACATTGGAGTAAATATCAATAAAATATGCGAAATAGCACTGTAACAGAGGAGTGCGCAGACAATTAGACGAGGGATTGTACCTAGTCCTTTAGGAAAATCCCCTTTTCCTTGTCTCAGTTTTGGAAATGCCCTATATTCTTCATGCCTAGTAGAATTTCAAATCACAGAGTGATTTGAAATTTACAAAGCGGTGTTCACTTCAGCACTCGATATCGAATGAATCTAATTTTGAAAACTTTTGAAAAGTAAACCTTCTAGTTTTTAGCCAACATTAAACCGTAAATTTATGGAATTATGGCCGCCGCCAAACTGGCATCTGGAGAAATTTGTTGTTTTTTCAGCGTTCACGCGTTTTGCGCACTATTTTCACCTGCGTTCGCATGACTGCTGAGTTAAGGCTGTTTTTGGTTTAATGTACATTTTGGATGTAAAAAAGTTGTAAATTTGCCATGCTAAAGGTTGCGTCTTGGAAAATTGCAGGCATCTCTTATGAACGAAAATTACAAAAACTACGAAACATGATAAATTTAAAATAAACGAAAACATAATGTTTTAATAATTTTCAGTGAAATTACGAATCAAACCCCAATGAAGGCGCCAAGAATTAGTTTTGCACCATTCACTGATTATCTCAAAATATTGAAACACTGAGATGTTTTTTTAAAATTTTTTGCCAAAAATGTTTGTTTAAATTGTTTTGTGGTTTTTAAAATTGTTTTTGTATTAAAAAAACTATTCTCTTTTAACTATTTACTTTTGTGCCATTTTTCGTTGTGTGCTTTGAAATTTTTCAATTGTTACAGACAATGGCATGTTTTGATTGTATATGGCTATATTTTACCGGATAGTAAATGACAAAAAGCAGTCGTTTTTTCAACATTCTAACTAAAAATTCCAATTTTTTTTAACTTCTATCGTTTTTACAGACCTAAAATAAATTTTACTAGAACCAGAAAGCCAAAGTGAGCATTGAAATTTGTAAGCGATTGTCAGACAAAAATCCGCTTTCTCAGATTTTTTAAATGTATAAAATAATAATTGAGAATTGGATTTTTATTCGTATAGTGTTTGAAAAACAATCAAAAAAATCTTTATGCACTTTGAAGCTACAACAAATACTAATGATTTTTGGGGTATCTATCACAGTACAAAAAATAATCTTCAAAGTTTGGAATAAAGGCGAAATGAAATTGTTCATACTGCCTTGGTGCGTTCATTAAAACAGCAGCAGTGTCCCCATTGCTTCTACGAATTTTGTAAATATTGACATCGAACTTCTGAAAATTAACCTTTGAAATTTTACTTTGAAAAACAACTCACCGTTGTCCTCATAGCATTGTACGGAAGGACGGCGTTCATATCGATAAATTTCTAAAAAGTTGATTTACATTACGGTTTAGCGATTTTTTTTTTGTTGAAAAACTGGATTTTCAAGACTGCCTGATCATTTTTCACACTGAGTTTAAAAAAAAAACAAAAAAGAAACAAAATTCAGGTTTTTTTAAACTAAAGGAAATATCAGCCCAAACGAAGAAACAAATTTTTTCATCTGTTTTATGCAACATTTTTCATGTGCTGTTTTCAAATTCAACAAAGATAGGTGGGGGGGGGGGTGATTGAAATAGGGGGGGGGGCCTTATTTAAATGGATTATCTTACCTTATCGACAGTGACGTCACGCGTTGTTGCTTGGAATTTCAAATCCATTTTCATGTTTTCCACAATGACGTTATGTTCTCTCTCGTAACATTGAAATTGTACACTGACGTAGATGCACTTTCCCATGTTTAATCCGTCAACCCAATCCTAAAATTTGAATTTACACATGGTTTCAAATTTCACTCACCGTTAAAAGGGCCGTAATAACGTCTGTAAAGGCTGGGGAAACCTTTGCCAGTGAAGTTCCATCCTGGGAAAGTCTTTCAAAAACGCCCAGCACGGTGCCACGGGCTTTTTCGTTTTCCGCATAATCGATTGGCATTTTGTCTAAAACTGATGTTACAAAAACTGATTTTTGTCGTCGCCAATGCTACTTCGCCCAATTTCGCTCTCTCAGCTCGGTGCAAATGACACCAGACGCGAATTTGCGTACGAAAATCCTGTGTTTAGGATACTTACGCAATACTGCGCCAGGATTACATTTGCCAATCGGCCAAGAAGTAAAATTGGCAAAGACTATAATTTTACTTACCCAAATGATGACGTCGTGCATGCAAACCTGTCCTGAGATGAGGTTTGGTTTGAGGGCAACGCAGAGAGATAAGTTCTGCTTCAAGATCCTCGTCTGGTTTTTGGATCTGAAAGGTTTTCCCCATTCACGTTTGTATTCTTATTTTTGTTATTTCATAATCTGATTATTTTTGTTATTTCATAATCTGAGAATTGACCCAAACTTGGTCAACAACCTTTCTAGGACCAATGTACGCGATTTGTAAATGTTTGGGTTTTGGAAGTTCTATTTTTTTAAATGGGTTATGAGTATAGTCGGTTTCCAAAGAACGGATGCCGACTTTTGAGCGGCCTTGCTGTTTTGATCTATTTTAACCACTAGTCATTTAATTGATCGCGGCGGGGCCTATGGTACCATCCTTTAAGGTTTTTGGCCAAAAGCGGTGCCGTTTTTAAGAAACACACTATACTGTACATTTTGTAAAATGGGTCTAAAAACTGGTAAGGCGGAGTTTCCAAAAGTTTTTTATCTTGGATACGCCAATCCTTAAAAAACAATAAGTTTGTGTTCTTCCGCACCGGACCAAAAAAACATCAAACAAGTTAAATTTTGCGCTCGAAAATGCCGTTTTTCCCTTTTTTCGACCTTTGAGCCAAAAGATCCACAAATGTGACCATAACCATTGAATTCTACGCTTCTTTGCGCAGTGAACACATTTATTAGTGATGAAATTATCTGAAGCCCCATCATGAAAATTGCCTCCAAAAGTGAAAGTTAACGTTTCCATCGATTCGATCATAAAAATTTCAGTTTTGTTAAGTCTAATTTTTTCTCACAGCTGGGTCATAACATGTTCAAGTTATTATATATATATTCATGTGTACCTTTGACATTCTTGATCATTTACATCGATTACGATGAAAAAACATTTTAACCAAAAAAATTAAAGTTTTCCTGATCGAATCGATGGAAACGTTAACTTCAAGCGCAATTTTTTTCATGATACTATCCAGATAATTTTAACATCAGTTTATGCTTTCAATGCGCAAAAAAGTCAAAGGTCGAAAAATGCGAAAACCTGCTTTTTCAAGGGCAAATTTTCACGTTTCTGACGTTTTTTGGGCCATGTGTACAAAAACACAAACTTATCGCTATGCATGGTTTGTGTTTAATGTATACAAAATAAAAACACTTAAAAACCCAATTTTCAAGGCCAAACCCCAGACTACGGCCAAAATTATATTACACAGTATTAGGTCACCCAGTCCTTTAAATTTTCGGTGTCATTTCTTTGGAAACAGACCATAAAGAAAGGAGTAGCTAAAGTTAGTTAAAGAAAGGAAAGTATGTGAAACAGAAAATTTAACTTCACTAAAACAAAAATAACTCACCAGGATAAGTTCCCCGACAGTAAAGCCACTAAGCTGTGGCACTATCGAAATCTTGCGATCCAGAATTTGAAGGCGTGTGTCCGAAGTGCCCTCCTTGATCTTACGAATCTCCATATTGTATCTGTAGACATGGAGTTCCACTAAGAAATTCGGGATCCTTCCAGTATCTTCAGCCAAATCGTCCATAAAGGTGCAAGTTTGGCGGAGCCGACAGTACGTCTTCCAGCTCATCTGAATACAAAATCTTGTTAATACTTTAAGCTGCACGGTGTTTAGCCAAGAATAAAAATGCATAAAGGATTTATGGATAATTTTTTGCATTTACAATAATAGGGGTTTTGTTGAAAATCGGGCTGGACTTTAGGCATAACTTCAACGCGAAGGCTAGGAGGAATTAAACAACTTTGACTTTTTAAAGCTGAAAGTAAAATTGGTAAATACTATTTTAAAAAAACATTCTTCGGTTGGAAGAGTCTATGATTGTTAGATCCGAAACGCCTCTGGGCGTTAAATTTTGAAACGGTCCAACCCAATTGACACTTTGTATGGCTACTCTATAGCATTGCTCTCACAAAAAGAGCCGGGCACTGCGGACTAAAGCGGGCCAGCCCGAAAAAAGTGTCGGCCTTGGCCGGCCTGTTTAGGCCCTGTTTGTAAAGTTGCCTGATTAAATTTTCCTTTAATCACTCTTTTGGCTCATGTAGAAATTTGTAACACCGTAAACACTTTAATAATACTTATTTTAAACTTGAACTAGCTTAATTTCGTAACCGAAACCGTTATAGTTGTTAGTTTTCAAAAAGACAAACAGAGCAAAACAGTTATGTTTGCTTTTAGAATTCATTAACACTATCTGTAACATACGCATTACTTTAAAAAAAACCGATTCTTTTTTTTTTAATGTAAAGTCAAAACATGTTCGGTATAAATTGTTGAAATAGAAAATGAAATTTTTCGACTGCAATCAAGCAGTTTTAAAAACGCTCGGTACCTAAATTTCTTGCGCGAAAGCTAAATTCTGCCTGCTTGCGAGTTGGCACAAAAATTCAAATGTGTGCAAAGTAAAACTATTAATTTTTGCTAAATTTGTAGGTTTTATTAGTCGAAAAGTGAATTCACGATCTTTCTCTAACTAATTAGTTTTAAAAAAAAATTCAAAAAAAAACGGCTGTTTGTTTAGCATTAAAAGGTAGTTTTTATTGCAAAAAGAAAAATGTGAAAATTTGGGACTCCGTTTACACGCGTAGAATGGTAGTAAACGAAGTGCAAGTATTAAAAAAATCACAGATGTTAACGTAAATTCATGTAGAAGTAGAGCAAAATTACTTACCTTTCGAAAAATTTCCTTGATGAGGTTTCTTTGGGCTCCAATGGAATCCAAAGGAAATTTAGCTTTTTCTTGAGCAGTCGTCATTCTAAAAATTGAAACATTATTTCGATTTTTGAAACGTCAATAGAGTAATTTACGGAACGTTGATGTTGTTACTAATTTGATAAGAACTGAATGAATGATGGCTTTCTGTTTTATCTGGGTAAATATAAAAAAGCTTGCTGCCAGAATTTCGCGTTCGCACGTGAACAATAGGTGACAAGCGACTGCTAAATAACGTCGTTTGCTTTTGTAACAACCATTTTCCTTTTCAAACGATTGGCCGATTAGTTTATAAAAATTTTTGAAAATACCAAAAGAAAACGAAAACATAAACACAACAAAAAGTTAAAATTTTTAGAAAATCATCTTGTATTGTCATGATTTGGAGGATGCGCAGAAAATTAGTTGATCGCGTAACTTGACGAAGTGCCAAATCTTTGAAACACAAGATCAAGCATATCTTCTGAATTTTATTTTAGAAGTGTGTCAACGAAAATTTTAAGCTTAAAAAATCAGCGAACACATAATGTTTTTGTAACTCTCAGTAAAATTTTAAATGTAGTTCAAAAATGCTAACTCATAAATAGCGTTAGGGTTCACAAATCACTGGTTATACCAAAAACATGAAACATTCCGAGAAATGACCTAAACCTGCAAGATTATTTGTTGCCAAAACCGCAGTTCATTTTGTTTATTTTGTGGTTGTTAAATTGTTTAACTTGTTTTAACAACTTCAACACAGTATTTAGTGACAGTTTTTTGACTAATTGTGTCAAATCTTTGGTTATTTTGTAAGTGAAGAAATTTTTCGGCATCAATTCTAGAATTGTTAATTCAAATCTTTTTTACCTCCAATCTTAATTTTACAATTAAAAAAAAAAACTAGAATTTCAAATTTAAATTATAAAACTGGAAGCGACTAACTAAAAGCCATTTGCGCTTTACTTTTTCGAAATTCTGTTATTCTGTTCGCATTTTAAAACATTTAAATTTTCGAACGTTGTAATTTTTTAAACATTTTTTTTTGAATAAAGTTTTTGTTCCTTTTGCAAACAAATATACTCCATTTCCAACGAATGGGCAAGGATTTTCACAAATTTTAAAGGACTAGGTACCTTTGGTCCTGCAACGATCTTAATAACTGTCGGCGCACTCCGCTTTTACAGTGCTATTTCGTTTTTTATATCCTTTTTCACTTCAATGTTTCAAACCCTTTTTGGTTAAATATGTGCCTTTTTTCAAAAAATAAAAAAAAACCGTTCCTTGGAAGCAGACTATAATAGAATTTCACCTGTTTCAAAGAAATCTGAAATTTTCGATAATCTTTGTAAAATTATAATAATTGTCTTTTTGTTTGTTTTTTTCAACTAAAGTTAATGAAATTCCTTTTATGCTCCTTCACCTAGACATTTTCATCAGCTCTAACATTTTTGGAACAAAATCAAGAAAACTAAATCGTGTTTTAAACAGTAGTTTACAAAATCAGTGTGCGCAATATTTTTTTATACAATTTTACACAAAAAAACCAATTATCGGAAACACTGGTTTTTCTTTAAATTTCTCAAAAAGAAAGCGCTAGTGCTTTTTCTTTGGTCCTCGAAATTATAATTAATTGGCATAACATTCATACTAAGTCGTAAGAACCGTTTTTTCCAACCAAAAAAGTTGGTTGGAAAAAACTAGTTCCCGTCAATCCTACTTCGGGGGTTTTTGGAAATGAGCGAGTTTATTCAGATGTTGATATTCCAATTTCCCATTATTACATCAAATAGTGAGCTACAAAAGGGCCGTGCTTAGGCCGAAGTAGAATTGGCGAAGAGTATACATACTTTTAAAACACCGCAGAAGTTTCAACCAAATGGAACAATAAACAGCTTTCCTTTAAAAATGTTACTTCCATAATTTGACATTTTTCTCATTTTAATACAATTCGAATCCCTTTTAAAACTTACTTTTTCTGCGTAAACGGAATAATATAAGTTGTTTAAAAAAGCTAGTCAATATAGATTGTACTACTAAAGTTTTAAAATTAAAAAATTCAAACGCTACTGTTTCAAGTCAAAACAACAAAAGTTTTGAAAACTCTAGCCAAAAAAGGGGCTAAGACAAATAGGAATATCTCAATCAATTCAGTTGACATATAGGCTATTTCCAATCTTGAGACGACGACTTTTGAATGACCCTGGATTTCCTTGGTATTTAACCATTGACGATTTGAAACATCGAAGTGAATATCAAAAGAATATGCGATACAGCACTGTAACAGAGGAGTGCGCAGACAATTAGACGATGGCGGCGGGACCCATTGTACCTAGTCCTTTAGGAAAATCCTCTTTTCCTTGTCTCAGTTTTGGAAATGCCCTATAACATTAATGGTTACATTTTCTATTGAAAAGTTCTTGTTACTATTTCGAAAATATGTATTAATAATTCTTCTGTAATAGCATCTGCAGTTCACAAAAAGCGATGGGCAAAAAAAGCGAACTTCGCTTTTACTTCGCTGCGCCGCTTTTACTAGGCAATAAATGGGATGTCCTCAGTCAATTGACATCACTTGAACCATTCAGCCCAACATGTTCTATTTTCTTTATTTACTTGTAAAATATTAAACAAAAACGTTGATTTTCAGGACAATGTCTGACATTCTTTTTTTAGTTTCTGTTTATGTTCCTTTTGCAAACAAATAATAGAATTTCACGTGTTTCAAAGAACTCTGAAATTTTCGATAATCTTTGTAAAATTATAATAATTCTCTTTTAATAGCCTTTAAATAGGGTGCCCTCAGTCAATTTACATCATTTTAACTGTTTATCTCAATTCATCTCCACCACTCTTCTATATTTTAAAGAAATTTATTTACTTGTAAAATATTAAACAAACATTTTGCTTTTCAGGACAACGTCTGACATTCCTAGCACTTCTGTCTCTACCGACGTTCAATCTAACGTTGAAACCGAAGCCAAAGTTGAGAAGAAGGAGGAAATCAAAGAAATCGTGGGAGGACCCTTGGAATTGAGTGAGAAAATGATGAGGCTGGCAGCTAATGACGGAACGATCGTCGAAGTGGACCAGGAGGTGGCTTTTAAGAGCAGACTCATCAGGGACATGATGGAGGTGAGAAGTTTAAAAGTTTTAAACTCAAATCCCAATTTCAGAACCTCGGTCTGATGGATTCGCCTGAGATTCCGTGCGAACCCCTTCCTGTTTCAAATGTGACTGGAAAGACTTTGGAGAAGATTCTGGAGTACTGTAAGGAGAAGAAGAATGAGGAATACACGCCCAAGGATGAGAAGGACGACCCCAGGATCAATCTGAGCCAGTGGGACAAGGAGTACTTGGAGGTGCCCTCGGAGCAACTCGTCGACATTCTCTTGGTTAGTTTCTTTTAATTACCCTAATTATCTTCAGGGAGCCAATTACCTGGACATTCCTGGAATCATCGACATCACCACTCAGAAGATTGCGAACATGGCTGATGGAAAGTCGGTGGAGCAGCTGAGGGACATGTTCGAATTGCAAAATGACTTTTCTTTCGAAGAAGAACGCGAGGTTCAGCAGCGATTCGCCTGGGTCGAACAATAGAATTTGTTTTTTCGTATTTTGTTTTCAAAGTTTCAAATTGGTTATAATAAAGATCTAATGCCAACCTATTTTGTTTAGTTATACGGTTCCCGCGTAGTTTTTTTTTCGAATGGTCGATTTTAAACTTAATTTTTGTTTCTTACGCTTTAATCTCTTCAATGTTGAAACTTTTGGTTTCCATTTAGATTACAATTTCTCATTATTATCAGTTTTTTTTTAAATTTCCTAGCTTACATAAGCAACTGCTTCTGAAAAAGAATCACGTTTTCGAAAAAACAAAGAAAGCGAGAAATGTTTTATAGTCCTGCATACACAAGTTCTTTTTCGACTTTCGAGCAATCTTGAAAAAAGACACTTTTCAACCAAAAAGGCTTTTAAATATTCAAGTGAACAGAAATACTAAAAGCGAAAGAGCACTGTTAAAGAGGAGTGCGCAGACAGTTAACAAAGATCGTTGCAGGACCAAAGGTACCTCTTTAAAATTTGTGAAAATCCTTCAGAAATTTCATTTTTTTTAATTTTTTGCCGAAAAAATGACCGGTGAGTGTATTTATTTGGACGGATATATTTTTGAAATCTATGAAAAACTTTCTAGATTCTAGAAAATGGCTAAAACAATCCTTTCTGAATGAGATGATGATGCAACTTTCAGACACATTTTTTTTTTTCAAATTCGCATAATACGTAACGACTCAGACAAACATTTTTTTAGTGCTTTTTCTCACTACAGTGTTTTGACTAGTTCGGAAAACTTGCACTCAGATATATATTTTAGTGACTCTGGTCCACTTATAAAATTATTGTATTTTCATTTAGAGAAACAATTAGTGTCTCCGTAATAAAAAAATTTTCTAATTTTGTATTTTGTATTCAAAGTTTCAAATTGGTTTTAATAAAGATCTAATACCAGCCTATTTTGTTTAGTTGTACCTCGTAGATTTTTCCGAATGGTCGAATGTATGAAGATCGATTATTACTTTTTGCCCAAACTTTCCTATGTTATTGTATATGTGATTTTCCGTCCCCACAGGATGCCAAAAGCTATTGCAAAAGTTGTTTTTGCTTGCTTTTGCTTTTTACGAAAAACATTCAGTTAATGTAATTAAAAATTTTCTGTTTTTTATCGGAAAGCTCTACTTTCGGTTAAAAGAAAACTTTAAAAATACTGACATTCATGGCTGTTAAAAATTCTAAGCATGGGAATTGACACGACAACTGAAACGGTTTCTAAAACATTAACTTGTAAGTTTCGACTGTTTGCAAAACATTCGAAGTAAGACATTTTATTGCAGCATGCAAGTTTTTGCATTTTGACTTGTTGCATTTTTGCAATGAGTTTCGCAAATATTTTCGTAGTAAAAGTCTGAAGAGTTGTACAAAAATATTTTTCTACCTGCCAGGCGATGATATTCTCATTTTTAAGAAAACAAGTTCCACTATAGGCGGAATAGTGAATTTGGTCTTTAGAAATGGTGTTCCGAAAGTTCCTGTAAAGATGACAATGGTTGGTTTTGTTTCAGTTTCTTCTTTCACTTTATCTTTCTCTCTCTCTCTCTCTCTCTCTCTCTCTCTCTCTCTCTCCCTCTCTCTCTTTCTCAGTATATTTTGTCTATTTCCTAATTTCTTCCGCTTCTGTCTCAGTTTTCAATGCCCATGTCTCATTTAAATATGTATCTCTCCTTGTCTCTCTCAGTTTCTTTTGTCTATGTTTCCGTTTATTGTGTCTCTGTCTCATCTTCTTACCTCTGTCTCTGCCACAGTTTCTTCTCTCTCCGTCTCCACTTCTTATTTATGTCTCTGTCTCAGTTTTTTGTCTGTGTCTCCGTTTCTTTTTTATGTCTGTCTCAGTTTTTTATGTCCCTGTCCGAGCGTATTTCATCTCTATCTCAGTCACAGTTTCTTCTGTATCTGTCTCAGTTTATCCCGTCTCCGTCTCAGTTTCGTTTGTGTCTGACTCATTTTCTTACGTCTCTGTCTCAGTGTCACATACCTCTGTCTCTACTTCTTCTGTCTCTGTCTCTGTTTTAATTATTTCCGTTTCTGTCTCATTTTTTCTGTCTCAATCTATTTCTCATATCTCGTTGTTAGTTTCTTTTGTCTCTGTTTAAGTTTATTTCGTCTATGTCTTAGTTTCGTTTGTTTTTGTTTCACTTTCTAATGTATATGTCTCAGTTTATTCCGCCTCTGTTTCCATATCTTCTGTCTGTGTCTCAGTTTTTTTTGTCTCAGTTTCGTTTGTCTCTGTCTCACTTTGAAAACTCTTGTCTCACTTTAAAAACAAAACTTGGTTCGTAAAGTACAAAAAGTCAAATATAATTAAATTTAGGATAGCATGGATTTGTTCACGACTTGGAGACCACTTGTTATTGAAATTACACGACTTTCCGTTAAAGTCCGGGAATACAATTTTGTTAATGTGCGTTATTTTCACTGTACAGTTGAACAAGTTATGAAAGACGTTTTCAAGAATGAAGGTGAGTGTTTCTAAAAGTAAAAAAAATAACCTGTTTCAGCAAACAACAGGCCTAAAGCAATTATTGAGATTGATTTATATGACAATATCCAAAAATTGCCGGAATCAGTTACTTCGTATTTTGACATTATATGGATTGTTAAAACGGAGAAAGAAAAAAGGAACTTCTCAGAAAACGGTTTTCCAATCCGTCAAAAGTGCAGGCGCCAAAATTATTATTTCTAGCCTTACAAGAAACACCGATTCAATTAAACTTTAATCAATGTTTGTAGAAATCCTTTCGTGAAATAAACGTTCAAAATAGTTATATAATGTTCATTAATTAGCATAAGTTTGGAAAGAGAAGTTCCGAAGTTCCACAGATGTATTCCTTTTTCCCCCTGCTGAAACATGAACACAACTTTCAACATTGTTCGTCACATTTCAGCTCTTTTTCATTCAATTTTAGAAGACATCTGTCAATTTCACCGCCTTTCCCCAATTTTTATTTTCAGGGAAGATTTTGTATAGATTTATTGGGGATTAACTTTGTTGCCATAAAAGTCGATATACGAATCCAATTTGTCTTAAACTTGGAATAAAAACTAGAAATCAAATATTTGGGGAACCACGATAATAATTTTCTTGCAATTTTGCAAACATAATATTTTTGGGCTCTGTGAGCTCCACACTGTCGGTTTCCCTGCAAATTGCATGTGAGTTGTGGAAGTTGGCGCATTCCAATAAAAACGGTAACATTAGCAAAAAGTGTCTGAAACTGTCTGAAACTTTATTTTTCGTATTGTCAACAATAACTTTTTAGCTGAAACATCCGCGAAAAAAATAATGATTTTATTGCTTTCAGTAAAATTTTGAATTTAGTTTAGGTATAGCCACGCAGAATTATAAAATCGCTTGTTATTGCACGCCCAGGGGCGTTTCGGATCAAACAATCAAAGTCCAAAGAGTCTTCGAACCAAAGAATGTTTTTTTTTTTGAAACAATCTTTACTAATTTTACTTTAAACTTTAAAAAGTCAAAGTTGTTCCATTCCGCCTAGCCATCGTGTTGAAGTCAAGCCTGAGGTCCGGCCCGTTTTCAAAAACAAAACCCTAATTTTTTAAATGCACAAAACTATTAGTGGCAAATTTTGATTCGCAAAGGTTTAAAAAATTATCAAAAAAAAATTTTTGTGCACTTCGAAGCTACAACAAATACTAGTAATTTTTGTCACAGTACAAATAACAATCTTCGAAGATTGGAATAAAGGCGAAGTAAAATTGGTCGTACTGCCTTGGCACATTCATCAGAACAGCAGCAGTGTCTCCGTTTCTTCTACGGATCTTGTAAACGTTGACATTGAATTTCTGTAATTTAACCTTTGAAATTTTGTTTTAAAGTACAACTTACAGTTACACTGACAGCATTATACGAACGAACGGCTTTCATATTGATGAAGGTCTGAAAAGTTGAAGAATGTTATAGTGCGTTTCAAAAAAAGAGTCAAGGAAAACGGGATTTTTTAAAGGACTAGGTACGTTTGGTCCCGCCGCGATTTCTTAATTGTCTGCGCACTCCTCTTTTACTGTGCTGTTTCGCTTGTTAAAGTTCGATTCACTTCAATGTTTCAAAATGTCACTGGTTAAAAACGAGTGGAAATCAAGGTCAGTGGAAAGTCGTCGACTCTTTGTTGGAAATGAACTATACAGTTTTCGCGAATTTGGTAAGGGGTGTAAATAAACTAGGCATTTTTAATCTTAAATTAGTCAATGAGAGGGTTTTGATCTTAAATTTTAAAATAAATTAAAAAGGGCTAAAGTAAATTAACATTTTTGTCTTACCTTATCGACAGTGACGTCACGCGTTGTAGCATCGAATTGGAAATCCATTGTCTCGTTTCCCACGATGACGTCATGTTCAGTCTTGTAACTTTGAACTATCACACTGGCATACTTGCACTTTCCAATATTCATCCCGTCAATCCAATCCTAAAATTAAAATTTACTCATTGCTTTTAAAACGGCATCTCTGTCATAGTCAAGCAGCAAAATAATAAGAACTGTCAAAAAAGTCGTAGTCTCTGATTTAGCTGAAGGGTGGTCTAAAACTATCTTATAACTTAAATATCTTAGCATTTGTAAGGTCGGTAACGCATGTAAAACAGTTGCTTCAACTTTTTAAGTAGAATTTTTGAATTTTGAACACAAAAATGATCTAGAAACATGTAACTTTCCAATTTTAGAAATTGCCCTTGAAACGTTGCAACGCGACACAGAAAAGTCGTTTTTGGGATGTTTTTGAGGTTCAAGATGACTTTTATATGTCATATGATGGCATATGTTTAAAAAAACATATGTCATCGATATCTTTTTTATAACTTATTCGATACAAAATTTGACGGAAAATTCAAAAAATAGCCTAATATTCTTTCTGACAAACTTAGAGAAAGATCGAAAAAAATCAAAACCATTTCGTTTTGGCGTTTTTTTTTTAGGATAATGTTTTACAGGACAAGAACGTTTTTAGAAATCAAATTTGCAACCGAATACCTTGTATAGCTTTGAAATTTGAGGTACTTTGAAAATGGCTAAGTTCCCTGAGGCCACCTACCGTAATCCCGTTCAAAGATCGATATCGACCCAAAAGTTTCAGGTTAAGGTTGTTGGGTTATAAGGTTTTAGAATGCATTTCAGCCAAATCGGAGACTATGGCTTCTTCAGGTGAAAATGATCGGCCAAAGGCCGCGATCACTCTTTGAGGCGGCCGAAGGCCGCCGAAACCAGAAGAACCCGCGTTAGCGGGGCTTTGACTTTTGGTTATTTGACAACTTATACAGAGACTTTGTCTTAAATTTCACTCACCGTCAATAAAGCCGTAATAACGTCCGTAGCCTGTGGAAACCATTGCCAGTGAAGTTCCATCCTCGGAAAATCTTTCAAAAACGCCCAGCACGGTGCCACGGGCTTTCTCATTTTCCGCAAAATCGATTGACATCTGGTCTAAAGCTGATGTTACAAAACTAATTAGCTTTACATACCCATATCTCGAGGTCAAGCATACAAACGTGTCCTGAAATGACGTTTGGCTTGAGGTCGATGAGGAGTTGGGGTGCAGTAGGGGGTCCTCCATTTGGCCTAGTCGAGAAGGAATTGGAGACTCGCACAGAGATAAAGTGCTGGCGGGTAAAACACGAGTGCGCAGACGCGCTGTAAAACACGAGTGCGCAGACAGTTATCTAGAACCGTTGCAGGACCAAAGGTACCTAGTCCTTTAAAATTTGCGAAAATCCTTGCCCATTCGTTGGAAATGGAGTATAATACGATATACAGTCTGCTTCCAACGGAAAGAAACTATTTTCGTTTGTATTCTTATTTTTGCGATTTTTTAAAGAGACGTTGTCGTTTGTTTCCTACTTACAAACACATTGCGGTGTTCTAAGTGTAAAATTTGAGCTCTGGATAAAAGGGGTTTAGAAATTTGTGAAATTCAAAATTCATCCAAAAACACATTGAAATGCTGAAGCAATGAAACCTAGAAAAAGAACTTTTTTTTTACTTTTTTGTGCTTTTTTGGCTAAGTTTTGACTTTAAAGTGGATATATAACAAAAAGAGTCGTCGAAATTTCTAGCTTTTTTAATACTTTTTCGACGCGAAATTCAACGAAGAATTAAAAAATGAACTTTATTTTTTTCTCGCAAATTTAGTGTAAAGTCGAAAAACGCAAAAAAAAAGCCCGGCTTTATAAATTTTTTTGAGGTTTAAAAGTTGATTGGCAAGAATTTGAGATTTCGAGTAATTAAACGGTTTCGGAAGTTCAAATTCGCAATCCATTGACAATTATTTAAAACTAAAATTTTAAGCGTTTGAAAATTGGCCGTTACCAGGTTCAAAAAGTCGATCTAGGTTATGAATTATGAGTCATAGGAATTTGTGTCCTATGAAATTTTTTTCTCAATTAATAGCCAAAAAAGAAAGTTTTTTTGAGTTTCTCGACGTTTCACGAGTGGTTAATGCGTTAACATGTTATAATAGCTAAAATGAATAAGATTTTGGAATTATAGGAAAGTTTTGTACCCCATTTTAAACAAATCGGAGACTTTCCCTATGACAGTGCTCATTTTTTCAGTGCTATAAATTGAAAGAGACGGCGTCTTAACATGCCGATTAAAATATTTGTCAGCGTACAAAATGATATCCAAATCTGATATTAGTTTTGGTATTTGGATTCAAATTACAGTAAGCCTTGACAAAAATAGACGCTAATCCAAAAGTCTCATAATCTCATAACATTCGAAATGTAGCTCTCGCCAAATGGAAATCATGCCAATAAAACTAGAATGTCCCACTGATCCTCTGTTGATATTAAAATTCGTATTCTAATCAGTGGTCTACAGAGCATGCTCTGCATGATTCCGCAATCAGCATATGATTTCATTTTAGCGACAGATATATGGACTTTTGACGACATTTGGGACAATTTATTGCACAGCACCAGATCACCCCGCCCTTTGAATTTCAGACACCATTTTAGGAAGTAACTAGAGTTAGTAAAAGTAGCTAAAGTGTGTCAAAAAAGAAAATGTAAAGTTAGATCAATTCATTAAAACTCACCAAAACAATTTCTCCGACAGTGAAGCCACTCAGCTGTTTCACAAGCGAAATCTGGCTGTCGAGACTTCGAAGGCGTGTAGCCGAAGTGTCTTCCTTCATCTGACGAATCTCAACATGTCTTTTGTAAACATGGAGTTTCACTAAAAGATTCGGAATTCTTCCAGCCTTTTCGCCCAATTCGTCCATCAAAGTACAAGTACGGCGGAGCCGACAGTACGTCTTCGAGTTTATCTGAAAACGAATTTGATTTATACGCTTTGCAACTGAGCGGCCGAAGGCCGCGTGTGGTTGCGGCCGCAGGCCGCCTAATTGAGCGGCCAAAGGTAATAAAAAATTCAGTCCCCCTAATTTGTGAACTAAAGCCCCCTAATTTATGAACGTTCGTAGGTGGAGGGTGTAACTGAAATATATACCTTGTGGGGTATTTATTTGATTTATGTTTAACTCCTCGTTATTCAAATGGAGAGCGGAACTTCTTCAATAAAACCCCGGTCTAATTCAGTTAAACCCCCATGTAAAACAGCAATGCCCCCCACACGAACCGATCAGGTGAATTTAAAATACACACGGAAAGGTGAGAAGAAAATCCTAAGCAGACTGTTTATCGGTCGATTCCTAAGCTTTTTATCCAATTTCATGAAACAAATAAATAGTTTCATGTCTATAGTCTATAACTCGAATGAAGGCAACGCGAAAAGATGATAAAATTTATGTAAATCACTGAATTAGGTAAATTTTAGCAACATTTTTTTAAAATTTTAACTGGAAATAACACTTTTGAAAAAGACAAGAACAAGAATAAAATTCAAAATCGTAAATACCGCCAATTTGGCTACGTGCAGTAAAACGTTGAGCATTGGATCCTCAGTTATGAGAGTCTTAAATGAATTTGATGGGGGTGTTTATGTGAATTACCTAATCAGTACTTGAAGTGGGGGTGCTTCATTGAATTGTCTGGGAGGCTAAACCGAGCGGCTGTTTTGGGGGGGGGGCGAATAAGTTGGCTGAGAACCTTTTTTCCCTCTTTTAGAGTTGACTAACTTGCACTACGTTTACGCGTGTTTATTGGTGGTAAACGAAGGGCAAGTTTTAAAAACAGAATTGTGTGAGTAAATAGCGTATAGCAGCAAAGAAAAACTACTCACCTTTCGAAAAACTTCCTTTATAAGGTAGCTTCCAATATAAATCAAAGGAGATTTCACGTTTTCTTGAACAGCAGCCATCTGAAAAATGGAAAAATATTTTGAATATTGGAAGTTTTAATATAGATTTACGGAATATTTGTGTGAATTTCATACAAAATAAATGAACCATAAAATTGCTCATCGCTTTCTGATTGAAGTTGGGGAAAATAATTAAAAGCTGGCGGCAGAATTTCGCTTTGAAGATTCAAATTGGACGGCAAGCGATTGCTAACCAACGGCTTTGGTTATAAAAAAAAAGCCATGTGGTTTTTCAAATGTTTGACTAATTTTCTCTGTGCTTTTTGAAAACGGTCTGTAACAGAAAGTATTTTTCGCTGAATTACATTTTTTTGGTGCATTATTACTTTTTCTAGTTTTTGTCCATGTTTCGGAAAATTTGTTTTCAGCAGCACTTTTATTCTTTTGTGGTCCAGCTTCCTGCGTGTCTAAACAGTAGCAAACAATCTTTTAAGCTAATGTTTTGACAAACAAATTTTAGGTATTTGCACACATTTGAATTGTCGTGGAAACTGGCATTATTTCTCTTTTGCGTTTCAAGCGGCTGTAAAACACATTGTTTGCATTCGGAAATTTGTATTTTACATTTCAAATAGTTCCACAGGGCATGTTTCAATTCTACCACGAAGACATCCATGGTTTTTGGTTCTATTAGTTTTGATGTTCAGAATGGTTCCCTTTACATTTTCGTTTTACTTGAAAAAGTGTGAAAAGTATTTACTCAAGTCTTGTTGACATGGTCATCGAATTCAAAAGTGGTGTTAAAAAATTAAAATTCGATTTCGATTTTTAATCGGAAACTGAAAACTAAGAAACGATTTCAGCCGAGATGAAACTGAGAATATATCGAAAAATGCTTAGTGTTGTACTAACCTTGATCACCTCAATAAATGAAAACAGCTTTTCAAATCCGGAAAGATATATGAACAACTGTCTGTTTGTTTCAGAATTTTTCATTTTCCATTTCAAAAATGTATTTAGAGGGGATGTTTCATTTGTTCTATATAAGAATCCCCCTTCTTTTATTTGTTATTCTTCCTATTCTGCTCTTGCTGAATACAGTATATGTATGACTGTAATATATTGTTACCGAAGTACCTTTCGCAAAAATAATAACAACAATTTGTATTTTCTTTTTTTTCACAAACACTTTGCAATTAGATTTGTGCATCAGAATTGCGAGCTGATCAGTATTCCCTAATTTGTTTTTACTGTTTTATGTTTTATATAGGTTGCTCCTTTTAGTTAATGAATTCAGTTTTCAAGTCACTTAGCTGAAGCTTTGACGTAAATTGGCCAATCTGTCTAGTTTATATATTTTCCGAGCTTATAAATTTTTCCCAAAATCTTTTAACAGCAAAACCAAACACGTTGCATCCATAAACCTAGCGAAATTGAACGACATTTTAAACGCGTAAATTTCAAAAATTAATTTTTTGGGAGCTCAACATTCCACCAGACTATCATCTGTTATTTTCGTACTATATTCCACAAATTGTGAAACATTGGCACGACTTATGAAAAATCCAAATAACAAAGATTTTGTAAGTTGACAAAAATGAATAATTAGAAAACGTAGTAATATGAAAAACAAAAAAAAAGGGGAGAAAACTGCTACCAGAAAATTGTAATCCCAAAGAAATATTGAGTGAAACTCTAAAGTAAAATATAAAAAAAAATTACATTTTGTTGCAAAAGCCGAAGTCCATATTGATACTCCATGTGTAAATTGAAATCCGAAAGCAACATTGAGTGAAACGTTCAAGTTTAAAACTTTAAAATAAAATAAAATCAAATTTCCCACACTTTGCAATATGTTGCAAAGTTGCAAATCTCGAAAACCTATTAAAGCAAAAGCAATTCACCAATTTCGCCCTTCTTTTTTGTGCACAACGGCTTTTTTTGTGCACATATCGTTATCGTTAAAAGTGCATAACTGGAAAATTTATTTTTTGTATTAAAATTGAAAG
Source organism: Oscheius myriophilus (assembly GCA_964057215.1). Lineage (NCBI taxonomy): Eukaryota > Metazoa > Nematoda > Chromadorea > Rhabditida > Rhabditidae > Oscheius > Oscheius myriophilus. Next base: position 1,667,263 of record OZ059906.1, read on the forward strand.
CTCACTTTTTATTCAATCTTGAAAGCACATTTTTTTTAAACTAGTAAACGACATTTTTAAAATTTAAACAACTTTGAAATTTTCGCTAGTTTTATCTGTCCAACTTCTTGGTATTGTAACCAGTTGGTATTCCCAAAAAATTTTAAATCGCTGACGTTCGCCTTTTTTCGTTTCTTTGAAATGGTGAAACTTGCGAGTGATAAAAATATTGAAAACGGGGATCCAAACGAATGTTATTTCATAATTTTTTAATTAACGCTACATAAACTTTATTAAAAAAAAACCTCCTGATTGATTCACAACCACAATTACATACGTGTACAGCCGTAATGAAAATGAGATTCCAACAACGAAATGATTGAGCATTATGTTAAAAAATATAAATGTTTCAGCGGTGGAAATTACCTGCATTGCAAAAATGCAACATGTTTTGTTCGGACTCGGTTGTGGAGAAAACCAAATTCGTAAAATATTTCTTGTTTTTTTTTAAAAGAAAAAGGTTCCATTTTCTTTCTAAAAAAAAACTTTCTAGATTCTAGAACGACTCAGACAAACATTTTTTTTAGTGCTTTTTCTCACTACAGTGTTTTGACTAGTTCGGAAAACTTACACTCAGATATATATTTTAGTGACTCTGGTCCACTTATAAAATTATTGTATTTTTATTTAGAGAAACAATATGTGTCTCCGTAATAAAAAAATTTTCTAATTTTGTATTTTGTATTCAAAGTTTCAAATTGGTTTTAATAAAGATCTAATACCAGCCTATTTTTTTTAGTTGTACCTCGTAGATTTTTCCGAATGGTCGAATGTATGAAGATCGATTATTACTTTTTGCCCAAACTTTCCTATGTTATTGTATATGTGATTTTCCGTCCCCACAGGATGCCAAAAGCTATTGCAAAAGTTGTTTTTGCTTGCTTTTGCTTTTTACGAAAAACATTCAGTTAATGTAATTAAAAATTTTCTGTTTTTTATCGGAAAGCTCTACTTTCGGTTAAAAGAAAACTTTAAAAATACTGACATTCATGGCTGTTAAAAATTCTAAGCATGGGAATTGACACGACAACTGAAACGGTTTCTAAAACATTAACTTGTAAGTTTCGACTGTTTGCAAAACATTCGAAGTAAGACATTTTATTGCAGCATGCAAGTTTTTGCATTTTGACTTGTTGCATTTTTGCAATGAGTTTCGCAAATATTTTCGTAGTAAAAATCTGAAGAATAGCTCATATTATTCAACGATATTCGGTCCGAAATTTGTTTTCTTCTATAAAGTACACAAAAAAGTTTTATTGTACAATTTCAAATATTTTTCCACTTATCGCAAAAAATGAAAGCCATAAAAAGACCTCAAAAAGCGATTCATAGCGATTTGCATTTTTTTCGCTGTGTTCACAATTAGCTTTCATTGATTTTATTAAAATTCCTAAAGTGTGGAATGTTGACCACAACTTTGTACTAATTTTACTTTTATTTCGTTGTTTTGGATAAATTTTTATATGATTTAAACTGAAACTTCGCTTTCAGAATTTTACCATGGAGACATGTCCTCCTGAAGTTTTAACGAAAATATTTTCCTACCTACCAGGCGATGATCTCTATATTTTCAAGAGAGCAAGTTCAACTATTGGAGGAGTTGATTTGGTCTCTAGAAATCGGAAAGTTCCTGTAAACATGACAACGGTTGGTTTTATTTCTGTTTCTTCTCTCACTTTCTCTCTCTCTCTCTCTCTCTCTCTCTCTCTCTCTCTTTTCGTCTCTGTCTCTACTGTCTCGGTCTCACTTTCTTTCTTACGTGTCTGTCTCAGTTTGTTCTGACTCAATTTTTTAAGTCTCTGACTCTGTCTCCATGCCATATGCCTGTGTCTCATTATCTTCTCTCTCTGTCTCAGTTCCTTCTCTCTCAGTTTCTTATGTCTCTCTCTCTCTCCCTCTCTCTCTCTCTCTCTCTCTCTCTCTCTCTCTCTCTCTCTTTCTCTCTCCCTCTCTTTCTCTCAGTGTCGTATGTATCTGCCTCCGTTTCTTAAATCTCTGTCTCACAAATTATATTTGAGGCATGGTTCCGCCGTGATGCGGGACATTTCGTTCTTGAAATCGTTACTTCCTGAAACCGTCGGTTCCCCTGCATAGTAAGAAATCGAATCGACGATCGTATCACTATCGTAGTTTCCAAAACCGGATACCCTGATTTTGACGCTAAATTTTCTCCCCAAGAATGGCAGGAATTTCACGTGTTTTTGGGATTGTTCCTCCCTATCGTCGAAATAGAGAAGTTTAACTTGGTTTGTAAAGTTGAAAAACAGCTTTAAAAAAGTAAAATTCAGGATAGCATGGATTTGTTCACGACTTGGAGACCAATTCTTATTGAAATTACCCGACTTTCCGTTAAAGTCCGGGAACACAATTTTGCCAATGTGCGCAGTTTTTTTCACGGTACAGTTGAACAAGTTATGAAAGACGTTTCCAAGAATGAAGGTGAGTGTTTCTAAAAGGAAAAAAAATATCTTGTTTCAGCAAACAACAGGCCTAGAGCAATTATTGAGATTGCTTTATATGACAATATTCAAAAATTGCCGGAATCAATTATTTCGTATTTTGAAATTATATGGATTGTTAAAACGGAGGAAGAAAAACTTCTTAGCAAACGGTTTTCAAATCCGTCAAAACTGCAGTCGCACAAATTATGATTTCTAGCCTCACAAGAGACAGGGATGCAATTAAACTTTAATCAATGTTTGTAGAAATCCTTTTGTGAAATAAACATTCCAAAAAGTTTTATTTAAATTTTCATTAATTACCAGAGAGAAGTTCAGAGTTTCATGGCTGTGCTCCCATTCTTCTCTGCGCATGCTGAAACATGAACACAACGTTTTAACATTGTTTATCACATTTCAGTTTTTTTCATTTAATTTTAGAAGACATCTGTCATTTTCACCTCGGCCTTTGCCAAATATTTATTTTCAGGGAAGAGTTTTAGTGTACAGTTTCTTGGGGATTAACTTTGTTGCGATAAAAGTTGATATACGAATCCAATTTGTCTTAAACTTGGAAATAAAACTAGAAATCATAAGCAAGTAATAGGCTACCCAAAAATGTGGGTGTCGTTCGATTTGGCCACCGTGACCCCAACGACTACCCTTGTTAGTTGAATTTAAGTTTTTTCCTATGATTTCAATTTGGCGAGAGATAGCTGTTCGTAAGTTCATAAAGTTATATGCAAATTGCATGGGAGTTATGTGTTTTGTGAAGTTGGCGCATTCCAATAAAAACGGTACCATTAGCATACAAATTTCGCATCAATCCGGTCCGTTCCGCTTCTTTTCCCTGTAAATAACGCTTTCCCGGCCACTTTCTCATTCTCTCGGTCTCCGCCATGCACCTCACCCTCTTTATGCATGGGCGGTTATCCAGGCTTTCGGCGTCGCCTCTGTCTCTCTGTCTCTCTGTCTCTCTCTTCTTCTGTCTCTCTGTCTCTCTCTTCTTCTGTCTCTCTGTCCCTTAGCCTATTTGTCTCTCTTTCTCGTCTATTTCTCTGTGTCTAGCGCTTCAATAAACACGAAATTTTGTTTTCCAGGCCCAATGATTGTGGTCCTTCTATTGCTCTGTGGACTATTAATCCCCTGCGAGAGTCGGTCTTCCGTACGTACTGCCCAACTGCACTCTTCTGAGGCCCTTCGTCATAGCAACATATCAATTACCGTCACTACTTCTGCAAAGCACGATTCTCATTTGGTTAATAGACGCGGAGTAACTGAAGATAATTACTGTGAGTTGTTCAGCGTGGCGATAAGAACGGAATACGTATAGGTACAACACTAAAAAATGGTCTTAGTATGCCAAAAGTGCTTACCGATTGCGTTGAAAAGGAAGAAGTTGGAGGAACCGCACAATATTTGGATTTCTCATCCACAAATGACCAGGACCTCAACAAATTTCTAAAGAAGAAAACAAAAATTCTTTCCCATTTTAAGATCTTTGGATCTGGACTTTCAGTCGTGTCTGCGCCGGTCTTAAAATTCACAAAAGGTTTGTTCGTAATTGGAGACGTATGGCAAAGCTCGCTTCTAGCGGGTTTTGTCATTTCTCTTTTCGTACCGCATATACCAAACATTTAAAGGTTTTTTCATTAAATCGGGCGATAAATTAAAGGAATTCAATTTCCCACTTTTGGAACACATAGAAGGCAATTTTGTATTTAAACAGAATGATAATCTCATCTCGCTCAATTTCCCCAAGCTCGCTGAAATAGAATCGATATCGGAGGATGATAGTTTTCTAATATTTGCCAACTCAAAATTAGAAACGATCAACTTGGGCTCATGGACTAAGCTGAATAACACAAGTACGCAAATGTCTTTTTTATAGATGTTAACAAACCTTATTTTCGCAGTTACAATTTTATTGAATCGGTCCTTGAAAACTCTTGAATTGAAAATACCGGAAGCTTTCAGTGGAAAATTCAGCAACATTACCATTCGTGGTCAGAAAAACCTGGAAAGCAAGGAAGTTCTTGATAAAATTCGTGCTTCTTGTGATGATACGTGCTATATTCAAGGACCACATGGTGAGATTTTAGCAATGTGACGAAAAAATAGAAGATTACTACAGTGGTTAACAAAAAGATCTTTAGAGGCAAATAAAACTTCCCCTTTAGAGTGTTTTTTCCTCGAGAGGATTAGGAATATTATCAAACTCGATGTTTGTAAAGGAGTGTACGCTGGTCTGTATATATATCCAGGTGTCACCGGAACAACTTCGTAGTTTACGTAACGGGAAATGTAAATATTCAAAACACTAGTTTGTCCTCCATCGAATTTCTCAAAGGAGCCACAGTCCACGGAGACGTAAGTGAGTTTTTTTTCTCTAAAAGGCAGACTACTAAAAATGTTTTAAGCTATCAAAGGTAATGAGAATATTTGTGTCGATGACCCACAGAATCCGGAAACTTGGTTTAGTTCTATTGGTGGCGTAAAGGATATTGTGGTTACAAAGGCGTGTCCTACGACTACCTCTACAACCACGACTACTACTACAACCACAACCACAAAGTCCAAGGACAGTGCAGATGGAGCAGCTGCTCGAATTCTTCAAGGGACGAAAAGGGCTACCTAGGGCAGTGGAGTTTCATGGTGGTTGCCCTCTTCTACGCAATAGTTTAAACAGAGGTTCAAATAAAGCTCGGAAAAAGTGCTATTTTTTGTTGTATATTTTTGCTTCTATTGCTCATTTACTATTGTAAACGTGTTTCTACTTTGAAACTCTCTTCTTTCCGTTTTTTGCCTATTTTAAATGTACTAGGAGGGTACACGCGCCAACGGCGCGCACCCTCCTGGGTCGCGGCCTTCGGCCGCCAAGTTAGGCGGCCTGCGGCCGCAAACATTCATGGTCTACGGCCACTGAAATCTGCGTGAAACACGTGAAGCTCGGTCTACGGCCGACCTCACTCTCTCCTCGGGGGGAAATGAACGCGTGAACCTCCGCTGATCCACTTCAGACACACACATAGAGACCATAGCGTTTTATTATAAGGGATTGATTTGACCAGGAGTTACGACCCGTTTTCGGCGGTCGTCACTCCTTGCTCCTCGTGTCCTTCGGCCGCTGGTCGCCCCCGCGCATACGGCGTCGATTTTTGACACTTCAGTCCTTCATAAACTTTCCCCAAACTTAATAAAACTAGCAATTCAACAGTGTTGAAAATCTGAACTTGTCAATTCAAAGTTCTATGTGTTTGAGTTTAATTTGCAATAGCTTTTGTAATTAAACATCTGTTTTGTAACAGAATTGACAAAAAAGCGATATGCAGAACACCGCTTTTTTAGGTGCCCCCGCTTTTAATAGCCTATAAATAGGGTGCCCTCTGTCAATTGACATCATTTCAACCATTCATTTTCACAACTCTTTTATTACTTTTATATAGTTGTAAAACATTAAACAAATTTTCATTTTCAGAACAATGTCTGACGTTCCCTGCTCCAGCTCTTCTGTCTCTGCCGAGGCTCAACCTATCGTTGAAACCCAAGCCAAAGTTGAGAAAACGGAGGAAATCAAAGAAATCGTGGCAGGACCCGAGGAATTGAGTGAGAAAATGATGAGGCTGGCAGCTAATGACGGAACGATCGTCGAAGTGGACCAGGAGGTGGCTTTTAAGAGCAGACTCATCAGGGACATGATGGAGGTGAGAAGTTTAAAAGTTTTAAACTCAAATCCCAATTTCAGAACCTCGGTCTGATGGATTCGCCTGAGATTCCGTGCGAACCCCTTCCTGTTTCAAATGTGACTGGAAAGACTTTGGAGAAGATTCTGGAGTACTGTAAGGAGAAGAAGAATGAGGAATACACGCCCAAGGATGAGAAGGACGACCCCAGGATCAATCTGAGCCAGTGGGACAAGGAGTACTTGGAGGTGCCCTCGGAGCAACTCGTCGACATTCTCTTGGTTAGTTTCTTTTAATTACCCTTAATTACCCTAATTATCTTCAGGGAGCCAATTACCTGGACATTCCTGGAATCATCGACATCACCACTCAGAAGATTGCGAACATGGCTGATGGAAAGTCGGTGGAGCAGCTGACGGACATGTTCCAATTGCAAAATGACTTTTCCCCGGAGGAAGAACGCGAGGTTCAGCAGCGATTCGCCTGGGTCGAACAGTAAAATTGTTAAATTGTATGTAATTATAATATAAATTTTTGGTTATAATAAAGATCTAATTCCAATTCACTTTTCTAGATTTGAGTATTACGTTTATTCAGTAGAGCGCTTTAATGTTTTGAAATAACTTCTTTCGTTGTGGAAAAATGCAACTCTCAATCTATTTTGTTTTGCTTTTATTTTCTTGCAAAGGTTATTTTTGCTGACTTTTTGTTAAGACTTGAGCAGCCTTTTTAAGGTCAGTGACACGAAAGAAATTTTTTTCGAACGCCTCTAAAAGTTTCGAACACCTCTAAAAAACATTTCGAAAAAGATATTCTTATTTGAAACTGATTCGTTTATGTAAATTATTATGATTACATTAATTTAATAATATCAAGTTTGAAAATACATTACAAAGACCACAAATAATATACAAAAAGGGAAACAAAGGATACCATTTAATTTTATGTAACAACAAAAAATGTAACAACATTTTCACGAATGTTTCTATTTTTTGGAAACAAAAAGAATTCAAGTATTTAAGTTAGATTGCTTCGTGATTGAACTTTCGTAATAAATCAAGTTTGCAGATCTTATTTTTCAAAGTTTTTTTTTTGATCACAATTTAAAAATGCTCTAATATTTTTGAAAAAATGCCTAAAAGAAACAAACAAGTGATAGTGTGTTTTCGAAAAACGGCACATTATGTCCCGCCGCGTTTGCTCAATTGTCTACGCACTCCTCTTTTACAGCGCTATTGCGCGTATTTTATTTCTATTCACATCAACGTTTCAAATCGTCAGTGGTTAAAATGGAGCAACATCAAGGCCGCTCAAAAGTCAGAAGAACGCGAGGTTCAGCAGCGATTCGCTTGGGTTGAACAGTAATTGTGATTTTTGTTTCAAAGTTTTTATTTGGCTGTAATAGAGATCTAAGCCCAGATTGTTTTACTTTACTACTACTGTGGGTTCTTAACTTATTTGTATTTGAGGAACGTTGAAAAAAGTTTTCGCAAGTTTTTGTAGCAATTTGTTTTTAGCTTTTGCGTGGCCTGAAGTAATTTTACAGTGCAGACCATTACTATCAGTGCTCGGTAAAACATGGACACAAACTTTAACGCAAAGTCATTCAGAATCAAAAAATAATCAGAAACATTTTGAAGACGTATGCTGGAATGAAACTGTTGCATTTGTGCATATTTAAATTGAAAAGAAAACGATTCTGCATTTTAAAATTTTACAAAAACATTTTTCATAATTTTCAAAAGTATGTATCAGAAATTTTTGTGTTTGTCAAATTATGATAAAATATAAAGTATTTATTTGGCACAAAAACTAGCAGCATTCAAATCTTTCTCTATAAAAACTTACACGTGTCTGGAGGTTTTCAGGTGTTTTTTTGAACATACAACTTAATTTGCATGGGTTCAAAACACAGAAACGCCGTTTTGTGGAATTTGGTGATTGAAGAGGAGGACTTGTGGAAAAATTAGTGGCTAATTGAAACCATGTGGTGCAAAATTTTTTCGAGAACGCGCAACAAATAAAACGCAGCGTTTTATCTGAAGCCAAAGTTTTTTTTTTACATATCACTAAAGTTGACTGAAATATATTTTGTTACCAAAATTTATATCGCTTTGTTGTATGTTTTATGAAGTTTTGCTAAATATCTAGGCGCCGCAAAGGTGGGGTCGGCGCGGGTAGCCCGAATCCATAAGAAATTTGGGTTTTTTAGGCGCGCGCGCACAATTTTATGAAAACTGGATATGTAACTATTGACTATGGCGTAAAACGTACGCGCAACACGCTGGTGCAAGTGGTTTTTGCGAATTTAAAGGTCTTACCTCTGAAAAATGCAATTAAAATTTTTTTTTGTTGATATAAAACAGGTTTAAATTTTTTTTTGGTTTTCTCATATTTTTCCGATGTAAATCAAATCAACGCTTGACATGAAAAACAAAAATAAAAAATCCATGTTGGCGGATTTTTTTTTATTCAAAATTGTTTGAAATAAGGCCGCGGTACTGACTCAATTAGCATGGAATTCCATCAAATTTGAGCAAAATTAAAAGTTTATTTTGTTTTACACTTATTAAACACGTAAAAACACCAAAATCGACAAAAACAAAAGAAAAAATTGATTTTTGAACACGGTTCACTTTTTCTGGATTTCCCCTTTTTGGCCGATTTCGACGTTTATACACCCGGACCGCGACTTCTGCTTTTCGATTCTAATTGATTTGATATTTGCGGTTTGAATAAAGTACAGAAATCGAAAATTCACGTTGGCGGTTTTTCGCAATTCTAGTTTAAATATGTAATTTTGCAAAGCCAGCGGCGAAATCCGTGCTCCGCTGCTAACGCGGGAAAGCAAAATTTTCAAAACGCTATTTCCTGAACTCTGATTACGACGTTTAAAAAGAATTATGGGATGCTTTCACTCATTATTTGTGCATATTAGATCATAATTATTATGTTAAACCAAATAAATATCGCCATAGCATCTTAAGGCGGAATATCACTCATTTGCCAACTTGGCGTGCCCCTGCGGCAGACTGCGATCTGGCCCCGCCCCTCGAAAGTTTCAATTGAAAACTGCAGCCGCAAAAGCCGCACTAAAATTGTCATTTCTCCTTTCAAAGTTAACGAAAATTCCAAATTCAAAAAAAAGTTTTGCTGCTACGACTTAGGACTACAACCGTGGCTGAAAATAATCTTGAAATTGCAATGGTAAAATTTCGGCTTGCGGTCCCTATAAATATCAACGCCGAACAAACTAAAACAATAAACTGTTTTATTAAAAGAATTAAGTGAGTAAAAACAGTCTATTACCAAAATTAATATTTACAAACAAAGGAATCAGTATGCTCAGTGTTATTTAAAATGTTAAACGTTTTCAAATTTGCTTTGAGTAACAGTGAAGGGATTCTTTATAACCATATTACGAATAGTCGGAAACTTTCAACAGAAATTCACTGAAGTACCAAAACATATAGGTTCCTGAAAATGAATTTGTAAATTAATTCGACCCTTTTATAAATAAAAAGAGGTGAACGGTTTGCAGTACTCCATGGCATAGTCCGTTGCCCAGTATTCATCGGGATAAGTATTTTTTGATTAGCGAAAATCACCAACTGAAAAATCGCGTTTTTAAAAACACCTGGTTTTTTTTTGTTATACCTGAACAAAATACAATTAAAGTGCGTTTCAAGCTATTTTATCAACAAAAAAGGTGCACACGGTTTGTAGAACTCCAAGGAATAATCTGTGGACCAATATTTGTCGTGCCATATTTTTTCGTTATTTGTGAATCTGCAAAAAACTAATTTTCACAGCAACACTTAAATTATTGATGTGTTCTTTTTTGTTTTGTAGGTGTGTTTTCAAAACAGAAAAAATTATTGTTTTTGGTTTCTTAGTAAGTGCAAAAGCGAACACTTATCATGACAAGAAAAAAAAATAAAATAAAATCACCTTTACAAATAAATCTTGCACTTTTGTTGACGCCATTGATCACTCAGGCAATGTTTTAAGCCAAATAGAACAAAGTAGGTTCAGCCAGAAGTTTAAGTAGATTAATTTTTATAGCCTTTTTCAAAAAATGAACATCTATGTAGTTTTAATGGAAACCTTGAGGATTTATGCCTGAAATCCTTTCTAACATTAGAGGGTTGTCATTTTGTCCGTTAGCAGCGCAACGTTTTATGCGGAGAGGTATACCCCTTCATTTCCCCCAACACGACCATGGGGAACATTTCATTGAAATGGGTAGAACAAAGCGGCCGCAGGCCGCGATCACAGATTGAGGCGGCCAAAGGCCGCCGAACCCAGAACGCGAAGACCCGCGCAGCGGGGCTTTGGCTTCTGGTAACAATACATGTAAAATTCAAAAAAAACATTGAGCGAAAAAAAATTTTTGTTTTAAATGTTAGGAGGTATGAGAAAAATCGTAGTACTGGGGGTTGCCGGGGGCTAGGATCGCATAAAACGCTGCGCGTTTCCCAGAGCAACAGCGATTTTGCCAATGATTCTTTAAGTCAGAAAAATAAAAATTTATAAAAAAAAAGGAAAAATTTCATTTATGAATCAAAATCGAAAGAATCATATTCGGCGAAACTCTTTTTGGAAAAAAGGTAAAAAAATAATTTTATTTCATAGGTTGTTTCAATAATTTTTCCGCTAGTCTAGAATTGATTAAACGAATTTAGTCAGATACTTGATGAAAAAAGTTATATTCACACAAATTTGAATCTTCTTTTTTTGTGCTGAATGTTGCATCTTTTACGATTATCAACAGACTTTTACACCTAAAATTTATTGCGTTCAACTTTAGTTTTGATTTGGTAAAGAAGTTTTTTGTAAAGTATTTTGTTGAAGCTTTATCATGCATCTTGGTTCAAAAAGTAACAATACATTTGTGATTCAAAAGAAACTTTAGACAAAAAAATACATTAATTAAATGTTAGGAGATACAGGAAAAAAACTGCAGTATTGCTGCCGTCAATTTGAAATCTTACCAAAAATGTCCTTTTTTCAGCATGCGTCCATTTTAAAAATTCAGTGTTTTTTTCGGTTTATTGAAAATTATTTTTCGCGCCACGATGTTTTAGCATTTAAGTTATTTTGCAAATTCTACACCTCTGTAGTACGTGACAAAAAAGAGCTTACAAATAGCGCAATTGGCTTAGGAAAAAAGTTGCAAATTATTTTCCGCTGAATGTTATATGTTTTTCATAAAACGTCAGTCCTAGTTTTTTTTCGGTAAAGCGGCTGTTGTTGAATCAAATGTGGAATTTGAGTCTAAATAAATTGTTCATTGCTAAAAAATGCGAAAAAAAAGTTGAGAAATTTGAGCATTGCTATCATTGTGTTTTTGTCGGATATCACAACGATATTTCAATCGCAGTTCTCACAAAAAAGGGCGGGTTTTGTGTTTTAGCAAGATTGCCGTTCTTTGAAAACATGTATTTTTGTTAAACTTTTTTATCGGCGAAGAAAATTATATCGGTTGATTTATAACATTTAAATAACATTCTCACGGGAACGTTTCAAAGGTTTTCTATTATTTCAAAGTTTTTCTCAATGGAATGCCACGTTGTATAGCAACCCACACATCAAATTTTCGAAGTTTGCATCAATGCATTACGTTTTGTTGTCGTTTCCAATCTGTGAAAACTGATATAAGCTGCTCCTTAATTTGACCTATTTTTTCCTAAGGATTTCATTATAGCTAACGTGCAAAAAAGCGTAAAACAGTGTTGAAATTTGAGCATTCATTGTGTTTTCGTTGTAGATAACAGTTTGCACAAAAAGTTTTGTTTTTTTTTCAAGTTTAAAGTTGACCAAATGGCGTAGCCATTGTTTGAAAAAATGTATTTTTGTTGAACCTTTATACCGGGAAAATATATCGGTATATTTTATAACATTTTACAACATTCTCACGGGAACGTTTCAAAGGTTTCCTATTTTTTCAAAGTTTTTCTCAATGCAATGCCACGTTGTATCGTTCACCCCCGCATCAAACTTTTCGAAGTTTGCGTCAATGCGTTACTTTTTTGTTGTCGTTTCCAATCTGTAAAAACTGATATAAGCTGCTCCTTAATTTGACCTATTGTGTCCAAATGATTGTATTATATTATTTGTGCTACGTTTAAAATAATTGTTGACTAAACTTGTCCGCTAAAAAGTGTTGAAATTTGAACTTTCATTGAGTTTTCGTTGTGGATGACAGCATTTTTGCCAGTTTGCACAAAAAGAGCCGGTTTTGTATTTTATCAAGTTTAAAGCAAAGTTGACCAACTGGCGTAGCCATTCTTTGAAAAAATGTATTTTTGTTAAACATTTGAACGGGCAATTATATCGGTTCATTTTAAAACTTTTTTCAACATACTCACGGGAACGTTTCAAAGGTTTTCTATTATTCCCACTTTTAAAATAATGCAGTGCCTCGATGCATCGTAGAATTCAATAGTTTTAGGTATCGAAGAAGCCCAGTGTCGAAAAAAAAGCCAAAATCTGCATTTTAATTTGGATTTTTCTAATTATTTGAATCTGTTACCAAAAGCCAAATTCACTTCTACCATTTAGCTCCCGTCTAACTGATTTCATCAAATATAATGTAAAAATGCGGAATAGTAATAATTTAATATCAGAAAAACCTCGATAACGTATTTATAGCTGTCGCCAAACCAGCTCCAGCTCTAAAAAGCCGCTTTTTCTCTGCGTCTTCAACTTTCGCACACTATTTCCGCCTGAGTATCGCACGGCTGCTGTATTAAGTCCGTTTTTGGCAGGTTGCCCGTTTAACGACAGCTATAGTCTGTTTCCAAATAAAGGTCGATTACTTTTGAGCCGTCGTCGTTTTTGCTCCTTTTTAAACACCGACGATTTGAAACATTGATGTGAGTAGAAATAATATATGCGAAACAGCACAGTAAAAGAGGAGTGCGCAGACAAATAAGTAATCGCGGCGGGACCTAATGTACCATCCTTTGTGCCGTTTTTAGGAAACACACTATACATTTTACACCACTTTGTTTTTTTTTAAAATTTTTATTTATAACAAAACTTGCTGAATATTTCACACAAATCGGAAAGATCGAAATGAGGTGCATTCACAATCGTGTCGCGAATTTGGCAAAGAATACATTTACTTTAGATGATTCTTGTTTAGAAATATTTCTTTTAAAAATGTCACATGTTTGAACACTCTAACTTGAAAAAAATATCTGTTTTATTGGATCGACCAATTCTAGAGTTTTAGAACTTTTTCGCCACGTAGACCAATTGAACTTTTAAAATAGTTTATTGTGTTTTTATTTAATTCTGCAGGTATTTTTCTGCGACCGAGCTGCTAAAAAGGATTCATTTAATCAACTGCGAGAAGTGTGAAGTATTTTACTTTAAGTACATAGCATTTTTTTGCGTCTCCATTGTTTTTTTTATATACATTAATGAGATATTAACATACAAGGCGTATTGAATTAGGTAACAATAATAATTCTGAACCGTCCATTTCTGTGAAAAACTCTAAAAATTTTCATACTCTCCAAAAAAAAAGCATTTTTTTCCTGAAAATTGATGTAAAATTACGACAAAAAAATCAGGAGATCGGAAACGGTCGCGTGATGCTATTTTGTTTTGTTTTTTTTTTTTTTTTTTTTGTTTAACGCTTTATTCAACAGTTATATATGGCCGTGCAGCGCCATGACATCAAACCACGTCTTTTTGTCGGATGCCTGTCTGAGGAATGTCGGGCCGATCTTCTGCTGGAACTCGTCTCTCCATCTTGCACTTGGTTTTCCTCTTCCTCTGTTCGGTCCTCTCGGGTGCCACTCCGTCACCGCTCTTGCCCATCTCCAGTCCGCCATATTCGCGATACGTTCACACCAGTTGTACTTCCTCTTAGTACACTCCGCCACAACGTCCTTTACTCCGGTTTTCCGTCGCACCCATTCATTCTGCCTTCGATCTAGTAAAGTCACCCCTACCATGAACCTTTCCATCCGCATTTGGGCTACCCGTACGGTATTAAGAGTAGCCTTAGTCACAGCCCAAGTTTCACTAGCATAGGTAAAAGCAGGAAGGACACAACCGTTAAACAATTTTCGCCTGATCTTCATAGGAATTGACTTATTAGTGAGAAATGTGTGATATTTGTGAAATGCTCCTTTGGCCGCCCGAATGCGCCGCCGGATTTCGCCGTCTTGTTTGCCATTTAGGGAAATTTCCGAACCAAGATACACAACCTTGTCGACTTGCTTAACTATTGAACCCCCAACTTTGACTGTTCTAGACTTCGTAGTTGCCATTGCAGTAGTTTTGTCCCCGTTTAATTTGAGCCCCACTTTTGCAAGACCCTTTTCTAACTCTGTCACCATTGACTGAATTTGCCGTGCGTCATGGGAAATTAGCACAGCGTCATCAGCGAAAAGAAGATGGCTAAGGAACCTTCCGTTTATGTTAATTCCCTTTTTGTCCCAGCGCATTTCTCGGAAAACTTCCCCAAGAACGGCTGTGAACAATCTAGGCGACAGACAGTCCCCTTGACGCACCCCTTTTCCAACCTGAATCGGCACCCGCTTACGATTAACCACTACTTCAGATTTGCTTTCCAACCCTAGGTTTTTGACAAAATTTATGACCTGTGAATGTATTCCTTGGCTCTCCATAGCCGACAAAATGGAACTGGTTTCAACGCTGTCAAATGCTTTTGAAATGTCCAAAAATAGTAAATAGACAGGTAGGTGAAATTCGCGGCAGTTGGAGAGGAGAAGATTAAGAGTATGGATGCAGTCAACAGTAGAGTAACCTTTTCGAAACCCAGATTGCTCAGGGCCTAGATTTTCCTCGAACGTCTTCTGACATCGTTTGTTTAAAATGCTGGTCAAAACTTTTTGGAGGATTGGAAGCAAACTGATTGGTCGATAGTTTTTAAGCAAAAGCAGGTCTCCGGTTTTAGGCAGCAGTTTAGTGACAGAGTCTCCGAATTTGTTAGGAATAAAACCTTGCAGTATTTCGTTGAATATTTTAGCCAGAATTGGTGATATCAAATCTGCAGATGTTTTAAGCGCTTCCGGTGTGATACCATCTCCGCCAGGTGCACGATTTAATTTCAATTGTAGCAGTTCCCTTTTCACTTCCTCAGGTGTTATAGGAGGAAAGTCGTGGTCACTACGGATCGGCTTGAAATTTACACCTAAGTCCCCCCGGTAAAGATTGTTATAATAGTTGGCAACTGCTTCTGCTATTTCTGTGTGTGTTGTCGCAAACTGTCCATTACCAGTTTCTAGTTTAGTAATAAGTCGTTCCCCTTTAGAATAATGATGATTTACTGCCCTTAGGGACTTCCCATCCCGGATGGCAGCCTCTACCTCTTGATTATACCGTCTGATACGGTCGGATTTCCAGCTGGCTCGGAGTTGTTTGTTAACGGTAACCCACTGAAGATGAGGAATACCAGCAGATCTCATTTTGAGAGTTTTGCGGGTATCAAGCAGAGCTTGGGTTTGAGGTGAGATCCGCGAAATTTTAGGCTTAGGCAACGTTGCAATAACAGTAGCCGTTTGTATGGCTGTGGAAACTGTTTTGTAGTCTGCATTGTTACCGTATGGTTGGAGTTCTTGTTCCAGTGCGTAACGAAACAGCCCTCTATCAAGTACCCCCTTAGATGTTATTTTAGTAGCTGACATTGGGCGTCCACTTAACCGAATACGCACTCGAACTAGACGGTGATCGGAGACAAAGTCAAACCGATTAACCACACCTACGTCTATCACCTCTATCCCTCTGTTGTAAAGAATATAATCTAACTCCCCCGATGTCACTCCATTTGGTCCAACCCAAGTGAACCGCCTGCTCTCCTTCTTCTTAAAGAAGGAGTTTCCAATCAAGAGGTTGTGAGACTCGGCGAAACGTACCAGCATTTCCCCTCTAACGTTCCTACTCCCTAGACAAAAATGTCCCACGGACTGTTCCCATCCCTCTTTTTGCCCTACTCTACAGTTGAAATCTCCGAGTATAACTTTGACCACTCTCCTGAACAACCGCCTGTCCGGGACAGGGGAAACCACAGCGCTGTCTAGGTCCTGGATGAATTCCTCATACTCAATCTCAGGGCGTGAACTAGGAGGCGCGTATGTTTGGATTAACCGGAGCAAGTAGTTGTGGTTGAAAGCGATGTCGAGAACGCACACCCTGGCACTCACGCTCTCGAACTGACGTACCTTCGATAAGTGTTGATTGGCAACGTAGAAACCCACACCAGCTTGTCTGTTTTGTAGCCTCTTGCTGTAGAACACGTGTCCTTTGTTGGTTTTGTGATTCCCTTCATCTTTCCTCTTGACTTCGCTCAGACCAAGCACGTCTACTTTCACTTTCTCCAAGGCTTCTTCCAATTCGTCGATTCTGTGATCTCCTAGCAGACTTCTGACATTCAACGTTCCGATGTTGATGATCATGGACGGAGCATACGGCTTCACGGGGCTCCAGTCCGGATTGAAGTCGGAATCTTCCTCAGCCGCTGTTGAAAGAGGGGGAAAGAGTGAGGTGTGGAAGCACGACCGCACACGCCCCGGCAAAAGGAGAGAATCCTGTGCAATGTGTAAATGTTGCCCAAATGTTTCGCGGTTTCCCATTTAGAAATCAATTCAGAACTCAACAATTTCTTTGTGGCAAACCTTAAAATTAAAAATTCCTTTATTTGTTTTCTTTTCTTGTTTTGTGTAATTTTCTCAAAAATCTCACTTTCTGCTACTTTCTGTACCTATATTACGCTATATTACGCTTTTAAAAAACAAAACCAAAACAATTATTTGCAAAACGCATTGATGTACCATTTTTAGTTTTTGATTTTTTTCTCATCATTCCGGACTTTTTGAGTTGGAATCATAACTTTAATTCGGAGTTGCCTTAATTTTATGAACGCGACTCATATGTTTCGTCATTACCAAAAAAAGAGTTTACGGCATTGCTCATTAATTTTACGGCGCTACGTATTTCCAATATCAGTTGTTGATAAAATCTTTGTTCACTTCATTTTCTTTTTATCTCTGCGTCTCTTTTATCACTAATCTCTCGCCAGCCGGTTTATTTGTCTAGCCGTCTGACCTTGACGGCCACCCAACTCGTACAATTGCGCCTCTTATCGACGCAGCGGTTTTTTTTTGCTGAAAACGTTGTTGAAACTTTCATTATTCTTTTGCTTTCGAAAAACTTTGCAAATCACAGAATAGGTATCACTATAGAGCAATTTTCATAATTATAAAATGAGTACAGCCATTTTAAATGTTTCTATAGTGTGAAAGTTTCCGTAGTTTTTTATACTAGAAAGCAAAGAACACAGTGGGTGTAGCTCCAGGCAAGGCCAAAATTTTTTGGGTGTATTATTTTGTCGTTTACATATTTTATTACTGAAAATATGAAATTAACATTTGCAGAAAAGTATGAAATTGTAAATTAACAGAAAAGGTTTGTTGGAACGCAGCGATTGAATTTCGTGTCCCTGCAAATTTTATTCTTGCTGATCGAAACACTGATTTGTAAACCAAAATTGTTTTTTTTTTTTGGAAAATATTTTCTAGGTTTAGAAAATCTGTTTACGCATAAAATAGTAATAAAATTAAAAGAGCACATAAATGTATTATTAGGTTTTTTTTCAAACTTCACAAAAATTCGTGTTTACATCTCTTCTTTGAAAGAAAAATTTTATTAAACTTTTGTTTACATTACTTTTGCCAAAAATGCTTATTTTCTATCTAAAATTTCAATGTAATTCCAAAAAAATGAAATGCGGGCAAAAACTGATAAATGTTTCTTTTTGCTGACAAGCCATTTCGACAAAAAGTAGCCCAATTTTTGTCATCTAATTCACTTTTTCCACCAATCGCACCTCAATGATTTACGCACCTGCGTTTTTCTTCAATCTTGAGCAATTTTCGTTGATAGAAAACCAATACAACGGGTTTAGTTTATTTCATGCGAATGTTTCCTTATTTTTTCATGTTTTTCAACAAAAATTTTGTCTATTCAAGTGGGAATGACCAAGAAGTTATACAAGCAAAACAAGGACTGTGTAACTGAAAACTAGGTTTAATCTTTTTAAACTGAAGTTAACCCTTTTTTATTGTTCTTTTTAAACATTAAGAAAAATCTAACCTAAGACGATTAATTTTTAACAGGGAAACCACTGTCCAAACGGTGAACAACAGTCCTATAAATTGAAAACCTTAATCCAAAACATTTGAGTCGATTTCGAGTTTTCCTTACCCAGATTTCTGTAAAAAAAAATCCCGTCAAAAACAGCCCAAAAATTTAAAAACACTTTATTGAGCCATTTATTTCAACGTTCCGCCATTACATACAAACTTTTTTAATGACTTTTTTTAAACATTAATGTTTCTAGATTAATTTTTACAGCTGAAATCAAAATAACACTATAACAAAAGGTCAGCTAACAAAATGCCCTTTCTTGCATTTTGCTGCAAAATCAGAAAGCTTTTTTAAAGTTAATTCGACAAATTTGAAGTTTGACCTGATTTTCTGCTTTTAGCCCTCCGCCCTCATTTATTTACACTCCTGGGCCAGACTATTGATTGTTTACGCCGCCGGCCGGCTCATTTGCTATAATCTATGCCCACAGTGTACACCCCGTGTACACTTCGTTCTTTCCCACTTTCACCATTTGTTTAGCGTTATTCGATATAAATTTGTATAATTTTCAGATGCATAATTCATCTTGACATATAATTTCGTGAAATGGAGAAGAAAATAGTGGAATTTTGGTTAAATGTTTTATTAACTTTATTTTCAATAAGGCAAAGGTGAACATGGAAGAGATAATATTCGTAAGAAAGGTGAGTGTTTTTTTAAACTTTGTTTTGAACGAAATTATTTTGAAAGTTAAATTTAACTTCAAGTTTTAATAATTTTTAACAGACGGCGTACCATGATTTTATTAAATAAAATTCGTTATTAGAACAATGTCTCCATTTCTTTGTGTTTATATGGAAAGAAAACAAAATTTTAACACTGGAAAATGTTTGAGTTCACAAAATTACTTAGATTAAATTAGACTATGTTACTGATTGTTTAATTTGGCTTCGTTTGCTTGACTGAGTATCCCAAAGTATTTAATCAAACGTGTAATTTGAGTGGTATTAATTTTTTTTTAGCTGAGCCTGTCATATCAGTTATTTACGACTTACCATCTGATTACAAAAATGGGAAAACATTTCAGTGAAATATCAAAAAGACAATCAAAACGAACTTTTTAATTTAATTATAAATGTGATTTTAATCACATTTAATTGATTTTTATAAAATATTTAAAATTTATGGATTACCATTAATTTGTTTCAGAGATTTGCGGTTTTCCCGAGAGCGGCGTTTGTTTCTGCTGCGGAGAGGAGAAGCATGAATGCTGACAAAAAGACTGGCCGTGAGTGTTTTAAAACACATTTGGTAAAATTGTACTTTGTACACAAAAAAAAGAAAAAAAATTGTTGCTCAAATGATACTCAGCTAACTGGGAGCCAATTCATTTATCCTTTGAACTCCACAGAACAAGCGAAAAATTTTAGTTTAGCCTTTTTTAAATTTATTTTTAAATTACAGCGAAAAAGAAAAATTCTGTATATATTGAAAACTCCGATAGAACGTGTATTTTTAAAAACACAAAAAGGTTTCGGATGGATTCTTTGTAAAACGAAAAACATCCGCTTAAAACTTCATAAATGTTTTGATTAAAAAATAACAAAATAGAAAATTACTTTGTTTTTTAACACAAACCAAATATTTTTATTCTTTTTTGGTATTTTTTTTCTTTGCTGAGTATCATATCTTCGCTAAAGTTTAAATTAAAAAAAAACTGCAGAATTTAACAGATATGTTTAATAAGATTTTAATAAAAATTCTTGGCTGTGGATCAAATTCTCAGGAACAACAAAAAATTCAAAATTTCAATGACAATTTGATTTTCAAAAATTTTTTTTAAAGAAGTATGTGACTTGAAACATGAATTTGTAGTAAAATTTTCAGTACAATTTGTATGCTATTGCACAACGAATGGATCGTAGTTGGCGAAGAAGAAGTAAGGAACTTGTTAAAAATTTGTTGGCGAGTTAGAAAAAAAAACAATTTAATTACAAAATTTAGATTTATGGGAAAATGTGATACAAACTTGTGACAGGCTGCTTTTGCTGTGGTAAATTCGACAAATGTTACTGTTGCGGCATTGTCAACAAAGTGTGGGTTTCGATAAATTTAATGACAACAACATTTTTTTCAGAATAGCTTCTGTTGCCACAAAGTGATCAAAAGTGAGTTTCTAAATTCCCGAAATTTTAAATCTTTTTTGAATGAAATTTTTTTTACACTATTTTTGTTCAAAATATGCAATTTACCAAGCTCAAAAAAAATTTTCAGAGATGAAGGAAGCTTCGTTCGGTTGGCGAAAGAGGAGATATTGAATACTAAAATAGAATTTGTTGTATACTTGCACTACATGTCGAATAAAAAAATTTGTTTGTTTAATGATTGATTTATTGATTGAGTGATGTGTTCTTCGGACAGCTGCATTGTTTTTTTTAGGTTAGGGCCTACCCATTATTTATTTTTTTAACTTTTTTTGAAGTGACTGTTCATAAAATGTTTTGTTGCTCAACATAATTCTAGCATTTTGTGTTAAAAAGAATGGAAAAAAAGAAAATATAAATTTTGAACGTTTTTCACGGCCGGCTAAAAGGCCGTAGTGGTAATCCGAAGTCCTTCCAGTTCAATCTCGTCGAAAAACTTTTTTACCTTTGTTGTTTTTGAAACTGTTATGCTAGAGACACATTTTTGTGCATTTATCAAAAAGGAGAGTATTGAAAAAAATAGTGACCCTCTAAAAATAGAATAAGGTTCGTTCACAATTTTTAATTCGTAAACATTTTTTTTAAAATTTTGCACTTTGCTACGGAATAACTGTCGTACAATAAAACCCAAATATAAACGAATGTTCAAAAACATTTATTTCATCTACTGAAAAAACACAAAACTATTTAAATTTGGCGAAAAATGACACGAATCCCCTCCCTTTATTTTTCGGAAGTAAAAAATATTTGAAAACGAAATTGGAAAGTTCAGAAGCTGTAGAAAAACTGATTTGTGTCTCCAAAAATGCATTTAAAAATAACCAGTTTTTGATTTGTGAAGCCACCCAAATGTTTCGCCATTTCGGAAATGGAAAACAAATCAAAACTCAACAATTTCTTAAATTGCAGCACGGCAATTGATACAAAAACTCTTTTTAGTTATATAAGTTCATTATGTTTTAGAAATCGGGCGTTAAAAAGTGTTCAAATGAAACGCAGTTTTAATTTAATTTTTTGATCTGAAATTTAAAATGTTTACCAGAACACAAGGTGTTTATTGCGATGAAGCCAAATATGATTTAGAGAAATATCTATAGCTAAACTGGAACTTTCACTTTTTACAAAAAAAACAGCCACGATAAAATTGTTTTCGCGGCCAAATAGAGATTCATTGTGAGATTCATGATGATCATCGGACCTAGGGGATTTTTCATATTACCTGTTTAGAAAAACTTAAACTTAACTGTTGGAGTTGAAACATTAAGGTGTGCAAAAAAGGAGAAAGATAAATTGAACAAAAAATACATTTAAAACACTTTTTTGTGTGCATTACGGGGTGAAAAATAATTATTCGGTTACTTTGTTAATTTATAATCTCAAATAAAAACATTGTTTCAGAATTACAATGAATTTGGATGTGCTGAACATCATACAACACGTGAAATAGTAATTTATTAGATTGGCGAAATTACAACATGGTTTATTGTGCCGAGCTTACCTCATTGTAGCAGTTTTCGTAGCCAAAGTATGTGATCCAGATGAAACATTAAGACGCGATGTCTGAATGTGAGAGAATCGACATTTACCTTTGGTCAGAAAAATTCAAAGTGGTCCAATCGAACCCATAATTGGTGTCTGAAGTACCTAGGACCCTCTAATAGGAAAAATCATACCTAAAATCGATTATCGATTTTTGGGTGGGGTTACTGTAATTAACCCCTGGATACTGTAACTACCTTCGAACTTGGAAAAAGCTAATATGTTAAGTATGCAATCGATAGCTATTTTTACGCTAAAAAAGATTGTAATTATCATCACAAACGATTCCCTACTCCCGAAAACTGTTATAAGTCAAAATATGGATAGAAAAGTACTCAAAAAACATTTTCTTCCGAGTTTCAAAGAAGTATATCGCGGCGTGTCACACTCCGCGGCGCCCTTACGTGCGCCCAGAGTAGTCGATTTCCTTGTGAATCCGGATGTATTGTACCAAACAACTTAATTTGACTGTATTCAACTTATTCTTTATTATTATGAACAATTTTAGCGAAAAAATGAATTTTTATCAAAACTTTTCTCAAAACGTTACGAAACACAAAGTAAAACATAATTTTTCTGGGACTTTTTCGGTTTTACTCTGAGCGCGCGACATCGCGTCTTAAAAAGATCTTGGAAGAACAACAAACGGATGCAACAATGGTTTGCAATTTTTTCCTATAGTCTATTTCCAAATAACTTTTGAGCGGCCTTGGTGTTTGGCTCCTTTTCAACCATTGACAATTTGAAACATTGAAGTGAACAGAAACAAAACAAGCGATTTAGCATTGTAAAAGAGGAGTGCGCAGACAATTAAGATATCGCGGCGGTACCTAATGTTCTTTTAGGTTTTTGGATAAAACCGGTGCGTTTTTTGGAAACACACTATAGCAAACAAGGACAAGATCAATATTTGCGTTTTCTTGAAATTTTTTCGGCACCTTGATGAAACACGAAACGAATTGAATATTGATGTTCTGTTTCTCATATATTCTATTCCACTCTGCTAGTTTTGCGTTCTTGGCTATGGAAAAGTAATAACTCCAGTGTGTTGAAAACATTAGATTAGTGTTGAAAAATGGATGAATAAAACTGAAAAGAAAAAGAGTTAGTTTGTCTGAAAAAGATACAATTTTTTCTTTAAAGGGACAATTAGGAGACGTTTCAAATTGGAACCATAAATAAAAATTGTTTATTTCCAAATCTTTAGTTTGTGAACTGTTCTCAAATGTTTCACTGTTTTCACATCAGTAGTCACGGAACAGTTCAACAGTTTGAAGATGCCCATCTGATTTTTGATTTTCATACTTTGCATAATCTCTATTTACTCCCTTTCTTTTAATCTCTGCGTCTCTGTTATCAATAATCTCTCCCCAGCCGGTCTATTTATCTAGCCATGTGGCCTTGACGGCCACCCAACTCGTACAATCGCACCTCTTATCGACTCTTGCGCTTACCTGAAAAAGTTTGTAACATCTAAGAAATTGCACTTTGTTTCAAAATTGTACATTCACTTAAACAATATTTCAGTTGCGAAAGTGTGTTTTTGTTTTTTCTTTTCATTTGAATGTTTGCATACGTTTTCAAACTGTTGGCTGATTTTCATTTTTTTTGCAGAGTACTGCAAAAAAAAAAAACAGATAATTTGCTGCGAAGTTTAGAAATGAATAAAACTAGCATGGTTTTGAAATTTAAAAAAACTTGATAATCTGAATTTTTAACCTGAAGTAGTTAAAGTATCAACGTAATCTTATTACCTAAATTTAAATAAAACAAAAAAACGAAATGTTGATCAAACACCAACAAACATAACGAAATTTAAATGCGTTTTCAACCTACCTGCGTTTGTGAAAATTTCAAAACTTTGTTTATAAAGTTTACATATAAAATTTTGATTGAATGTTTTTATTATAATTCTTGCGGGAAATCTCCAACAAACTAATGATGCAAGTTCTAGGAGCAGTTTATTAAGTTGAATTAAAGATCCGAGTTTCAAATAATGTTTTTTTTCGTTTTTGATGTTGACTCACAGAAAGTTTCAGAAGTATTTGTTTTTATGAAACAAAAATTTTGTTTTTTATAAGAATCGTTTTGGATATTTAATTCTTGTAAAAAAACAAATCATGCGGCATGTTTTGTTTTTTTTTACCAGAATTAAATATCCAAAACGATTCTAATAAAAAACAAAAAGGTGAAATCGAAAACTATTCTTTGCATCAAACCAAAAAAAACTTATAGTTCTATTCGAAGCGTTAAAATCACTTAAACTGAATTGTAAAACATGATACTCAATCTACCAGTAGAAACCAAAATTTTCTAGCATTTTTCTAACAGTTTTTAACCATTTTTCTAATGTTTTGTTTCACTATTACAAAACATTTTAGAGTTTAAAAAACCATTACAAATCGCGGTGGAGAAGCTTGTTTGAAAAGTTTTTCCAACGAGTAATTTATAGGAAACACAGTTAATTAATGCACTGCTCATTTCAAGCACAATGATGCAAAAAAAAACTTTAATTTTTCGTGCCCACAAATCATGTTTTATCCATTCGCAGAGTTCTGCAAACAATACCTTTAAAAAGCTATTTTGATTTAATTGGCCAAAATTTGAAACTGTTGCCCTAATTTTTAGCTTTTTGCACAGATCGCCCTGAATTGTTTATACTCTATTTCCAACGAATGGGCCAGGATTTTCACAAATTTTAAAGGACTAGGTACCTTTGGTCCTGCAACGATTGTTAATTGTCTGCGCACTCCCCTTTAATGTGCTCTTTCGCGTATTATATCACTGTTCTCTTCAATGTTTCATTTTTGGTTAAATACGTGCCATTTTTTGAGATTGCCCGACAGTCGAACACCGTCCCTTGGAAACAGACTATACACCCCTGCGCTAAACTATTGATTGTTTACGCCGCCGGCCTCCTCATTTCCTATAATCTATGCCCCCAGTGTACACTCGTTGGAAACTATTGCCGCCTTTCGTTCCCGCATTTACACTTTTCTCAACGTTTTTTTTTTTTTTTTTTTAAATAATTGTGTAATTTTCAGATGCATAATTCATCTTGAAACCTGTTTAGTAATCTGAAGAAGTATATTTGTTGATTGTGAAAATCGGATATTTTTTTAAGAAATTGCTGTAAGTTCTTATTCCCTTTCTTTTCTAAACTTTGTTTTTCAGGGTCAAGCAGTAGAAGTTGTCATGTATTTAGAAAGGTATTTTTTCAACGTTACAATATCTTTTGAAGGTCAAATTGTGAATCGCATTTTAGTCAGAATCAGAAACTACTTTTTGACATTTATTTTAAGTTTTTTTCCTCCTTTTCATTTTCAATGTTTTTTCTACATAAAGCCCGAGATACGAAAATTTAAAAAAAAAACAAAAAAAAACGAAAATATTCTGAAAGGATCTTCAAATTGACTGAAAAACACGTGTGTTCTTATTAAAACTGCAAGAGCATTTAAGTGATTTACCAAAAACAAAAATCAAAACACTTTGCAAAATTTTCTATGATTGTGGCAAAAATTTACAATCATTATTTTTTCAGAAATGTGTGGATGTCATGAGGGAGGCATTTGTTTTCATTTTCGGAAAACAGCGAGATTGAAAGAACGGGCATGTAAGTTTTTTTGTTAGAAGTTTTTTAATCAAAATTATACATACTGCAAAAAATTAAAATATTTACAATTAAGTCAACAGAGTGAAACGTAATTGACTCTGACATCTGCCACAGAAAGGTAAGTTTAATCGGCTCTTTTTCACTTTGGCTGTCCCGAAAAAAAGTAACTGTCCCATGCAGTAATAACTGTCCCATAACTTTATAACTGTCACATGGATGGATATATAGTCTGTTTCCAAAAAAGAGTCAAGGAAAAAGAGATTTTCCTAAAGGACAGGTACATTTGGTCTCACCGCGATATCTTTATTGTCTGCGCACTCTTCTTTCACTGTGCTCTTTCGCTTGTTAAATTTATTTTCAATTCAATGTTTCAAACTGGCAGTGGTTAAATACGGGTGGAAATCAAGGTCTTTGAAAAATCGTCGATTCTTTGTTGGAAATGGACTATACCCAGGCCACAATTTATAGCTGTTCCTTACACTTTCCATGGGACAGCTATAAACAACTGGACGGTCGAGGGAATATGAGGCACGTTTCGGTTAAAGACCACATGCTGCATAAGAACATTCACATCGATCGTCAACGTTGGAACCGGCGAGGAAGCGGTGGAGTTGTTCCCGGCGCATTTGGTGATGGTGAGGATCGACCCCGCCGCATTAAAGGGGAAGGACCGCGTAAAAAGAAATTTTCTGGACTTGTGATAAATTAGTAGATCTCATTCTTCTGATTCCGAAAAGTGTCTCCTTTTTTATTTTGAAGCAAAATGAACCAAATTAGGCGCTCCTGAAATTTAGCCGAAACAATCTTTTGAATAGCGCGCATTTCTGCGTCTCCCTTTCCCCCGCGCTCT
Source organism: Oscheius myriophilus (assembly GCA_964057215.1). NCBI lineage: Eukaryota > Metazoa > Nematoda > Chromadorea > Rhabditida > Rhabditidae > Oscheius > Oscheius myriophilus. The sequence goes on from OZ059906.1 coordinate 1,693,755, forward strand.
CTCGCCTTTCTCTGCCGTGTACACCTGCGCCGGTTGCAGTCCAAAACATATAAAAGGGGTATGTTTTAGAATCGTGGTAACGGCATCTATTCTATGAAGCTGTTATTACAAAAATTTGAAAAATCAATTTTACGAGGTCCTTCCCCTTTAAAGACACCAGTGGAACCAATCGAGTTCCGAATGCCACCCAGACGAGCTCCGAGGCGCGGGGAGATGATTGCTTATCAACAAATACGCAACGCCGTTGCAGACGCCTTTAAGACGGTAGAGAAAAGACTTTAAGCGATAACTTTTAAAGTTTCAGTGCTAAAACAAAGGACACAGGCCAAGTTTCACCAATGGTCTTCCGTCACAATTTTGCCACTAAACAATTGCCACGTCTCTGGGTCTCTCTGCGGGTTACAATTCTTTTTTTTTCGTATATCGCCCATGAAGCTCTTCCAATTTCTGGTTTATACATGTAATTATTAAACGCCAATAGAATTTTACTTACTACAAAATATCTAACTAATATAAAGCGGAAATGTCCGTATGTTTGTGTGTCATCACTCATCATATCTCAGGTCCCCGTGGAGCATTTGAGCTCATCTTTCAACATGTTAGTGCCTTAGGCAATAGAAGTTACCCGAAGAAAAATCAATCAATATAATGATTTTATTGATTGGGTCTTGGCACGAAAAGCTGTATCTTGACTCCCCGTGGAGCAGTTGAGCTCAACTTTCAACATGTCGGTGCCTTATAGTTATGCAATAGAAGGGTTCTTGGCACGAAAAGCTATAACTCGACTTCCCGTGAATCGTTTGAGTATTTGTGCTCAAGGCAACCTTTAAGAATTAGTGCTTAAGGAAACCAAAAAAAATCAACATATTTGGATTTCGTAAAACGTAAAACCTTAGTATTTCGCACTAGAAAAGGATTTAGAATAATGTACAACTTCCGCTTAATTAAAGTGGAGGGGGGTCTGGGGGGCGAAGCCCCCCAGCCAGCGGGTGGCGCGCCGCAGGCGCGCCACCCGCTGGTAACAAAATAAAACATTTATTTGCGTTTTACAGTTGGTGTCTTCAGCTTTAACCCGTAACTCCTTATCTCTCCCTCTATATTCCTCTCTCTCTCTCTCTCTCTCTCTCTCTTTCTCTCTTTCTCTCTTCAGCTTATCAGCTCCCGCCGCCCGTCTGGCGCGGCATTATTTATTTAGTCTGCCGACCTCCACGGCAGCCAGTTAAACTAAAGCAATCGATGTGCCCGACGCCCGCCTGCCTCCAACAAATTGTTGCGTTTTTTCACGTACACATGAAAACCTCGTTCTCCTACGTTGTTTTCTGAGATTTAAAAGATTTTTACTCACTTTTTTGCCGGAAATTGTTCTCTTATAACATTTTTTTTCTTTTTTGTACTAATGTTTCATTTTAGATGCATAAATCATCTTTTAAACTACAAAAATTTTCGGTATTTGAATAAAACAAACGTCAATATATAAATGGTTGGTTTGCATTACCAAAAAATTTAATAATTGCTTTCAATTTCAGAAATTATTCATTTTGACAACTTTTATGGGAATTTTGCTATATTTTTCTGATTTTGCTGGTCACGGATGTCACTGCTGCGGTAACAAGAAATGTATTTTTTGCCTTGGGCACTTGGAGTAAGTATTTCTAAAGGAAAACCCTTTTTTTTACTTTTTTAAAAACATTTTTGCTTTTTCATAGCAATGTTTCAGCTTTGAAGGAGGTTTTTGGTGCTTCGACTCCAAGCAATCGTCAACTATTAATGAACGTCGAGTGAGTGATTTAATTAATTTTTTACAATTTTTTTTTACAAAAAGCTTTTTAAAACTTATATTCAATTTTTCAGCATTTTTTGTCTTGTCACAACTTCAAAAGTGTTGAAAGAACAAACAATGGCGAAGTTCCCGACTACAAAGGTGTGTTTTAATGACCTTTCTGCTGAAAACTTACCTTTAAAAAAAAACAATTAGCCTTAAAACTAGTTTTAAAGATCATTACAAAAACATACTTCCCTGCTGAAAAAATAGAATTTTAAAGCAAACCGGAATTTCGATAGTTTCGATTATGCGTCAGTTGCACTTTCAATGATTAGGGAAAAAAATAATTTTGTAAACCTTTTTTGACGGGTATGTTTTACCATAGAAACAAGGCTAATTGAATACATAAAACAAAACAAAAATTTTGAAGAAACAAAAAAACCATCACTTTTATTATTAGTATTTGAAGCATTGAAGAGTAGAAACGAGAAAAGTGAAGACAGATATATTTTAACCTATTTTCAGATTCGACAAATGTTTTAACTTTCTTTGGCAACACCCTGTTCGAGAACATTTTGCGCTGCTGCTAACGACGTTAGAGGAATTTGTTTTTGATACCGATCGTTATTTTGATATAAAATATGGAATGTCTTGAAGCCACACACACACTATTTTTGTTCCGAAGCATCCCTCTTCCCTTTCTCTCCTTTTCTTCCCTTTCTTTACCTCCCTCTCTTTCATTGAGTCTCCCTTGCGCTCTCAATTTTCGATTTTTCAGTTATTCGTTTTATTTATAACTGCCTCGTGATCTCGCTATTCGGTATTCTCTGTCACTATTTTCATTCGTTCTCGGTCTCTGACTTCCGCGTCGCTCTCTCTCTTTTTCTCTCTCTCTCTTCCTCTCTCTTTCTCTCTCTCTCTCTCTCTCTCTCTCTCTCTCTCTCTTTCTCTTTCTCTCTCTTTCTCTCTCTCTCTCTCTCTCTCTCTCTCTCTCTCTCTTTCTTTCTCTCTCTCTCTCTCTCTCTCTCTCTCTCTCTCTTTATAACTGGGTGACCTAGAAGTGGAAACTAAGAAAAACAGAAACCTTTCTGTGCTCATGGTTTTAGTATCACCCGATATTCGATAACTGCCTCTTTTTCATTTTATATATTCCTTTCGTTTACTACTTTTATGTCCTCTAATCTAGAAAATTTTAAGATCTACAAATCATCTCATAAAACAGTATTCAATCTTTAGTTGTTGTCAAGAAACCATCTACAAAAGTTAAAACCAGCATACCAGAAGTAAACCACAAGTTTTCAACAAGTAGAGAGAGCGAGAGACAGAGAGAGAGAGAGAGAGAGAGAGAGAGAGAAAGAAAGAGTGAGATAGAGAAAGCAGAAGAGAGAAATCACGGAACGTTATAGTCTGTTTCCAAACAAAAGTCGACGACTTTTAGCGACCTTGATATCCACTCATATTTAACTGACGATTCGAAACAATGAATTGAATAGAAAAAAACAAGCGAATTAGCACTGCAAAGGAGAAGTGCTCAGACAATTTGTTAACCGTTGTGAGACCAAATGTACCTAGTCTTTGAGGTAAATCGCATTTTCCTTGTCTCTTTTTAGAAAACGTACTATGTTATGCTTACATATAGTCCATTTCCAACAAAGAATCGACGACTTTTCTACGACCTTGATGTCTACCCTTATTTAACCGCTGCCAGTTTGAAACATTTAACTGAAAAGAAATTTAACAAGCGAAAGAACACTGTAAAAGAGGGGTGCGCAGACAATAAAGTATTCGCGGCGGGACCCAATGTACCTGTCCTTTAGAAAAATCCCTTTTTCCTTAACTCTTTTTTGGAAACGCACTATATGCAAATACTGCCAGAATATTTTACGGCGCATTTATTTATATCTTATCTTATTGTTTGTCGCCATAATCTTACGGCCTTAATCTCATTTGCCAATTTTGCGTGGCCGATGTTTATCGCCTTATCGGAGTTTCGCGGCACATTGCGGTTCGCTCCCTCAAAAGATTGAAAACGGCGGCTGCAAAAGCACTAGTAAAATTGCCATTTCTTCTTCCAAAGTTAACGCAAATAACAATTTCAAAAAAAAAACATTTACTGGACTACAAACTTGGTTGAGAATCATCTAGAACTTGAAACGACAACATTTCTTTAGGGTGTTTCAAAATTTCGAGATAATCAGTGATTGGTGCAACTGCTAATAGGGCAATACCTGAAAGCGTATACCAACGAATGGGCCAGGATTTTCACAAATTTTAAAGGACTAGGTAACTTTGGTCCTGCAACGATAATTGTTAATTGTCTGCGCACTCCGCTTTTACAGTGCTCTTTCGCGTATTATATCACTGTTCACTTCAATGTTTCAAATCATTTTTGGTTAAATACGTGCCATTTTTTAAGATTGCCCGACAGTTGAACACCGTCCCTTGGAAACAGACTATACTACAGACTATACCTGAACTTAATTCGGGTTTTAGTGAAAATTTTAAAACCATTATGTTTCGGTTAATTTTTAATTTTAATGATTCTTTTCTAATTTTAGTCCTTCAGTGATGCAATCGGAAAATTTACATTTTTTGAAAATCCTGCCAAAAACAGGCGTCAATGCAGCAGTCGCATACGCAATACGCAGGCGATAATTGTAGGCGAAGCGCGCAGAAGCGGAATCTTTTTCGTAGATGATTGATTGGCGTCAGCTATTAGTCTAAAAATTCATGGTTTAAAGTTAGGTAAAATTTAGAATCTTCACGTTTCAAAGCCATCACAATCGAGTGTTGCCGTAAAATTTTTGTAAGTTTGTAAATTTCTTTCGATGTCTTCGATAACTCTGTTACTAAAGCAATAATGATAGAAACACTATATTATGTATTCTAAAGGGAAAAAAGAAAACATTTGAAACATCAAAAAAAATACAAAAACATGGTTATGGCAGAAATGAAACGTGCTCGGTGTAAATGTTTGAAATTGAAAATGGCAACGTCTAAACCAAAACTGTTGTTCCTGGGCCAAATGAAATTTTAAATGCATATCAGTTAGCAAAAAAAACACGTGCATACGGTTAATCGATTAGAATTTGCTTTATATGTCGCTATTTAACGTGAAAAAATGAATTCACTTCTTCTACAACTCATTTTTTGTTTAATAAAACATTAAAAAAAAAGTTTTTTTGTTTAGTTTTCATTAAAAAGCAATTTGAAGTCCTGGACTCTGCTTTTGGCCGCTGCACTGCAAAAAGAAAAGTGTAAATAATTTGAACAATTTTCCGAAACATGCGAATTCTTTACAAAATATGACTAGGGCAAACAATATATTTTTTCACAAACGGTAGAGGGTAGCAAAACAAAAAAATAACAACTGTCGAAATATTTTCGGCATAAGTGAAACACAAGCGTTCTGTTAAATAATTATAAAAAAAAAAGCTGAGCCTTTCAAAATTCAAATTCGCTTGCCCTCAATTTAAATCTTCGAAAGCGAATTTATGTCTGCCAGCTTTTTTTGTTATTGTCCAGGTCAATCTGAAAGCCATTATTGATTCCAAACATTTTATTTTTATATGTTTTTTTCTTTTTAACACTAATCTTCCATAAATTTCTATATTGATACTTTCAATTACGAAAAAGTATTTATAGCCACATCGCATGAAAATTGTGTGCACTAATATCGCGGTGGACATTTGTAGCATAAATATTTTTCTTGTCATTAAATTTTAATTTCATTTTTCCATTTTGTTTCCTAAATCCTTTTTGTGACATCAAAATATAAGTTCAACGAGTTTTTTTTCAACAACTTCTTTTTATTTTCAACAAATTAATATGTATGCGAAAATATGTTTTATCCTCTCTTATACACTTCTCTTATGGTCTCTGTTTGTGTGGTGTCCCACGGTGAAAGTGCGCTGAGTCCGTCACGTGTCTGCGTCTCTCCAATTCCTCTGCACTCTCTCTTACGGGTTCTAATTCCACGTAAATGTTACGGAAACATTACGGAATTTGGTTCACCGTTCATTTCGGGGGCGCAGCCCCCGGCGAGCGGCCGGAGGCCGCGAGCAGCCAGAATATTCAGGACCGCCGCAGGCGGGCCGGAATATTCTGGAAGCGGTGGTGGCGCGAAGCGCCAGAGTGGTCGGCCGCCCTTGGTACCCGACCCGAGCGTACACATATCCGTGTGCAGCGTTAGGCCGCGAAACGGCCCGATGCGGCAGCAGGCCGCGAAATCGAACGGCCGAAGACCGTGAGAACGTTTTGATGCGGCCGAAGGCCGCCGAATCCAGTAGTTAGGATCGCCGTAGGCGGGCCGTAACTCCTGGTTTTTTTTTTACAAAGTAGATTTTGTGGACTCTAACATAGAAAAAAAAAGTATTTTTTTATACACTTATTGGGCAATGCACTGTAAATGTGTAAAAGGAATTCTGTAAACAATTTTCCGAAACATGCGCATAAACCAGAAATAGTAATTTTCATCACGAACATTTTGTAATTTAGTGAAAGGTATTTTCTCTTCGAAAAAGGACAAAAGTAATTCGAGCAATTGAAAAAAAGCTTTTTCTAGAACAAACGCCGTTGTTTAGCAGTCGCTTGCCAGCAAATATTTCCGCGCAAACGCGAAATTCAGTCAGCCAGCTTTTTATATTTACCAGATAAATCAGAAAGCGAAAATTGATTCCATTGTTTATTTTTATTTTATCAGTTCGGTTTAACAACAAATTTTCATTATTTTCTATATTGAAACTTCCAACAGTCAAAATATTGTTTCGATTTTAAGAATGACGAATGTTCACGAAAGCGAAAAATCTTCTGTGGTTTCAATTGGAGGATACCTCATGACGGAGGTGTTTCGAAAGGTAAGTAATTTTTCCTTGCTTCTTTTTTTATTTACGTAGATTTAGTCTGTTTCCAAAGGACGGTCTTCGATTTTCGGGCAATCGTGAAAAACTACACTTATTTAATCAAAAAAGATTTGAAACATAGAAGTGAATAGGGATATATTAAGCGAAAGAGCACTGTAAAAGCGGAGTGCGCAGACAATTAGCTGAAATCGTTGCGGGACCAAAGGTACCTAGTCCTTTAAAAATTGGGAAAATCCTTGCCCATTCGTTGGAAATTGAGTATATTTCTTTATTTTTTGAAGTTGCACTTCGTATACAACAATTTAAATTGCGTAAACGAAGTCACTACTCGTAATGGTTCGCTAAACACAGTGCAACTGAAAGTTGTAGTCAGATTTTGTTTTCAGATGAACCCTAAGGTCTACTGACGGTTCCGCCGTACATGTAGATTGATGGAAGATTTGGGAGAAGAGGCTGGAAGGTTTCCGAAGATTCTAGCAGAACTCCATGTTTTCTCCGACCATTGCAAGATTCGAATGGTTAAGAAAGAAATTACGAACAGGTGGAATCCGGAGGCTGAGCTTCGGAATCTCAAAAATCACATTTCGGTTGTGGAGCAGCTTAGTGGATTTAGCGTTGAGGAGGTCCTTTTGGTGAGTTTTTACCTTATTTCAAGTTTAGCTTACTTCCCTTACTTTAACCTTAACCTTAACCTTAACCTTAATCTTAACCTTAAACTTAACCTTAACCTTAACCTTAACCTTAACCTTAACCTTAGCCTTAACCTTAACCTTAACCTTAACCTTAACCTTAACCTTAACCTTAACCTTAACCTTAACCTTAACCTTAGCCTTAACCTTAACCTTAACCTTAACCTTAACCTTAACCTTAACCCTTACCTTAACCTTAACCTTAACCTTAACCTTAACCTTAACCTTAACCTTAACCTTAACCTTAACCTTAACCTTAACCTTAACCTTAACCTTAACCTTAACCTTAACCTTAACCTTAACCTTAACCTTAACCTTAGCCTTAACCTTAACCTTAACCTTAACCTTAACCTTAACCTTAACCTTAACCTTAACCTTAACCTTAACTTTAAAAACAGATGTTATTTTTCAGTTTGAAAAACCTTCGGCCGCTCTGGAAGCCGACCTAATTTCACTACTTCACAGACGAAAGCACTTCCTCTCGGTCTGGGTTTCGGCAACCTTCCCAACCAAGAGAGATGGCCCCCCTGTGGCACCCCAACTCTTCATTGACCTAAAGCCAAACCTCATAAGTGGAAACGTGTGCATGGATGACATCATGCTATGGGTAATTTAAAACTAACGACTTTTTTAATAACATTCTTCAGACCAAATGTCAATCAATAATGAGACGCATGAGAGTACCTATGTCTCCATTGTGGAGTTTCCTTAAGGACTTCCCGAGGGTTGAGCTTAGTTTGAAGGTTAACCCAGAGTATCGCAACAGTATTACGTTTCTTCTAACGGTGAGTCACTTTAAGAAACTTAGGCTAAAATTTAATTTTAGGATTGGGTTGAAGGTCTCAACATGGGAAAATGCAACTATGTCAGTGTCAGATTCCATAGTTATGGGGATGAGTATGACGTCATTGTTGCAAACACAAGAATGGACTTTGAATTCAAAGCTATGATGAGTGACGTCCCAGTCGATACGGTAAGATGAAAATTCAGGTTTAATTTATTTTTTCTGAGAAACCCCCCCCCCCTTCTTTCAAGAAACATCTAACTTATGTTACTATTTTCAAACCAGGACCACACTTTAAATCAAAATCCCCTCTTCGTTAAATTCAAAAAACAGCTAACTTATGTTCTTACCTCAACACAAGACGAAAAGCCTTTCATGATTTAGTTCGCATGATTTCATATAGTCTGTTTCTAAAAAACGGCACAAATTTTGGCCAAAAACTTTAAAGGATGGTACATTAGGTCCCGCCGCGATCGCTTATTTGTCTGCGCACTCCGCTTTTACTGTGCTGTTTCGCTTATTTTATTTCTACTCATATCAATGTTTCAAATCGGCAGTAGTTAAAAAGGAGCAAAACGTCAAGGCCGCTCAAAAGTTGTAGTAGAGTTTAGCGTTGTGCATAAGATACTCAGACGGTGTACGCAGCCAAATCGGCCGTTGTAGCTTTATCAAGAAGTATGAATAAATTATACTTCTGAGCCAACGCAGATGAGCCGCTCCTTTAAATTCAGTTACGGCCTCAGATTAATTACCAAAATCTTTCAAGTCCCCCAAACACAGTTTAGCCTGATTTTGTTGTACTTAATTTAGCTAAATTGCCGTGAAAATCCTTTAAACTTCAAAAACCTTCCGAAAACTTTATTTTTACGGTTAGTGCAAAACAATGTACAAGTTCGAATTCAAAAACTTTTTAGAACTTAAAAGTTAATATATTTGATAAATATTCACGTGAATTTTCAAACACAGGCAGAAAAAATTTAGTTTCTGAGATTCAAATTTTAAGGCAAGATTTAAGGCATTTTTTGTCTAAATGGAATACTTTTTGTGTAGTTTTTGTGCCGCTTTAAGAGAACGAATATAAAAATCTGTCCATATTTGGGACTAACGCGTCGCATCGCGTAAAACTTCGACTTTTTGTAAGCGTCGCTGGGCGTCAATACTTGATTTTGATAAGATTATAGTGCCATTTCGAAAGTTAATTCAGCCTTTAAATAATTTAATTCAGCCTAATTGTGTTTTAAGTTGTACTCTCCTTCTAACCATAAGCCACTTAAGTCACCGCTTTCAACCACCGCCAAGCGCGCCCTACCTAAATCACTTAAGCCTCACATAACACTCACTAAAACCACTTAAGTCCTACCTAATGCCGTTGAGCCCCCCACTATCTAACTCATTCAGCCCTCCAAGTGATACCCAATCAAGTTAATTTCATCACTCCCAAAATTTGTAAAGCCATTTAAAAAGTTTTGCTCTTTTTGTTCCCATTTGTGAGCGAGGTTTTTGTATTTTAAGCTTAAGGTATATTTAAATCTTTCATAACCTTTTCTTGTTCAGACTTTTATTGAAAACCAACTAGATGACCGGTCCGAGCACCCAGTTCGTAAAACTGTAAGTTTGTATTTGGAAACTGCTTTCAACTGCCTATTTTCAGAAATGCCGCGTGAATGTGCACAAGATTCATAACAGAAACGGAGAAACTGCTGCTGTTATGATGAATAACCCGAGAAAGTATGATCAATTCTATTTTGCGTTTGTTCCGAATTTTGAGGATTGTTATTTGTTTTGTGACCAAATTCAGCCCAAAAAAGCATAAATGATTGTGAAAACCTTGCTTGAATAGAGATTTATTTTAGCATTTATTCTTTTAAACAGTGTTATCAAAAACATTCATTTTTAAACAGTGTTTTTTTGTTGTTGGAATCTTTCATTGCTTCAAACCCGCTTTGATACAGATCAAATATAGTCGTCGCCAATGTTACTTTGCCCAGTTTCGCTCTTAGCTCTGTGCAAATAAAACAAGACGCGAATTTGCGTACGAAAATCCTGTGTTTCAGGATACGTACGCAATACTGCGTCGGGGTTACATTTGCGAATCGGCCAAGAAGTAAAATTGGCGAAGGCTATAGTTCAGGTTCACCGTTTTCTCCACTCTTTGTCTAATAATTCCTATTTCCACAGCACAGCATAAAGGAAACAATCAATTTTCTTTCGCATTTTGATTTCCATTTCCAGCTGGTTTTGAAATATTTAGCTGCGTCGAACATTATCAATTTGGCATTCCGTTTCTGTTTTGTTTGTCTGCGTCTCTCTGTCTCTGGCTTTCTTTCTTTCTCTGTGACTCTTATAGTGTGCTACCCAAAAACAGCGCAGACTTTTGGCCAAAACCTTAACCGATTTGTCAAATTATCTCCGCACTCCTCTTTAACTATGCTATTTCGCCTAAAATACTTTTATTCACTCCAATGTTTCAAGTCGTCAGTTGTTAAATACGGGGGGAATTGAAGGTAGCTGAAAAGTCTCCGTTCGTTCAGTAGGAAATAGACTGTACTCTCTGTTTGTTTCTCTCTCTCTCTCTCTCTCTCTCTCTCTCTCTCTCTCTCTTTTCTGTCTCTCTCTATCTCTCTGTCTCTCTGTCTTTCTGTATATCTCTCTCTCTCTCTCTCTCTCTCTCTCTCTCTTTTTCTTTCTCTCTCTATCTCTCTGTCTCTCTGTCTTTTTGTATCTCTCTCTCTCTCTCTCTCTCTCTCTCTCTCTCTCTTTCTTTCTCTCTTTCTCTCTGTCTCTCTTTCTTTCTCTCTCTTTCTCTCTGTCTCTCTGTTTCTCTGTCTCTCTGTCTCTCTGTCTCTCTGTCTCTCTGTCTCTCTGTGTCTCTGTCTCTCTGTCTCTCTGTCTCTCTGTCTCTCTGTCTCTCTGTCTCTGTCTCTGTCTCTCTCTCTCTCTCTCTCTCTCTCTCTCTCTCTCTCTCGCTCTTCAGCTTATCAGCTCCCGCCGCCCGTCTGGCACGGCATTATTTATCTAGTCTGCCGACCTTCACGGCGGCTAGTTAAACTATGGCAATCGATATGCCCGACCCCCGCCTGGCTCATAAAATTGTTGCGATTCCTCACGTAGAAAGAAAGATCTCTTTTTCGCACATTTAGCCAATCGTTATTCTTTTTTTGCACATATAATTTTCCAATTTCTTTATTAAAAAACTAAAGTTTTAATTTAGATGCATGAATCATCATCATATCTTCTACAATCCTAAGATCCTTAAGAAATCAATTATGTGTCACAACTTCTCAAAGGTTGGTTTACAATTTAACAATTTTTAAAGCAAATTTCAATTTTAGATTCATTTTGTGAAAACCTTATGGAAAAGTAGCATTATTTACCTATTTTGTTTAATGAAAACTGCTTTTGCTGTGGATTTTTCACATTTTTTTTCGATTAGTGTTTCTGCTGCAGCGATCAGGATCCAGCATTTGCTGCATCGGGCTCTTGGAGTAAGTTTTTTTTTAATTTGGCAAAACTTTTTTCAAAAATATTTTCATTTTTTATTACATAACATTTTTTTCAGCTTTGAAGAACTTCAAACCTTGACTCTGAGACAACCGACGCGCTCTCTTTAAAGTCCAGTAAGTTTGATTTTAATTGTTCACTTTATATGTTTAAAAGAAAACATATATTTATTAAATTTTAATAAAACATTTCAGTAATTTTCGATGTGCCGCAGCATGCAAAAATGGCGAACGACCTTTTCCAAGCCGGGACACTGAAGCTTCCAAGTAAGTTTTGCATTTTTGAAAGACCGGTTTTAATTTTAATTTTTAAATTGTTTCATTTCAGAAAAATGTAAAATGGTTGATAACAAGCCCAACTGGATGTCCAGCTTTTCAAGGACAAAAGGGTCACATCAAATTTTTTAGTTTGGAAGTCAGTTTTGTTTTAAATTTCTAACTGAGAAACCATTTTTTTCAGTTTGTAACTTTTCTCATTTTCAGTTTTTCAGGTCCTACTATTCTGTTCTTCTACTTTCTTTGAGGAAGTTGCGGTTTTTATGCGGTTTTTACTCGAATTGAAATGAAATTTTTTGTTGTTGTTTTCAGTGAACGAAAAAGTTAGTGCGACAAACAGTGAAATAGAGAGACAGAATTTTATAGAGTTAGAGATGGAGATATAAAAGGGAATAGAAAAAGAGCAAAAGATGAAGAGAGACAAAGAGACATAGAACAAGACAGAAATAAGATGTGGAGTGATACATGGAAAAAAACAGAGAAATAGAGTTAAAGATTGAAACAGTAAGACAGAGAGAAAGGAAGAGAGAGAGGCAAGGACTGATTAAGAGATAGAAAGTGAGAGAGAGAGAGAGAGAGAGAGAGAGAGAGAGAGAGAGAGCGGTAGAGAAAAAAATAGGAAGACGAAACATATAGAGAAAAAAAATAATAAGCTCGAGAGATAGAAAAGCAAAGAGAGAGGGAAAGAGAGTGGGAAAGGAAGATATAACTCGTCAAGAACAAAACATTTTCAAATTCTGGTTTATTTCACTTTCATGTTTCAATTGAATCATTATTTCGATTACATTTTTTTTTTTTTACATTACAAACGGTTTATACTCTAGGGCTGTTCCCTGAACCGCCAGAATGAATCACAGTTGTCGACTTTCAATCCCACGACGTTGACTTGGTTGATCAAATTCTCCATTGATTCGGCTTCAAATGCCACCTGGCCAAGTTGCTGGTACAGCTCTCCTTGGAGGAAGCAGCTTCTTCTCTGGTTCCTGGGACGGTCGGGGTACTCTAGACGACTTCTGTGATCCATTTGGTTGGAGCTACGTCCTCACGGGGCTCCACTCCGGCTTGAGGACGGGCAATCCAGGCCCGGTTAGGAGAGCGGCGAAGGGACCGACCGCACGGCCGCGCGAGGCGCAGGAAAGTCTTATTTTTATTTTTTTTTAAATTTCGATTATGTTACCCTTTTATCACTTGTTCATGTAGAGTCGAAAAACTCAATATCCCAAATCTTGAATTTTGGAATTTTTGAATTCAAGGCTTTTTTTACATGTTTCAAGAGTATCTTAGCAAATTTAAAAAAATAGTAAGACTTTTTGACAAAGTTTTGGGAAACTTTTTTCCAAAATAAAATGAGCCCACAATTTTTAGCAGACAGAAATAACCAACTTGTCTAAAAATTGTTAATTTGCCTAATGAAAAATTCACTTTTCAAGGCAAGCAAATTGTTTTTGTGTACGATCTGGAATTTTAAAATTTAGGCAAAATCCGAAAAATGAAGAAAAAGACAAATCTTTTATACGTATTTTATCTGTTTCTCTGTATCTCTCTATCTCTCTCCCGCTTTTTCTTTCTTTCTCTCTCTTTCTCTCTCCCTCTCTCTCTCTCTCTCTCTCTCTCTCTCTCTCTCTTTCTCAGTTTTCAGTGTTCCCAACCTCCTTCAATCAATCTTTACTGCAACCCTCCTCTTTAATGGCGCCATTTGACGCCCCCGTCTTCCTCGGCCACCTGCTGTGTGGCTCGCCGTGTTGCATTACGACCACCCAGAGTGCTATTTATTGATCACTGTCTGCGCGGCGACCTTATCTCTTTGCCAGTCAATCCATCCATTTCCTCTGCTTTCGACCATTCTCTTTCCTTTTTTGTTAGTTAAATTTCTGTTTTTTTAGGATGTATATATCATCTGAATGACTTTATTCAATAAGAAAATTTCAAGAAAGGAGTGATCAAGGTCGTAATGGTTAGTTTTCAGAGAGAGAGAGAGAGAGAGAGAGAGAGAGAGAGAGAGAAAGAGAGAGAGAGAGAGAGAGAGAGAGAGAGAGAAAGAGAGAGAGAGAGAGAGAGAGAGAGAGAGACCGAAAGGAGTGATACGATTTTTTTTTAGATCTAAAAATGAAGTAATGGAATGTTCAAATGCAACATTTTGGAAAGCAAACATGCAGACTTGCTGACAACAACCTTATGTTACATGCGTGCAGCAAAATAGAAATAACCAGTTTCTGGGTGAGGTTAATGTTGCATTTTGGTTGAAGATTTCTTTTTTCAGGACTTGTCAGTTTTTTGTTTTGAGAAGAGGTTGATAAATTGTAAAATTTTGGCGATGTTTGTTCTCATCACACCACCGACTGAACACAGAAAAATGTGAATAAAAATTTGAATAAAAGTGTTTTATTGATTGATTACTTTGACTGTCACTTTATACTATGTGTTATGAGAGTTTGTTTGAAATGGGAAATGAGAGAACTGTGAAATCAGGGCACGAAAAAAAGAAAATCCATAAAAAATCTTTAACTGCTTTCAACCAAACATTTGTCGAAAATGAATGCTTTCACATTTTTTTTAATGTATTTTTGTATGGAGATAGCTTACCAATCACGCTTATTATAGAAAATTTACCAGCCTAATTTGTAAATTGTATATAACTTCAAACCCACAAAAGCCAATGTTGTGAGTTCAAATTTAAAAAAAAAAGGAATTTTCAAAATAAAAAATGGGAGTCGAAACTTAGAATGTTTTCTTAATTGTGATTTGCTGAATGTTGCATGTAAACCGTTTTTTTTTTTAATTCAAACTAACTTAAAAAAATCCTAACAAGAAAATTTCCAGCGAAGCTTTGTATAAGCATATAATTTGTAAAGCTATAGAAATCTTTTCAGCTATCTTTCTCATTTTCTCTGTTTTCAGCTTTCAGAAAAAAAAATATATATAAAGACTTAAAAGTATAAACTGATTCATTTGCTGCAAACGTGCTTTCTTTGAAAAGAAACCATCCTACAATTTGGAAAAAAAAGTTTTTATTTTTCCTTGAGAGAGTCTCTCTTTTTCCATTGTTTGCTACAGTAACTTTAAAAAGAAGAATTTTTTCCTTTAACTGCGATTCCAGCTTACTAAATTTTATAAAAACCCATTTGCAAATTTCATTTTGACTGTATATTTCCAGCTACCAAAAAACTTTGAAGAGATTTGGTCGGTGAATTCAATCAGTTTCCAATTCGTTTGCAATTCAAAAGCATTTGAAAGAGTTTTTCGTAAGGACTTCAATGTTTTATCGCTGAAAAGTGAGACGCTAAGGACTCTTGAAAAACAGTTAAAAATAGTTTTGTACCGAACAAACAAAATTGTTTATTTTACTTCCTTAGATATAAACATCACTCCCAGAAAGATGATCAAATGTTTTGTACCACGAATCGGCTAATCCTTTGGAATTGTAAAGTTTATAGTCGGAAATTGTTTCTTCATCCAGGCAGATTCCAGTGGCAGCGCAAATCCAGAAGAAGAGGTGCGGTTTAACAAGAGTATTCCAATCTAGTCCCCTCATTCCTAAAAGAAGGTTTGGTGGTTTTGTCGTTTTTCAGAAAACCTCCCCTCACCTCACCTCACCTCACCTCACCTCACCTCACCTCACCTCACCTCACCTCACCTCACCTCACCTCACCTCTCACTTTTCACCTTATCTCACAATCACTTTTTACCTCAATTACCTGACAGTGGAGCCACAATTCGTACCCTCCCCTCCTCATCGTTGTAAAAGTGTCCCCCACCGCTGTCTCCCTAAAAAGTACTTTGTACTTGTAAATATACAAATTTCGCGCCATCATGTAGCTGCCATGTCACTTTGAGTACATTTGACATCTTCAGTTGCTTTACGATCAAAAACCGAGCAACTGAACATGTGACTCTTCAATAACCTCAGTTCATCCAAATCTTCGTCATTATGGGTTACATTAGAACCATATCCGTAACCAGCTAACATAAGCGGGGTGCCTTCTTCAATGTCTTTGTCTGAATAAGTGTGTGAGTGTGTGAGTGTGTGAGAACCCACTATTCAAGCAAGCAGGGTAAACCGCATCTGAGAATTTTACATCTTCTCTCAATTCGATCACAGCAACATCTCCTCTTCCAAGCATTTCCGATTGAGGGCAGTTTATATTATATCCTTTGGATATGAAAACCTTTTAAAGCAACGATATAATTGTTGAGAAATACAAACCTTTTCGACAGGTGAGTGAATGTCTTTAAAACGATTGTTTTTAGTTCTCAGAGTCTCTGTGATCTTTATTGTGAATCTATCAATGTTGATTTCGTTGTAGGTCGTTGATAGTACGTCGCCCTGTTTATTACTGGAACAAGATTTATGATTAGCGAGAATTAAAAAGAGTCACCACACTCACACATACACACTCACACACTCGCACACTCACACACTCACACACTCGCACACTCACACACTCACACACTCACACACTCACACACTCACACACTCGCACACTCACACACTCACACACTCGCACACTCACACACTCACACACTCACACACTCACACACTCACACACTCACACACTCACACACTCACACACTCACACACTCACACACTCACACACTCACACACTCACACACTCACACACTCACACACTCACACACTCACACACTCACACACTCACACACTCACACACTCACACACTCACACACTCACACACTCACACACTCACACACTCACACACTCACACACTCACACACTCGCACACTCACACACTCACACACTCACACACTCACACACTCACACACTCACACACTCACACACTCACACACTCACACACTCACACACTCACACACTCACACACTCACACACTCACACACTCACACACTCACACACTCACACACTCACACACTCACACACTCACACACTTACACACTCACACACTCACACACTCACACACTCACACACTCACACACTCACACACTCACACACTCACACACTCACACACTCACACACTCACACACTCACACACTCACACACTCACACACTCACACACTCACACACTCACACACTCACACACTCACACACTCACACACTCACACACTCACACACTCACACACTCACACACTCACACACTCACACACTCACACACTCACACACTCACACACTCACACACTCACACACTCACACACTCACACACTCACACACTCACACACTCACACACTCACACACTCACACACTCACACACTCACACACTCACACACTCACACACTCACACACTCACACACTCACACACTCACACACTCACACACTCACACACTCACACACTCACACACTCACACACTCACACACTCACACACTCACACACTCACACACTCACACACTCACACACTCACACACTCACACACTCACACACTCACACACTCACACACTCACACACTCACACACTCACACACTCACACACTCACACACTCACACACTCACACACTCACACACTCACACACTCACACAC
Organism: Oscheius myriophilus; assembly: GCA_964057215.1. Taxonomy (NCBI): domain Eukaryota; kingdom Metazoa; phylum Nematoda; class Chromadorea; order Rhabditida; family Rhabditidae; genus Oscheius; species Oscheius myriophilus. Next base: position 1,711,111 of record OZ059906.1, read on the forward strand.
TCACACACTCACACACTCACACACTCACACACTCACACACTCACACACTCACACACTCACACACTCACACACTCACACACTCACACACTCACACACTCACACACTCACACACTCACACACTCACACACTCACACACTCACACACTCACACACTCACACACTCACACACTCACACACTCACACACTCACACACTCACACACTCACACACTCACACACTCACACACTCACACACTCACACACTCACACACTCACACACTCACACACTCACACACTCACACACTCACACACTCACACACTCACACACTCACACACTCACACACTCACACACTCACACACTCACACACTCACACACTCACACACTCACACACTCACACACTCACACACTCACACACTCACACACTCACACACTCACACACTCACACACTCACACACTCACACACTCACACACTCACACACTCACACACTCTCACACTCTCACACTCACACACTCTCACACTCTCACACTCACACACTCTCACACTCACACACTCACACACTCACACACTCACACACTCACACACTCACACACTCACACACTCACACACTCACACACTCACACACTCTCACACTCACACACTCACACACTCACACACTCACACACTCACACACTCACACACTCACACACTCACACACTCACACACTCACACACTCACACACTCACACACTCTCACACTCACACACTCACACACTCACACACTCTCACACTCACACACTCTCACACACTCACAAAGATATTGAAATATAGAGAAAACAAACCATTTTGTTAAAAATAACTGTAAAAAATCTATACAATGAGCGGCAGTTATAACATGTCTTGAACTGATCAATGACCCAGAACAAATAGCTTGTGTTTGGTTGTGTCGATCGGCCATTGTCATATTAGGAAACCACTTCCGCGTATATTCCAAACGAATCACCCATGGCGCTTGCAAACGAGAAATTTCTTCTGTATGCATCGAACGACGAATTCGTCCTTGTGAAACTTAACAAATGGGTGACTTAGTAAATTTTCGATTTGTACCTGGCGGAAGCCCACATTCTTTTTGAAGTTTTTGGTTTTCATTAAGAGATAGGCGTTCAGATGTGGCAAATAAAGGGATCAGAAAACAGACAAATGAAAAAAGCATTATCAAATGCGACTGAACGCTTTTGCTTTGCTTTTTATTGTCTCGTAATGAATATTCAACAGAGAATGTATCAATATTTGGGTGTCGAAACATTTAGCTTTTCAGGGAAAAAATTCTAAGAAATTGTTGAAAACTTTTAACTTTTTATGCAAAAAGTTAATGCAACGCTTAGCGAGCCGCTGTCGCCTGAATTCGGCAACCTTCGGCCGCTTTTGAGTTGAGAATAGAACTCTAATGAATAAAGCGGTTGTTGGTATTATCTGCGCTGCACGGCGGAAGTGTTCGCTTACGGCCTTACGTTGCATACCATTTCCCGCAATTCATACAACTTCAAAAACGTAGCAAAAACTAGAAAAACTCCGAAAGCACAAATTTTCCTGGGGACGCCGAAAACTATTTTGAACAATCGCAAAAATCTGAAACTATCAGACATATTAGTTTGCCGTACCGTTTTCGAAGTTAGGTTAATAATGTGAAACCGACAACCAATGTTTGAATGTAATGTTTTCCGGTATCGATTATTCCTGTGTAAATTTATTTCATTGAGTAGAAAACAATTATTTTTTCAAGGGCCGGAGGGGGTTTTCAGGTTTAGACAAATTATGTGACTTGAACGTATTTTGTGAACCACGAATTTCTACTGCTGTTTCTGGGAAAAATTGTGAGCTATGATTGAATATGGCTATTATGAAGTTTTCAAGCAATATGTCGGTTTCTTTAAGGTTTTTGCAGAAGAAAAAAACTTTAAATAAATAACGATGTTGGCTACCCAGGGAACAATCAATAACATGATTCCTTGGGTCTCTTTTTGTTATCTTAAAAGCCATCATTATTGTTTAATTTTTGTAGTTCGTGGCATACAACTGAAAAATTTTCCGGTTCTAAAACATCACAATTGTACAAAACATTCGAATGTTTATTGAAAAAAACTATCTATTATTTATTTTTTTACATTTGTAATATGGTACGAATTTTGTTTTTCAATTTGTAATAAGCGAACACCGAAAGTGCAAAACAATTTTGTTTCAAAATCCCTGCATTGTTTCACAAATTATTTCTATCATCGCTTATGTCCCGTAAAAGTAAATGTAAAATATATAAAAGAAAACTTACAATAGTAATTTCAACACAATGTTACAGTATGAACAAAGCTACCGTCGCACTACAGAATTTCCGGCAGCCCCAATTTAGGGTATGTGCAGCGTGCACACTTTCTGAAAATGAACGTTTTCGTGAAACAAAATAAAAAAATAGAAAAAAAAGCTTGAAAAAAATAGAAAAAAAATCTACCCTAAATCAGCGTCTGTTGAAAAATGTTATTATTTTCTCTGCGTCTGCGCGATTTTCACACAATTTCCTCCTGCGTATCGCATCACTGCAGCAACAAGCTCGGTTTTTGCATGAAGCCGATTTGGCGAAAGCTGTCGTTATGAGTTGGGTTCAATTCAAAATTTTTTTTTTCATCGACAATTTCACAGTAACTTCTCAGGCAGAATCTTTTCCTGCGTTGTCTCAAACCATTGAAAACTTTAAGATAGATTCGTTTTTAAGAGAGATTTCTTGCTTTGAAAGCCATTACTGAATCATTAAATGTTTATTTTTGACAATAAAATCAAACGTAGACATCATATCCGGAAAGTTTTTCAAATGTCTTGTACCACGATTCTGCAAGCCCTTTGGCATTGTAAACATTGTAATAACTAATGGAATTTTCACCCAAGCAAATTCCAGTTGCAGCACAGATCCACAGAAGATTCGGCTTTATCAAAGTACTGTAGTCACGAGAACTGACTAAAATTTTTTTTTGAATTTTGCTGTTGTAGGAAATTCACCCGGTCTTTGCTTCTGTACTTCTAGAAGTTCGCTGCAAGAGCTACCGCCTGGAAAGTGTAATTTATTTGTATTGGACACTCACACACTCACCAGAGAGTGGAGCGACGATTCTTGCTCTGCCATGATCATCAATGTAGAAATGTCCTGCGCCACTGTCCCCCTTATAAATGCAACGTTTGTTGTCCCTTACAAGCAAAACTAACCATACAAGTGGAAGCAAATTCATTGTAGGTGCACTTTACATCATCTGTTGCCTTTTCCAAGCATGTAGCCATAAAACTGTTAAAGATTCTGAGCACATCCAACTCTGTGTCTCGACTGAAACCGTGGGTAGCGTTTAAGCTGAAGCCGTATCCTGCTAACTGAAGAGGTTCACCATCCTCAATGTCTCTGTCTGTAAAGATCCCTTTCTCTCTGTCTCTCTGTCTCTCTGTCTCTCTGTCTCTCTGTCTCTCTGTCTCTCTGTCTCTCTGTCTCTCTGTCTCTCTGTCTCTCTGTCTCTCTGTCTCTCTGTCTCTCTGTCTCTCTGTCTCTCTGTCTCTCTGTCTCTCTGTCTCTCTGTCTCTCTGTCTCTCTGTCTCTCTGTCTCTCTGTCTCTCTGTCTCTCTGTCTCTCTGTCTTTCTGTCTCTCTGTCTCTCTGTCTCTCTGATCTCCGTCTCTCCGTCTCTCCGTCTCTCTACCTCTCTCTGTTTGTCTCTCTTGGTCTTAATTCCAACTAACCATTCAAACAAGCAGGATAAACAATCTTTGAAAACTTTACATCCTCTGCCAATTCAATCACAGCTACATCTCCTCTTATAAGCATGTCCGATCCAGGACAGTTGATAGTTGTGTAATCTTTGCTCATGAAAATCTTACAAATTTATAACAAATTTGTTTACAAAACTACCTTCTGAACAGCAATATGGACGTCCTTCAAACCGTGTTCACTGTACTTCGAATTCTCAATAATTCTTGCTGTAATCCGATCAATGTTAACTTTGCCGTAGTTTGTTGTCAAGACGTCTCCTTGGTCGTTGCTAAAAAAAATGGAATTTTTGACTTTTTCAAGCGAGAGAGAGAGAAAAACAGATTCAGAGAGACAGAGAGACAGTGAGAGTGAGGAGGGAAGAGAAGAGAGAGAGAGAGAGAGAGAGAGAGAGAGAGAGAGAAACCTACCACGTTGTTTCAATTTCTTTGCCCATGTGAATGCAATGAGCTGCCGTGAGGACATGTCTCGAGCTAATGAGAGAACCACTGCATATAACTGCGGATTGGTTTTCTCTATCCTCCATGGTCATATTCGGAAACCACTGTTTAGTGTACTCCAAACGAACCGCCCATGGCGCAATGGCACGCGAAATCTCCTCCGTGTGCATGGAACGACGAACGGGGGCGTTCGAAACTAAAATTTATCATGTTTGAAATTTTTCGACAACATTTATCAATTAAATTCTAACAGAAATAGAAACTTTTAACTTCCAAGTCCATGCTTCATCCAGCGTACGTTTTTTAATCGCGCGTCTCCGCCTGCACGCTGTTTACCAGTCTCAGACAGGATAAACGGCTGTCAGCAGTCCATTTGACTGTTTTATCGCTGTTTATTGTAAAAAGTTTGTTAAAAACAGTTTTGGGCAGGTAACTTACTGTAGCGTCCGGAGCGCTTTTTGTATTTCGCTTAGTCGTGAGGTAAATTTTAATTCTTTGAACGAATAGTTTAGAAATGTGTTTAAATGTGTTTTCATATCGCCAGTTTTACTCAGAACGTGGTGATTTAACGTTTACATTTTGAAAAAAATTGATTTAAACTAAAAAAAACTCTATTTATTCAATATTTGGGGAAAATTCATTGGTTTTTCTATACAATTTCTTAGTGCTCTGTTTTTTGGATCCTTTAAAAAATTTAGAATTTTAGAAAAGCAACCGAGGCAATTAAAAGCGGATCGCGGCTGGATCAAATGTGCCTTTTTTCATTAACGGACTTGTTTTTAAACTTGTACTTAAAAGTACTGAAAAAATCTCATAAATTTTATTCCTTATTCGGATTATTTTTTTTGGTAAGAGGCCTAATGGATCCAACCATATGTGCATCTCAAAATATGAAAACTGACCGAAACATGCAAACCGATTAAATATGATTTTACTCCAATCTTTACAAATATTATTTATTGTTACAAGTTCGTTTTTTTGGTAAAATGTTTTTAAAAAAATCTATATATAGGGCCCGCCAATCCTACTTCGGCGGTTTTTGGGAATGAGTGAGATTATTCTGATGTTGAAACTTAAATTTCCCATTTTTACATCAAAACAGACGGCTACAAAAGGGGCGTGGCCACTTTTCGGCCAAAGGAGCATTGGCAAGAACTATATATAAATCTTTTGTAAAGACCAAATTTTTTACTCTTCATCAAAAATGATTTTTACCTGGCGTTAGTCCACATTCCTCTTGTAGCTTCGAGTTTTCGAGAAGTGATAGTCTTTCAGAAGAAACCACGAAGGGTAGAAGCCAAAAGACGGGTGAAACTTTCATGATTGACAAAACTTCGGCGCCTGTATTCTTTTATGCCACATTTCTTTCAATTTCGACCGATGATGCATTCTCTTCGCCGGAAATGTCTGAAACGTGTGAATGGGAAATGTCCAAAATGTGACAAAATGAGCGAAAACCCAGACATTTGATGAGAAAACAGTTCTGAACGATGCGAAAGCTATAAGAAATTATTTCAGAAACCTAAAAGAAACAACCACCAAAACTTTTATAAAATTACCGATGTAGAAACAGACATGAAGAGAACATGTAACCCCAATGAGTGCAAAAAATTAGTAGTATAAAAAAAAGATATTTTAAACGGTTAGTCTATTGACCTTGACTTTTTGAATTTAGCCGCGATTTGACCCACTTGGGCGTGCGATTTTTCGGCGTTTTAACCGTGTCAGGGCTTATCGTGTTTTGGAACGCCGTGCCACGTAGCTGTGCAAACACTGCGATAAGATAATGCCGTTGTTGACCGCCGTGCCACGTTGAGTGCGTTTGAGTAGCGGTTACTATTGCAAACGTGGCGAAGAAATTTGAATGCGAATTTCTGCATCGCAGCTTACTGACTTTCTTTGTTTAGATGCCTCCTGGGAGGACCGTTGGATCCAGTCCAAGCACAAGGAGGACTACGGATCCTTCAAGCTGACCGCCGGAAAGTACTACGGAGATGCCAAGAGGGACCAGGGAATCCAGACCGGACAAGATGCCCGCTTCTACTCCCGTGCCGCCAAGTTCCCCAAGTCTTTCTCCAACAAGGGAAAGAGCGTCGTGATCCAGTTCACCGCCAAGCACGAGCAGGGAATCGACTGCGGAGGAGGATACGTCAAGGTAAGCTTTACTTACTTGAACCTTTCATTTTCAAATATTCATGTTTAAAAATCTTACTAATTTCTTCGTTTTAGGTCATGCGCTCTGACGCCGACCTGGCTGACTTCCACGGAGAGACTCCCTACAACGTCATGTTCGGTCCTGATATCTGCGGACCCACCAAGAAGGTCCACGTCATCTTCTCCTACAAGGGAAAGAACCACCTCATCAAGAAGGACATCCGCTGCAAGGACGACGAGCTGACTCACCTTTACACCCTGATCCTGAACCCCGACAACACCTACGAGGTCCAGATCGATGGAGAGAAGGTCGAGGGAGGAGATTTGGAGTCTGACTGGGATCTCCTGCCCGCCAAGAAGATCAAGGATCCCGATGCGAAGAAGCCCGAGGACTGGGATGAGCGCGAGTACATCGACGACCCGGAGGACACCAAGGTTGGATTTTGTTTCGTGGCTTCATGTTCCCTCTTGGTTTATCGAACTAATTGTTTTGTTTCAGCCCGAGGACTGGGAGAAGCCCGAGCACATCCCCGACCCGGATGCCAAGAAGCCCGACGACTGGGATGACGAGATGGACGGAGAGTGGGAGCCCCCCATGATCGACAACCCCGAGTACAAGGGAGAGTGGATCCACCTCGAAATCGAGAACCCCGAGTACACCCCCGATGACGAGCTCTACCTGTACGAGGACTTCGGAGCCATCGGATTCGATCTCTGGCAGGTAAGATTCCTTTTCCTCTCCTTTGTTTTGATTCTTCTTTCCAACTTTCAACCTTTTCTTACTTTCTCCTTTCAGGTCAAGTCTGGAACCATCTTTGACAACGTCCTGGTTGCTGACTCCGTCGAGGACGCCAAGGCTCACGCCGCCGAGACCTTCGACAAGCTGAAGGTTGACGAGAAGGCCCTCAAGGACAAGGCTGACGAGGAGGCCCGCAAGAAGCTCGAGGAAGAGGAGAAGAAGAGGAAGGAAGAGGAGGAGGCCAAGAAGGGCGAGGAGAAGGAGGAAGAGGAGGAGGAAGCCAAGGCTCACGACGACCTCTAAGTGATCTCTCTCACGGGTCGGGACTTCGGTTCTTTATTTATTTTGTTTTTGTTGGGTGACCATGTATCACTCTCGGGTGTCACGTCGGTCAGTAATAAGATTGTTTTATTTTCTACTTCTGAGTTTTGTTTTGGGGGTTGGGATGCGACCTTTTGAAGTCTCGACAATCTTCTCGGTCACTTTCATCTCTTTCCGCCATTAGCCGCGTGGCCTCCACGGCTGCCCTTGAGATTGAGTCG